>JFAV03000002.1:170710-293379 GCA_000585475.3 Hanseniaspora vineae
GTTTTTCCAATGGCTAAAAATACCATGTGGCGTGGCAATTGTGCTGCACCTGTTCCAAGCAAATGCGAGCAAACTGCTCAAATCACTTTCCAGCAGAAAGAATCAAAATACTTTGTGCTCTACTTTTTGCATGTAATTTTGAAACACAGGTTGCAAAATATTTGGTTTTTGGAAATAAGTTACAACTTAGCTTTATGCCAAACACAAATTATGGGCGTGTGGCGTAGTTGGTAGCGCGCTCCCTTAGCATGGGAGAGGTCATCGGTTCGACTCCGGTCTCGTCCAGATTGTTTTTTTTTTTGAAAGTTGATATTTGCGTGCAACTGCCAGATAACAAATCTTGGGTGGGATGAAAAAACATTTTTTTTTTTGTTTGCTGTTGAAGTTCGTGAATATAATTGTGAATTTTTCACATACAAAGTATCTAACGGGTGTCGATAAAGTTTACGTTACTACTAAGTTTTTTCATGTTGATTCAACTTTTTTTTATTTGAACGCACTCTCTTATATCTATAAACTCTTGTCAGTAAAACTTTCAAGGAAAAACCACACAACCAAACCCAAGCGCAATGTCTGTTTTCCTGAAATCGCTTGGCGAACTTTTCAAAAAAGGTAATCAACTAAATTTACCATATTACTCGACTCCCTTCGAACAAATTTCAGAAATGAGCATTTTGGAAAGATGCAAGCTTTACAATTTCACGTTTGAAGCCGGATGTGTTATTGTTTTGTTATTGCTTGTTTTTGTTTTCAGTTTTGGGAAAAACACAAACGTCAACACAGCAAACAAAATATATGGATATTTAAACAGCTATTTGAAAACTGAATTTAGTACGGTGGCTTTTTACAGAAAGGGCGAAAACACACCATATGTCGAAGAAAACTCAAACACTTTTTTCACTTCGTTTGCTACAGGAAGAGCATACATCGAGAGTGTCACCATCAGAACCCAATTGCTAGCCAAATTCAATCCATTGGCAATTTTCGTGGAAAGATTGTTGCGTTACTATTTTGCATACCTTTTCACTGATGCTACTGTGGAAAACATTGAAATTGTTATCAAACCAAATAACGTTCCTTTGAATGCTTCAGCCAAAAAACTGGAAGAACCTTTACCAAGCAAGTACAGTTTTATTTCCGCTATTGTTTCCAAGAGTTGCATGAACAAAAGCAGAGTTAACAACTATTACTTGGGTTTGACTCAAGTTGTTGAATCGCCAAATTTGCCAATTGAGTACATTTTCATGAGTGAATCCAATCAGTTGAATTCGATCTTCAAAAAACTGGGTTCTGGGAACGACTTGAACACTTTGTTGAAGAAGAGCGGCTCTCTCTTGAACTACATTGCTTTCACTGATTTGCCAAGCGAAAAACCTTTGACTGACACAGAATGGGAAAAAAATTTGGAACCAAGATGTGTTATTTCTACCAAAGCCACCACTGATCCAAAAGATTTGAAATTGATCACTGAATTGATTGACTTTGTGTTCACTATCTACGAACACTTGAGTGAAACGGACATGTCTGTTGTTTTGTCCGGAGACATCTCAAAGAAAGTCAAAAACTTGAGAACTCAAGAACTGAACAAAATTGTTAAAACCATGAAAGAGGTTGCCTTGGAAATGGCCAAAGAAAAGAAACAAGAGGATTTGAGAAAAACCAATCCTCAAGCTGAAGCTGCGCTATTGGCTAAAAGAGAAAGAAGAAAGAAACACAGACAACAAAGAGGTGCTATGTAAGGCGGCTTTGTTTTTCTAGCTCTTCTACATTTATCTCTGATATCACACACTCACTTTGACATTTATAATATACATGTATCCTATTTACAAAAATGACATATTTCGGGTTAATTTCCATCATCAAAAAAAAATGTAATCAAGTTTCTGTCAAAAAGAGTAAAAAAATCACTCACAAGTCCAAACCAGGAATCTTGATATCTTTCAAAGTAAGATTCTTGTCAATGGCACTGTTTTCCAGTTTCTTGCCTTCATCCTCCTTTTTAGAATCCTTTTGGGCATCTTTTTTAGCTTCACTGAAAAATTTCACTTCTTTTTGTTGTTTCAACTGCTGCTCAGCTAATTGTACTTGAGCCTGTCTTTCTTTCTCCAACATTTCTTGTCTGACCCTTCTCAAACTGGTGGCTTTCTCCAACAAAGCTTGATCAATGTCACTGGATTGCAAGATAAATTTTGCCCCATTATGACCATGCAAAACGTTGTTCATCAAAGATGGTTTCACTTCCACAACATCACCTTTCAAGTACTCTAGTTTAGGAAAATCTTTCAGTATTTGAACTCTGACTTTCTTGGTACGCTTGGTCAAAGCAGATAGTAGTACAGCGCTGGATCTCATTATGCTTGATTATTAATTTGTTGAAGGGTTTGAGGCGTTTCGTTTTTTTTTAGTGATGTAACTAGTTGGGTTCTTCGAAAAGCAATTTGTTGAGATATTTATCGTTGTTCCGTTCCAAGACTTTTCCTTTTGCTTTGATTAATGATGCCGATAGCTTCTATGAAAAGATTTGCTCTTAGTCTTTTGTCCAACGTTCATGTTCTTGAATTGTTGAAGAAGCAAGAATTTTGCTCCGAATTACAATATTTTTGGTCGATCTACTAAATTTCTAACAGAATGTGGCTCAGAATTTACTTAAAAATTTATGAGCGGATTTTTTTAATCTTGTTTTCGTTGTTTTTTTTTTTTTTTGGTTCATGCATGTTTTTCGAATGTCGCCTGAAAGTTTGGATTCCAAAAGAGCTACTGTGCAATTCATCTTACAATACTTGCATAAACATTTTGAAGCGAAAAGATAAGCAATTTGTATCTCAAACGAAAAAATCCCAAACACAACATCGATTTCAGTGAAGCACGGGCCAAAATGAATGCGTCAAACACAACATATCCTACAGACTCTTACATTCCTCCATATTTAAAAGAACTTATTCCAGAACTCAAGTCTTTGACCGATTTGCAAGAGAAAGAAACGGTATTGGACAGATATTTGGTGAGAAAGAGGCTTGAACTGGAAGAATTAGCTGAGGAAAACATTGTTTCACTTGAAGAAGACTTGAAGAGCAACCAAGTACTAAGAATCTATGTTAGCAACGTGGCTAATGACCAACCGTGGCAAAATCCAGAAACCGAGAGTCCAAATTGGACCTTAAGAGTGGAGGGCAGAGTTTTGGACTCGCAATACAAAGCAGACGACCCAGCAAGACCAAAATTTTCCTCGTACTTGAGTAGCATTGCGCTTGATTTTGAGCAGCCTGAGGAGAAAGATCACTATGCACAGGATCCGTTAGAAGTAGTTGAATGGCATGAGAACCCACATGGTCCACCAGTGGAATTTGACGGTCTTGACGTAAAAAGAGCTGGATCAAGAAACGTCAATTGCAAACTCACTATTCAGCCAAAATCTCAAACTGCCTCTGTTTTACAGTACTCAGAGCCATTGAGTAACATAACATTCAACAAAAATGGCTCTTTACAAGACGCGTTATATTTGGTGTATAACTACATCACATCCAATGGGTATTTTGACGCAAATGGAAATGTTCTATTAAGTTCAGATCTTTTAAGAAAATTGGTGCATTACGATAGAAACAAGGAAGATGTGGCAACATCCGGGATCAGAAACAACAGTGTGTCATTCCAAGCAAATGTCGAAGCAGCAAGTGACACGCCTGCGACGGAACCGGAAAATAAACTCTCAAAGGAGTCAGAATCTTCTTCGGCAGCTCAGCAAAGTGGAGCAGAACCGGTTGATGTCGTCATGGAGGATGTAAAGACATCTGCTCCAGAACAATCCAATACCTATCAGTCACCACAACAACAAGAACACAAAAGTCAGCAGGAAGTAGAAAGCGTAACGTTGAACGATTTGAACAATTTAATCACCAAAGATCACGTCAAACCATTGCCACCATTGGTAATCAACTACACTATAAGGTGTGACAAAGCTTCTACATACGGAGAAACATGTTTTGATGTTGTTGTGAAGAACCAACAAGAGTTGACAAAAAGCAAATCTCAAAAAAACAAGTATCAACAATTATTGCAAGAATACATAGACGCGACGTCTTCTATCAACACCGATATTCAAAGGAGCGACACCAAGATCAGCGAATTAATGGTCGAGTTGAACAACACATACCACAGACAGCAATTTTACGCAGAACTATCCAAGGATCCTGTGGCGTTCTTGAACAAATACATAGAGTCCTCGAGTAACATGATGAAAGTTTTGTCCGGAGACGAAGGATTCCAAGAAGACGAAGTGAGAAAGTCCGATTTCTACAAAAAGAATGCCGACATATTGTTTGAAGATATTGCTGTTATGTACGCTAACGGCAGGATTTAAATAAAATGTGACTTTATAATGATGTGAGTCTATAGAAATGGTAAACCTAGCTGTCAGGAAACGATACTCTTATTGGTACTCCTTGTAGCTTGTTATGTTCCTGTGTTTTTTAAACCTTGTAGACTTTTTAGCACGTGGTTGAAATGATTTCTGAGTTCCTGTTCCGGACATTGCAGATTTTCTTTTTTTTTTTTTTTTTTTTTTCCCGTCATGGTGATTTTTTCGTTCTCGCCATTTGTAGTGAGTAATTTGTTCAACACGCTCGAATGACTCCATGACTATTACAGGAAGTTAATTTATGAAACTTTTTCCATAAGTAGCCCATATATGACGTTTTGAGGAATTTGGTCTTGTGTGTAGTTCTTTTGCGTTGGCCAGCAAATAAGTAACAATTAGTTTGGTAGTCTAAAGGGTCCTGCAAAGAAAAAAAACCAAAGCTTTTAAAGCCTACAAGCAAAACAAATCAACCAATAACCATGTCTCAAACTTATAGATCCTCCCGTTCTGCATCTCCAGAAACCGTTTCTTTCGAAACCGCTATTATCCAAGGTTTGGGTAAAGATGGTGGTTTGTTCATTCCATCTGTCATTCCTCAAGTCTCTCAAGAAACCATGTTCTCTCAGTGGAGCAAATTGTCCTTCCAAGATTTGGCTTTTGAAATCATGAAACTGTATGTCAACGAAACTGAAATCCCACACGCCGACTTGAAAGATTTGATTCACAGATCCTACTCCACTTTCAGATCTGAAGAAGTCACCCCATTGAACAAAAATCTTGTTGAAGGTGACAATATCAACATTTTGGAATTGTTCCATGGTCCAACTTATGCTTTTAAAGATGTTGCTTTGCAATTTGTTGGGAACTTGTTTGAATACTTTTTGAACAGAAGCAACGGCGACTTGCCAAAAGAACAAAGAAAAAAAATCACTGTCGTTGGTGCTACTTCCGGTGACACTGGGTCTGCTGCCATTTACGGCTTGAGAGGTAAAAAAGATATTTCCGTTTTCATTCTATATCCAACCGGTAGAATCTCTCCAATCCAAGAAGAACAAATGACCACTGTTCCAGACAAAAACGTTCAAACTTTGAGTGTCAAAGGTACTTTTGACAACTGTCAAGACATTGTCAAAGCCATTTTTGCTGACAAAGAATTCAACGAAACTCACAACGTCGGTGCTGTGAACTCCATCAACTGGGCAAGAATTTTGGCTCAAATCACTTACTACTTCTACTCCTACTTCAGAATCTCAGGCTCCAACCCAGATATCAAAATTAAATTTGTTGTTCCATCTGGTAACTTTGGTGATATTTTGGCTGGGTACTTTGCTAAGAAAATGGGCTTGCCAGTTGAAAAATTGGTTATCGCTACTAATGAAAATGACATCTTGGACAGATTTTTGAAAAGTGGAGACTACGCTAGATCAGATGACGTGAAAGCTACTTTGTCTCCAGCTATGGATATTCTGATCTCTTCCAATTTTGAAAGACTGTTGTGGTACTTGGCCAGAGACCAATTGGCCAACGGTGACGACATCAAAGCTGGTGAAATCTTGTCCAAATGGTTCTCCGATTTGAAATCTCAAGGTAAATTTTCTGTTGGTCCAGAAGTCATCAAAGCCGCTTTGGTTGACTTTGACTCTGAAAGAGTTTCCGATCCAGAAATTTTGGAAACCATCAAACAAACTTATGAAACCTCAACTTCTCCTAAAAACTATATTTTGGATCCTCACACTGCTGTTGGTGTCAAAGCTGTTTACAACCAAAAAGCTAAGGACTCTAACTCCAAAGATATTCAATACATTTCTTTGTCTACCGCGCATCCAGCCAAATTTGCCAGTGCTGTTGATGCTGCTCTAAGAAACTACGACGCATACTCTTTTGAAAAAGATGTTTTGCCAGCTGATTTGAAAAAACTGGCTGAATTGCCAAAGAAAATCAAATTGATCGAAAGAGCTGACATTGAATTAATCAAATCTACCATCGACGAAGAATTGTCCAAAATGGATTTGTAAGTAAAGGAGATGTGCTTCTTTTGAGTTTTTTTGTTTTCGTAAAAGTTTTCACTTTATTCAAGCAAAAGAGAATTTTTAACATAAACAATATCAACAACATATGTAGATTATATATCTGTAAAAGAATGAACTGTTTTTTTGTAACTATTGCAAACCATATTTTGGTTCAAAGTTTACGTTTTTTCAAACCAACTTTCCCTTTGTCATTAATTTCCAACTCAAACCCAGCTTCATCTAATACACTGTCTTGAACAGGTTTTTGCGCCTCCAATTTGGCCACAAAATCTTGGTTCTCCTTATTTTCAGTTAACAAATATCTCAAACAAACAATTGATCTCTCTTTGATAAATGGTTCGCTGTCGTCAATAATGCAGTTGGACAATATAATTTCCAATCCACAAAGCTCTCTCACTTTGTTTTGAACCTCCCTATTCCCGTACGCTAAATAGGAGATTATTTCAATGATCAAGGACTTGCAATGAGGAAAGTTGTTAGCTTTAATCCTATTGTGGGATAAATCGACTCTGTCCAATCCTTGATTATCTTTCACTCCCAAAATCACATCTGAGCCCTCAGAGCTTTTGACAAGATTCAGTTTCACGCAGTTCTTTTCTAGTATTCCGAGCAACTTGATTAGTTTTTCCAAGCCTTTGTAAAAATGCATGAATTTTCTGATATGGTCGTACTTGCACAAAGAGCTCATTATGTCCAGTACCGAAAGCAATTTGTTATAACATTGCTCAACATTTTTCTCAGGCTCACTGGTATGCTGTGAAGCTTTTGGCAGTTGGAAATATTCGTCTATGTAGCCAATTAGCTCATCGAATATTTTGAAAACCCATATCATGACATTTGTTAGTTCAAAATTGTCCCAGGCCTCCTTGCTCGATACAATGATTGTGGAAATCTCTAGAATTTCCTCAAAACTTTTATAATCTTCAGTTTCCAAAGCGTAAAAGAAATTAGGAAACGACTCATGTGTTATAAGAACATACCATAGTTTGATATAAAGTGTTTGCAACGTTGTCATATTGGTGGTATCCCAGGTTTTGCTATCAAATCTAAGAATTGGTGACCTTAGCAAAATACCAACCACTACATCCTTGTTAAAAAGCTCATTCTTGAACGAGTAGTACAAAAAATCTTGATTTTTGGAAGATAAGTTGGTCAAATAGATACACCAAGGAACATAGCTGTCTGCATAAGTCTTGGCAAAAGACAAAAATTGGATGCACGGTCCAAAAAATAGGGTATGATCAAGCGTGTAACTTCCAATGGTGGTTAGGTTGCAAAGAAACTCTGTCATTGTGATGTACAAGTCCTTTTTGTTGGATTCTGGGAAATTCGCACATTTGTAAATGCTAGCGAAGCTCTGAAGCATGTTGAGGTGCAAGTCTTGATGATCCTTGGAGTCAAAATTGACTGCTGAGCCGGAGACTGCTATCAGGTTCCGACAAAGCATAATATAACCTCGTGATATGCGGAGGTATAGCGCCCATAGGTCAGACACTTCTGAGTTGGCATCATCAAGTTTCATTGTATTGTTCGATAAAAAAAGCGTGGAAAAGTCAGTGGTACTGATCACATTCAGCACCTCTGCCAAGTGTTTCTCCCACTGTGTTTTGGTAGACACCGTTAATCTGTACTCTGCATCTCTTGATGTATGTTGTACAAGTTCAGTTATTTGGGGTAGAGCGGACAGTAAAAGGTATTCCCTGGAGGTAGTGTTCAGGTCTTTTTGAAAACACTGGCAGATGTTTTGAATATAGGTCTCCTCTTTATCAACAGTACTCATCTTGGTATAGTGGTTTTCTTTGTGTACAATTTATTCGTCGCCGTGCTCATCGCTTCTAAATGACGATTTTCGTGAAAAGCTGATCTTATTGTATGAAGCCAAAAAAAAAAAAAAAAAAAAGAAAAAAACAAAAAAAATTGAAAAAACTTTCTGAGATTTGATTAGGATAACATTCTCGACCCTCTTGTGCAATCAAACGTTGCACTATTCAAAATAAAAGTTCCAATTACCTTTAAGTTACAACGAAAATGATATTTGCAAAAAACGGCATATGTTACTTTCAATTATATAGTTTTTGAACCAATTGAAAATTAAAAAATTAAAAAAAACTAGAAGGGGCGAGCAGGGAATTGAACCCTGGGCCTCTCGCACCCAAAGCGAGAATCATACCACTAGACCACACGCCCTTCTTATCATGTTAGCTAACTTTATGGTAGGATTTCACCAGAAAAAGTACCTTAGTGTTAACACCACGCTAGACTGTGTGCTAGCTGTTACCATTGAAGTGTCTATGAAAAAGTTTACTATACAGAAATGCTATTTAGCTTAAACACACTACATATTGAATTAGGCGGAAATTACAGAATACCAGACTTTTCAGTCAAGAAGCTGCTCATCATCGTCATCCTCATCAACCTCTATTTCAACGGGCAGTTTGTTAATCTTTTCTTCAAAACCGACCCATTCCCCGTCATCGTCATCCTCTTCGTCCATGTCTGCGTCACTGTCTTCATCATTATCAAAAGCTTTGAAGTCCTCCGTATCACTCAGATCCTGGTCAGCACCAGTAGCTTGTTCGTTATCTTGCTCAGACCCGTCTGTCGAAGTCAAAAACAAGTACGAGTAGTAGTTGTCTTTGGATGCAGATACCACTTCCTTTGCGATCCTTGCCAAAAACTTTTGTACAGCCCTTAGAGAAGAACCAAATTCATGTTTATGGGACAGGATATATTTACCGTGTGCAGCTAAAGTCCATTTGATCCACATCAAGTTGAACTCTATATGCTGTGAGTCCATAGCGTAGGAGCCAATGAATTTCAACAGTCTGTTGATGTACATCACAGGGGTACTTGCTGTGACTAATGAAATATCTTTGATTGGAACAGTTTCATAAACTTTGTTGATCAAATATGTTTCGTTCAATCTGAAAGCCATCACTAAGGCCTCTAGATATTCTTTGTTTTCCAAGGCTTCATTAACTGCATCTGGTGTAATGTCAAAATCTAGATCGAATGGATCAAAAACAACACTGTCATCGGTGGTGTAAACTAGCAAACCTTCGGTTGAACCAGCTGCAAACGCATTCGCCGTAGGAGAGAACTGAATAGAGGTGACTCTGATTTCTTGCTTCACTCTTCTTGATGATAGATCACCACCTCTACGACTCCCTGGCAGAGCATTATCCACACGGTCTTCAAAATCGGAATTTTCGCCATCACGATCAATCAAATCCAAGGTACCAGCTTCGGTCATCTTGGAACTGTTCAAAAATTCCAAAGTACCGTCCAACGCCATATTTTTAGACACAATGAATCTTTTGAGCAAAACTTCGTTGGCCACATCATATAGACAGATAGAATTGTTGTCACCAGCAGCAAGGATCGCCTGGCCGTCAAAACTGTAGTGGATAGCAGTAAAATTTTTCCCTCTTTCAGAGTTTTTTGCTGTGAAACGATCATCCAAATGTCTTCCGGCCAGAATATCTTTTCTACCGTCAATGTTTCCTATCTGCTTTCCCTGTTGGATATCAAAAATGGTAATTTGTCCACTAAGAGTAGAAACTGCGACTTCTTTCCCATCATGTCTGATTGTCAAACTCAATACATCAGAGTAAACTTCCAATGGTTCCACGTCTTGAGATCTGCCAAAGACGTTCCATATTCTAATAGTCTTGTCCCACGAGGCACTGGCCAAAACACTGTTTTCTTGAGAAAAGGCCAAGCATGAAACTGGTCCTTCATGACCGGCCAAAGTATCCAACAAAAGTCCTGTTTGAACATTCCAAATGTGAATATCAAACGAGTCCTGGCTCCCTGCAACAACTACTTCCCCACTTGGATCCACAGCCAAACAGGAGAACTGGATTCTGTCAGTTGCAGTAAAGGTTCTGAAATTTCTAAATCTAATTAAATCCCACGCCTTAACAGTCCCATCCAAAGATGAAGAAAACAACACTTGTCCCTTTTTGGCAAACTGTACGCCTGTCACAGCAGCCTGATGCTCATCAAAAGTGGCCAAACAAAAACCAGAAACAACATCCCAAACTTTGATTTTCCCATCATCAGAAGCAGTAACTATTCTCGAGCCATCAGGAGAATAGCAAAGCGAGCGCATTGTGTCAAAATGGCCCTGTTGCTTTAAGATATACGATTCAGATTGCCATTCGTAAACCAAAAGTTGGCCCAGCTTCATCGACCCAAAGGCTAGCCACTCACCGGTTTTGTTCACGGCAACCGTTTGCACGGCGTTCTGGCCCATGGATAACTGCTGGATTAAAGTGAAGTGTGGCATTTCGTAAAGTCTGAATTCCCCGTTGCTAAATCCAACAACTAAGAGATTTGTTTGTGGATGGAATGTGCAGCATTTGACCGTTGCTGGTCTAGCGTAGAAGTAGTTCTTGTTGGTGATTCTCCAGCTGTATTTGGACAAATCGATATCTTCATCATCATCATCATCATCATCTTCTTCTTCTTCACCGGGTTTTTTAGTGTATTCCCATTGGTACAATGCACCGTCTTTTGAAATTGTGTATATTTTTTCTTGAGTGTCATTGAAGAATGCGCCCATGACATAGTCTTTGTGGCCGGCAAAAGTCATTGATGCCAAATCTTTTTCTTCTTTATCAATAGACCAAATTTTAGAGGTCAAATCTTTGGATGTGGACAAAAGAAACCTGGAGTCGTGAGACCATGTCAAAGACAACACGTCTTGGAAGTGTCCTGCATGGACTCTGTATCTGACAAAAGGAGCAAACTGTCTGTCTTCTGTTGCACCTGGAGTTTTCCATACTTGAATAAATCTACCAACGGCCAAGGCAAAAAGCTGGCCATCAGGACTGAATGAGACAGATCTGACTTTATCTCTGAAGTTGAAGTGATGCAACACTGTTCTTGCTTTGAAATTCACCAAGATGGCGCGCCCGTCTTCGTCAATGGACAACAAAAGTGTTCCCTGTTTGTTGAGGTCTAAGCATGCAACGCTTTTTCTGTGTTCATACTCAAATGTGAACGATTTGTTGTTGATCAAGTCGAAAACAGAAACTCTGTTGCCGACGGGACTGATCAGCTGTGTTCCATCATCGGAGAAGATCACGTTCCCCTGACGATAAACTGTACCCAACAAGTTGGAAAATTTAAAATCACTTTTCATTTTGGTGTTGGTGTTGGTGTGGTGCTTGGGAGTTTTGGAAGGAGTGTTATTAGATAGATATGAAGCTTTTAGTTAGTCGATGCCCGTGAGAAGATGTAGAAAAGCGAACAGCACGAAATCTGGCGAATTCGTAGAAAGCGGAAAAAAGAAACGAGTTTGCGCGAAAGTTTTGTTTAAGGAAGTTGAAAATTTCCGATGGAGAGTTTTGAGATTTGATGATGCAAAGTTAAAATAAGTTGTGTTGTATGTGACACTAACAAAAAAAAAGGAGGGGACACCAAATAAAATTGCAATAATGGCTACTCCAGTGAACGGGAAGTTGAGTTCCCGTGTGATGAACATGAAGTTCATGAAGAAAGCTGAACAAGTTGAGCAAGAGAAGCAGGAGGTTGAAGAGGTGAGCAAGTTAAAGAACAGTGCCGAGTGGACCCTTGGTGGTGGTGCTGTGAAACAGAGCGTGCATAAACCCGTGAAAAGACCCGTTGCACTTGGTGCTACTGCTATATTGAGCATGTCTGCTGCGGCACCCGGAAGAAGAGTTTTTGGACGTGCAAAGAAGGAGCCCGTCGAGCCTCTTCAGGAGCTGGACGCCTCTGGTAGCTCTACTAAAAAAGATGAAGAGAAAGATTTAGATGAGCTTTTCAAGGAGTCGGTTAATAAAAACAAGAGACCAAGCGCCAAGCAGAAGGGCAATAAGAAAAACAAGAAAGCCAAAAGAAAGTGATGTATAAGAGTGTATAGTATTTTATAAAATAGGAATTCCGATCAAAGAAAAAAGCCAAGCCTTGCTATTTTTTTTTCGAGTTTTTTGAGTTTGAGGACCCCGCTTTCGACACGTCCACAAATTTCCCGTCTATCAGCACTTGCCTTGTTGTGGAATTGATATGTTTGAATCTGTCTGGCCCGATGTGACCCCCGTTAAACCATCTGGCACAAGCAACAACCACATTCCACCCATCCATCAACGTGATCAAATGCAGCATTCTCCCACCAGCGGCTGTTTCGCCGTCGTCATCGCAGTCCGAAAAAACCACATTGTTTTCACCTTTGATCCTCCAGGCCGTCATAATATGGTTTGCCCTTTGCAGTCTGTTTTCCGTGGCCAAAATGTTCAACTTTTTGATGGCCTCGTCTTCGGAGTTGACTTTTGCACCAAAGGCAATAAACGTCGACCCGCGGTCTTCCACCGGATCGCTGATAGTCCATCCTTGGAGCGGGTTGAGACTCATTTGTTCGAGCTCTTTGGCTAATTCTGTATCTTCACTGTCGTTGTCGTTATCGGTGTCATTAGAACTCTCTTCTACGTACAAAATCCCATCCAGCTCGGTTAAAAAATCAAATATGCACACCTGGTCTTTTACAAAAACTTGATCCAGCACATCTGCAAACAGCACTTCAAGGTATTTGACATCGTACTGCTCAAGGTGCGATTGAGCGACTTGCACTTCTATGATATGGGGTGGTTCCACTGCAGGATAGTTTTTCGGAAACGAGAATTGTACGCTGACTTCTTCGTGTTGTGGGATCTTGATCACAATTCTGTCATTGGGCAACTCGGTCACCAACTCGGGGTAGATCGCGTGGACTGCGTCAATTTCGTCTTGCACTTGCTCATTGTAGGTCATGGCGGGGGACTGGGTTTTTGTTTTTTGGGCTTTGTTGCTTTTATTGTAGGGTGCTTCTCGAGTACGTCTCCATTGTTCGGATTATTTTATTTCCAGCGTCTTGTGTTATTATTTTTTTCCGGCTCGGATTTTTCTGTTCGTTGTGGCCGATCCAGTGGAGGTGATGCCGCGAGTGCATTTTGACTAGTATCAAAAGTCACTTCACTTGTAGGACCAAGACTGTAAATACATTTATTCGTGTAGCTAGTATTATCGATAATTAAAATCAGGATGTGAGTGTGTTTACTTGCTATTGCACATGGTATAGAACTTAGACCATAACACCAATGTCCAGCTTTGAAGAATACAAGACTCTAGGTAACAAACATTATCAGTCCAAAGACTACAATATAGCAAAAACATATTATGAAAAGGCACTTTCCATAGACAATACTAATGCAGTAGGACACTCCAATTTAGCAATGACACTGATCAAATTGGGCAACTATCAAGAAGCTCTAAATAATTGCAAACTCGGACTCCAATGTAATCCAACAGATAAAATAAAGGAGAAATTGTTATGGCGGATGTCCACCGCTCAAGAGGAGCTGTCAAAACAGGTCCTTGCAAGGAGTCACACATCTAAGAATAACACACTAGGTAATAGTACCGTGGAAATCCCTATAGTTGAGGTTGATTCTCTTCCACTGGAGTACCAGTAGTGATGATGACACTATGTGGATTTCAGCCAGTAGTGTTTTGAGGCGTCACGTGAAACGCATATATATATACCCTTAAAGCTCAATTTACCAACATTTTTTATCGTTTTCATATACTTTAGTCATCGTTAGTAAAACCATATAAGACACAATAACAGACAACAGTCTTTTTCCCACCAAACATGAGTGTACTCTACTTTTCACTCAAGTCATTATACTTGCTAGCACATGGCTTAATGCGTACAACGTTACCTTTAATTCAGGGTTTCTACTCTATTATCGGTTCTAATAAAGGAAACATACATCGGGTAGCACAGCATTTACACACGCTAGTAATAGGCACATCTCGTGACACTGCTTTTTACACCGAAAAAAAAAAGTGTCATATTTTATATTTTATTTCCTTTCAGGAACATTTTGTGTGTGTGCGTGCCTTTTGTTTGTTTGAATTCTTTCCAGTGTTCAATTTGAGTGATTTTCTTCATTTTAACTTTGAGGTATTTTCGTGTAAAGTATATGATCATACTGGCCAATGTACGACGGTAGGATATACGAGTAGAAGTAGAAGTAGTAGAAGTAGTAGTAGTAGAAGTAGTAGGAGTAGAAGTAGTAGTAGTAGACGTAGTAGAAGTAGTAGGAGTAGACAGTCATTTGTGACCACTCCGTGGCAGCCCTTGCTCGTGGAAATAGATGATGATCTTCACAAAAACCACTCAAAAATTATTTTATATTCACTTCGGAATTAAAATGTGTTAAAAAAAGAAAAAATTAACAACAATGAGAACAGAATACGCAAAAAAAAATAAATAAAATAAAATAAACAACTCTTAAACCCGAAAAGTATATTATTCCGTAGCCAATAAAAAATAAAAAAAAAAAAAGACAATACGAATGACTTCTATGACTACTTCTGTTACTTCTGTTACTTCTATTACGTCTGTTACTACTACTGCTACTACCGCTAATTAGACTTTCTTAGACTTTCTAAGCTTACGTAAGGTTGTTCTTTAGCTATAGTTTATACTGAAACTTAAGGTACAATATTAAGGTATATTTCTGGTATATTTTACATCGTATATATATATATACATATATAAATATATATAAATATGAGGGATGAGACTAGGAAGATGAATTTTTCAGGTTGACTACAGTTATGTAACAATAATTAGAGTTGTTAGATTAGTTTTACGTATATACTTTGATTATACTTACTTCCTCTCTTTGTTCCACCTACTTCAAAAAAGATTTATAAGTTAGGCACACACACACACATACACCAAGGAAACTATAAGCAGTATGAAGATAGTGACAAGACATCACAGAAACACTCTGATAGCAGTGGTACTGTTTCTATCTGTGTTATTAAGAGTAAACGCTCACGAGGGCCATGATGATGAGGAAGAAGAAGAAGAAGAAAAAGACAGTATGGGGATGGATATGGCTACCGGAACTCCAACTAGTAGCAATAGTAAGATCATTCCCACCGCACACGAAGTAGCACACATGCATGGTATGCCTATTCTTGAAATGGGTAACTTGACTCCTGCAGAAAAACTGTACTGGGAGCAATACAATACAACAACATATTTCACATTTGAGCATCCTCAAGTTAACAAAAATTGGATGTGGATGCATGTTTATTATATTTCCATATTGACTGTTTTCGTTTATCCTATATTATTAGGTTTGAATAATATTGGGAATAAATGGTATTTACCATTATTAGCATTGAATTATATTGTTATGTGGATTAGTAGTTTGAGTTTTTGGAAATTTCATAAAATTTTGGTAAAACAAAATATTCAATTGTATCCAAATAATATCATGCATCAATTGACATGTGTATTATTAGGATTTTTCACAGTTCATTTGGTTAGTGCTTTTATTAGAAGAGCACTGGATTATGGTGATTACAGTGAAATTGATCATACTGGGTCCACATACACCAGATTGAATGAGTTTTCCTCGTATGATGATGTAGATTTTGAAATGGATGGATATGGTGCAGAGGAACAAAGTGTTTCCAAAGATATCACCTCTCCCTCAACAACATTGAGAAACTCCCATGATAAAGATGCCCAACTGCATTCATCAAGATCCAATTCAAATAACACACTGACAAACCACCCTGATACCTCGTTCACCAACGCAACACACAAAAAACTGGAAAATTTGCAACACAAAAGGGATTCAATGTATCACAAATTATACTCACTTTCGCTATTTCAAAAAATATGCATCAATTTCCACAATCTATTTAATTTCTGTTTCCATTTGATCAATTATCCAATTTTGATGTTTTTGTTTGTGTATTGTGGAATAGGTTTAGCTGTGGGGAACATATATGCCACACCGAAAATTAGAGTTTTCAATTTATTAGCACATTGGATTAAAGGTGGGGTTTTCATTATGTTAGGTTTGGTTTCATTATCGAGATATTGTGGATTTGGTAGAACGAAATCATGGGCATGGAATACAACAGTTTATACGAAGCAAGATTACACAACGAGAAAAATGAACACACAAGGATGGTGGAGATTTTTGCCTAAATCAGGGGTCAACATGGATTTCATTGAAGTGTTTTTGATTTGTTTTTACGGTACAACAAATGTTTTCCTTGAACATTTGGCTTCAGAAGACGGGAAATGGACCGCTAAAGACTTGCAACATGTTTCCATTGCATTCATGTACATTGGCAGTGGGGCATGTGGTTTACTGGTTGAATACTACTTGAATGATTGGAAGTATCAGTATGCCATTAAAACTATGAAACAGTACTACAAAGAGGAACATCCAACGACGACAAATGGCGCCGACACAGAGGAAGATGTAGACGCACTTTACAGTCCACAAAATGTTGTTATTGCAAATCCAGGGTTTTCGCCAAACCCATTACCTGCATTCACTATTTTTTGGACCGGTGTGCTTATGTCCAAGCATGCACAAGCATCAAAAGTATCTACGGCAGTGCATGTTCAATGGGGTAATTTGCTAGCATACGGGTCCTTTTTCAGAATTTTCACTATAATGTACATGTTTGTTGTGCCAAATTACTCACCATTAAAAGCAGTAAGACCATTGACTGAATTGGTTACTAGTTTTTGTTTGCTTTGTGGTGGGCTGATCTTTATGGAATCTACGGATCAGGTTATTGAAGGGATGGAGTATAGAGGATACACAGAGATGTTTACTTTTAATTTGTCTGTTGGTGTGGTGACATTGTTGATGAGTTGGATCATGTTGTTTTTTATACTGAAAGATTGGTTAAAGAGAAGAAGCGAGCGCAGCAAGCAGAGCGAATCAAACGAGTAGTGCCAGTGACATGATTGAAGTAAATGAGTTAGTGAATTTAATTATTTATGATGATGTATATATATATATATATATCTTAATTTTTGTAATTTTTATTATAGATAAGACATGTTACAGTATATTTTGTCTTTTGAGCAGCACTCTTGTACAAACTTGGGATGTTACATCTCTAATCTCAAAGTACACCAATTAATGACATTTTGGCCGAGTGGTTAAGGCGTCACACTCGAATTGTATAATGTAGAGCACTATGTGATGGGATTTCCCGCGCAGGTTCAAATCCTGCAGATGTCGTTATTTCTTTTTTTTTGGCTTTTTTAATTTTTTTTTTGCTTGTATGTGTCGGGTAGGCAAATATTGGTTGAAGATTTGAATGAGATGAGTAAAATACATCAATCACAAACACTGCAAGTTTCTTTTTCGACAGGTGGGTATTTCAGTTAAACATTCTGACAAGATAACCACCAACAACACCGTTCTCTCCCCCCCTTCCCCCGTCCTTATGAAAACTCCACCACCTCAGGGCTACGACAAAATTGCAAAAACACTTGATGCATATGCCATCGAGTTGAAAAATCTCACTACGAAAAACAGTTCCAGTTCCGATAATAGAAAACAAAAACTTTACACTTCAAGCAATCAGGACTTCTGGGAGATCTCCCGCTTATTGCACAAAAGATCGCGATACATTTTTGATCTTTTTTACAAACGGAAACTTATCTCAAGAGAACTCTACCAGTGGTGCTTGACCCAGGGAGTGGCAGACAAACATTTGATTGCGAAATGGAAGAAACGCGGTTATGAGAAATTGTGCTGTGTGAAATGCATCCAGCGCGATGAGTCGAACGAGGGTAATAAGACTTGTATTTGTAGAGTGCCGCGGGCAACGCTTTTGAAGCAGCAGCAGCAGCAGGAGGAAAAGCAGCAGCAGGAGGAAAAGCAGGCGAGTGATGAGACAGACGAGCAAAGCCAGGAAAAACCAACCGGTGAGGAGGCATCTGAGAAAACTTCTCTTTTAAACACAAAAATTGCATTCAAACAGTGCCAGAACTGCGGCTGCAGCGGGTGTGCCAGCACGGACTGATTGATATAGTGGGCCAGTCTTTCATTGTTGAAGTATTTATATAGGCAAAAAGCACAGTGCATGTCTCGGATATATCAAATAATTTTCTTGAAAAATTGTATCAGTCATCTATCCTAGACTCCATTTTTTTTAGCATTTGCACATGACTCAGGACAAGACACTCGTAGTTAAACACTTTTACCGGTCGAAACCGAAACACAATAACACAAGAGTTTATCGGGTTTGTTTGGCTGTGTGGGATACCCGACTACTATGCACGTGTGGTCACTGAGTGCTTGCGTTTCCCGCTACCGTAGTACTAAACTGCCAAGAACCAAGCACGACTCAAATCCCACATTCTATGCTGGGTTTCGCGAGAGAATGTTGTGCAAGACGTGTGATGTCTATTATGTGGTATTCTCTGCGCTCAGTCTAGTCTAGTCTAGTCTAGTCTAGTCTAGTCTAATTTAATCTAATCTAATCCAATCTAGTCTAATCACGTTTCTAATCCGATAGTCTTTGTTTTTGAGGTAAACTTTTAGCATTCTGACAAGAGCACGGAAACGTGTGTGTTGGAGTATGCTGAGTGAAAATGGCAGTACAGCAAGACCCGGAGTGTGTGTATGTGTGTGTGTTTGTATACACCTTTGTTTAATAGACAATTATTGACTAAGCACACTTTCCTCTTTGGAACATGTGCGTAGAAAACACGGTACACGGTGCACACATTTAAACTTTTTTTTGTTCTTTTTTTTTTTTTTGCTTTCTTTTCATTTTAATCATCATTATTATCAATCAATCAAAGCACGCAGAGAAAGATAAAACCAACGTGAAAAGAAAGGAAAAAACAAAAAAAAGGGGTCACCTCACTTTCTCCTACTCTTTCTTGGGCCAATCTCCAATTTCCACCCTTGTCCCTCTCTCTCTCTTTCTCCCTCCTTCTTCTTCTTCTTCTTCTTCTCCTCCCTTCCCTCCTCCCCTCTCCTCGTGGCTTCTGAAAAAAACAGTGCACAGACCAGAAAGATAAAAAGAAAAGATTGACAAAACAGAAACAGAAACACAAATGAAATAAAAAAATTGCCAGGGAGTTGGTTGTGTGGGTGGTTATGGAATTTTTTTTTTTTTTTAATTTTATTTTATTTTTTTGACCAAACGTCGCTGACAGAATTCTGACAGTGACGTTTGGTATAAATATAGAACGTGTAAGACGCGAAAAATAACAAATAGCGTGAGGTTTGAAAATTTGGAGTATTGAAATGTGAATGTGAATGTGAATGTGAATGTGAATTTGAATTTGAATATGATTACTGCAGATGGTAGATATCAAATGTATATATTATCGTAAGGTATAGTTTTAAAAAAATAGGCTTGCTGTCTTTTCCTGACACATTTTTACTGCAATTTGTAGATACTCTTGTTTCGAGTTCGTGAAGTTAGCTAGCGTTCTCTTTGCTTTATATCTATTTCTCTCCCCCTCTTGAAACGACGGGAAAAAGGAACACCATAAAAGAACAAACACGTCAAAACACCAAACTGACTTTTAGAAAAAAAAAAAAAAAAAAAAAAAACAGAAACAGACACGAGAATTAACAGACGCGACAATAAACTAGATATTAGCCATTAATCAAAGATAAAAGAGTATACCACTAAAGCTAATAACCTGAAATACCAGATACCACAGAGCTTTGATATCTCAAAAAAAAATAAAGTTCCAAGACCTAAAAAAGCATACCAGTAATATGAATCAAAACACTATCAGCCTACAAGAAGCTGACAAGAGCATGGGGAGTAGCAAAGATATTATGTCTACAAGTCACAGCGACATTGCTCACACTGATAATTTGTATTGGACTGGCAAGGGGAAAGACGTACTAGGGTCTTCTCCTTTGCAGATGTTTGATAGTGTGTCGCATATAGCAACACCTTTTGAAGTGCCATCCTCTACTCAGATGGATTATATCTCGTTTGAGAATTTCAAACATATCAGTAATAGTGGGAGTATGGAAAGTCTAAAGAGTATGGATAGCGTCAATGCCAGTTTGCTTGATAGCAGCTCAGCAAAAGCACAACAGTTCTACTTGAAACCACCATTGTCCCCAAGAATGTCGAGTCCTGTGTCGCACCAAAATATCATAAACAACACAAACATTAGTCCAATCCGTTCAACGAAAACCGATATGAGCGAACCAATCGGCAGCTCCCTTAAAAACAAAAAAAGACCACACTCACAAGTGTCTTCAAGCAACAACTCTTGTAACAAATCTAAAAAAAAAGTCTCTGGCTCTTCCTCCTCCTCTGGCTCCTCCTCTGGCTCTTCCTCCTCCTCTGGCTCCTCATCATCATCGTTGTCGTCATCAAATACAACCACCGCGACTCCTCTGCCCGAGGCACCGGTGCAGAAAGACTTTGGGTCTCTTGAGAAGCTTTTAGAAGAAGTGCATTCTGCGGTGAGTGCGGAAAAACCTTCTGGATTGTACGATGCGTCTGTGAAGCCTCCATATTCGTATGCATCGATGATTGCTTTGTCAATCATGGAATCAGGTCAAGGAAGATTGACTTTGTCACAGATATACTCGTGGATCTCAACACATTTTCCTTTTTACAAATTAGGTGATTCAGGATGGCAAAACTCAATTAGACACAATTTATCGTTGAATGATGCGTTTATCAAAGGTGGGAAATGCGCTGATGGGAAAGGCCATTTTTGGCAAATTGAAACTGGACAAGAATATAAAGTTTTGAAAGTACAATCGAAAAATGGAAGAAATCCGGGATCAGGGTCCAATACAAATAATTCATCTTCAAATAAATCAAATAGTGAGTCAAATACTAAAAAAAAAAATTTATCATCAAAAGAAAAAAGTCAAAACAAGAACAACTCGGAAACATCAAAGTTGAACAATTCCACCAACACAGTTATGCCCCAGATAAACACAGCAATGCAAATATTGACTCCGTTGTCCAGCTTTTCATCCGCTTCACTGCCAGTTAATGTCCAGTTCAGCCACACGGCACAGTTTGTTCCGGAAACACCAACATCCGGAGACAACTGGGAATGGTCGACTGCTAATGGCAATGTTGATGATCATCACTGTCACTTTAATAACTTTGATACACCAATGGATTTGGCAGCCAAAAATGACAAGTTTACTTTGAAATCAGAAAAAAAATATAATTTTCCAAGACACTTGACCACTCCAAATGATACAAAGCACAATGACGAATTGTTTTTAATGGATACAAACGCACAATTGAGCAAAGATAACTATATCAAAAACAACACAAAGCAGTTGAGCTCAAACAATCAAGTGCAATACCATTTTCAAGGCCCAAATAATGTCAACAAGCACGTGAACTACTGGAACAACCCCTTTGGGACTTTATCTGAACCACTGATCACTCACGAAACAGGCTTTTCGTGCTCTTTCAACTCTTCATTTGAATCTCCAAACAATAAAACTTCACAAGCAAGCTTTATTGATCAGCAGACGCAAGACAACGGGAAACTCAGCGACTTTAAACTATACATGGAAGAAAACGAAAAAGAATCGGAAAACCATTTTGATTTCACAAAAACTCCAAAACCAACGGAAAAGAATTTGCAAGAATCATTAGAGTCAGAACGCAACTTTATGCTAAGAAACACACGCGACGATGAGTTTGCAAGAGCCACCATCACAGAAACACCATACAGATTCAACAATTTCCTGTCCTCAACTCCCAAGACACTTGACTGTGTACTGCATCAAGAGTCATCAAGCAAACAGTTTCCAGAAAACAACAACTCAGGGATGCCTGCTGGACAGACCCCAAAATGGAAAACACCTGCTGCTATTGACGATTTCTTCACTTCTCCAGTGACTTTCAAGAGTCCTAAAAACCAACACGGCGTACTGGCCTCCTCCGCTTCGCTTATGCACAGCTCACTGGACGAGCAATTGCATCCAACGGCTGGACTGTTACTTTCTCCAAACGAGAGAATGACATGCTCTCAGAAAAGCTCTTCTTCGGCAAAACACACCTTGCTTACATCACCAAGATTTGATCTGATCAACAAGAGATCAAGGGTGCTCGGTCATGGTGGTTTGTTTGGTGTTGACGTTTACTCGGTTTTGCAAAGAGCTTTGGATTCACAAAAACAGAAAAAACTCTTGCCTCATCCAGAATTGAAAGACAAAAACTGAAATTAATGGAGTTTTGCAAAGGGTCTTTAGAACTTGCTGTAACTATAAGGAATCTTTTACCGGAGCATCCAAAAAAACAGGTTTTCATTTATATATTAGGTTTACAAATTAGTAATTACTTCTGCTTTTTAAAATTTTGCAATGGTAGGTATGCTGTCTTGACACGGTATCTTTGCCTTTCGGTTTTAACCATTTTAAAAATTACTAGTCACGTGTTGTGATTGACTACTTTTTGGGGTTTTTTTTTTTTTTTTGACGCGTACAAAAACACGAAAGCTGAAGAGAAAAGTGAAGGGACCAGGATTAGAAGAAATCACTTCATGACGCCAAACTGAAAAAACTTTAATTTCAAACATCATCACAACTGTCACAGAAAATCTGAATCAGCCACAAAAGCTCTGCTCAAACCAACCTTATATGTCCAAGAAAAAGACAGTTTTAGAGTACCAACTCGAGAAAGTCACAGACCCCTCTGAGTTTGCCAACTCATCTATACCGTCCTTGTCAGATTTAGATTCTCTTTTAAGATGCCATATATGCAAAGATTTTCTAAATGTTCCGGTTGTCACGCCATGCTCGCACACGTTTTGTTCAATGTGCATCCGTCAACACCTACACACAGAAGCTAAATGTCCCCTGTGTTTGCAAGACGTTCAAGAATCATCACTTGTCAGCGAATATTTGATGAGCGAGATCATCAAATGCTACAGAAAAGATTTACGAGGAAAACTTTTGACGAATCTCAAAATCACAGACCTCAGGGGCTCAACAGAGCTAGTCTTGAAGGAAGCAAAGCAGGTCCATGATGAAAAAGCTAACAAGCTTGATTACAAAGAAAATGACCTGTTGCTGAAGCACGCTCCGCCGAAGAAAAAATTGAAAACTGAGAATAAGCCTAAAAGTATCATGTCCATGTTGGCCAGTAGAAAGTCTCGGACTCAAAAAACCAACCTGGGTCAGTGCCCTATTTGTAACGATCTGTTCCCAATTAAAACATTGCAATCAACACATATTGACCAGTGCTTGAATGGACAAACAAGTCAACACGCTAAAGCGGCACTCCCAAAACCAACGAAATCTCACTTTATTGTTGACATTGACGATGAAGAAACCAGCGATAGTGGTAGTCCTTCAACACAAAAAAACTCGAAAAATGTTAAACGCGATAGTACGGAGAATAGCAGTAGTGTTGAGATTTCTGATGACGAACATGTCCTTAAGGTGGTATCTACGGGTGAAACAAGCACATCGGAAAGTGAAGAGGTAAAAGCAGAATCATCGCACCCTGAACTAAAATATTCCAACGGAGAGCATCTTATATCCAGCTCGGAAGACACGTCAGGAATAACTGAGCAATCCACAGTTCAAACTCCATTTCTAAACGCTTATCTTGACTCTGCGTTTGCTCCTAGCAACGCAGAAAAACTAAGAATCCCGAAATTGGACACCTCTAATTTGGCACTATCATCATTGAAATCAAAATTGCAGGAGTGGAAATTGCCAACAACAGGAACGAAATCTCAAATGGTGAATAGGTATAACCATTGGGAAATGCTTTGGAACAGCAATTTTGTGGATTCTTTGGATCCGGTTTCAGAAAAGGAGTTGAGAGCCCAGCTTCACGTATGGGAGAAGCACAACAATATTGACAAGTCGGAAACCACAAACAAGAAAGATATCTTAGTCATGTTTGGATCTAATAACAACGCAAAAATTGAATTGAAGTCTGACAATTTTAGTAGGAAAAACTGGTCAAAAATAAACAATCAGCATTACAGAAGATTAGCAAAACAAGCCAAGAACTCTATGAAAAAGAAAAAAGTTGGTCTTGTACAAAAGTGATATAATTTAAAGTTTTGATAGTTTTTTCCAAACTAAAAGATACATAAGTGTACATGATCGTAAATGTAGGGTTTACTCATCGTAATATCATAATTCGTCTTGTTCAATAATGTCCTCAGTTTCAGGTTCTGTTTCAACTGGCTCGTCCATAGGAACAGGCTCAGAGGTTTCTCCGTCATAAGCAGCAGTCGTTTCATCCAAGAACTCTGTTGTGGAGTCAGTTTCAACTTCTACAGGTTCCGGAAGTGGTGTTTCAATTGCAATAAGTGGTTCGTCTAAAGGTGGATCTGGTGTTGGATATGTAACTTCAACTGTTTCAGTGACATCTTCGTAAACTTTGTAGAAAGAAGTTTCTGTCACTTGAGGTTGAGCAACAGTTGTGTCAGCATCATTGTTCACAGAAATTTCAACAATTTCTGAAAGGACTTCAGGATTAGTTTCTTGAAAGTCCTTTTTTTCTTCAACAATGGGTGACTTTTCAGCAGCACCATCTTCTTCTTCCTCTTCTTCCTCTTCTTCCTCTTCTTCTCCTTCTTCTTGCTCTTCTTCCTCTTCTTGCTCTTCTTCCTCTTCTTCTTCTTCTTCTTGCTCCTCTTCTTGCTCTTCTTGCTCTTCTTGCTCTTCTTCTTGCTCTTCTTCTTCTTCTTCTTCCTCCTCTTCTTCCCCTTCTTCTTCTGGCTCCAACTGTTCGTTCTCAGTGTCTTGAGCTTCTTCAGTCTCTCCCAGTTCAAGTCCATCCTCAAAATCATCTTCAAGTTCATCTTCGTCAGCTGCTTCAACGCTTTCATCTTCTTTATTTTCAGCATTTTCTTGATCAGCTTCAACAGCATCTTCGATTTCTTGAGTTTCGTCAACTTCCTCAGCCTCCTCAGCTTCATCAGTACCATCAGCATCTTCTTCCTCCTCTTCTTCTTCCGCTTCCTCAGTTTCGTGGACCTGAGCAACTTCTTGAGCTTCATCAACTTCGTCCTTTTCGGCTTCTTTGCTTTCGATGTCAGTTTTTTCATCAACAACTTCTTCAGATTTGTCGTCTTCAGAATCTTTACCTTCATAGTCTTTGACGTCTTTGACCTCTTCTACAATTTCCCTGTCTTTGTTGTTCTCGTCCTCTTCACTTTGAACTGGCTCTAAGATTTGTTCTTCTAATGTATCATCACTCACTGTTGAAGAGTCGGTTGCGACTGTTTGGCTGTCATCACTGTTTGAGGTCACTTTGCTATCTAAAGTTGATTTCTCAACATGAACAACTTTCTCAATTTCACTCAATTCTGATTCCAATTCTTTAACACCTTCAGCCGCAGATTGTAAGTCTTTTTCCAAGTCATTGTATTCCTCTTTTTCATCTGAATTTTCAGATGTGTTTTGAGAAGCTAATTCTTGTAATTTCTTTTCAGCAGCCTCATGTTCCACAGCTATTTCATCATACTCATTTTGAATTTCAAAATGTAAATCTTCATCAATATTCAAAGTAGTCATAGGCTCAGTCGTTTGAGTTTCCTGAATCGAACTGCTAATTTCTAAAGGTGACGAGGTAAAACTTGCTATAGAGGAACTTAATTTCTCGGAGACAGGAACACTTGGGGAAGGTGCCGTTGTGAAAAGAGGTTCATCTTTTTTAGTCATTGTGATTAAAACACTTTCGGACAATGCAGATTCGACAGAAGGAGAAGAAACTGTTTCTGTAATGTTTCTGGATACTTTTGCTGGCTTTTTCTTACTAATTTTTGTTTTGAGTTTTTTGGTCTTGCTGCTTCTAGTGGTTTTAGGCGAGCGTTGTTTTGATGCAGATTTCGTTTTGGAAGTCAGAGTTTCAGAAACAATATCTGACTTTTCTGTGATGCCTAGTGTTTGAGTTGATTCCACAGATGGGGCAACTAGCTCAGAAGAATACTCGTTTGCGTAATATTCGTCTCTGTAGTTGGAGGTGGTCAACGGTGTGGTATAAGTAGACACAGGTGTTGACAATGAAGATTTCACAGACACAGAAGAAAAGCCGTTTTTTTTGGTTAAGATTGTTGGACTCATGATATCTTCTGACATGGTAAAATATGAAGAAGAATCATTAGAGTCCCTGTATTGGGCAATTTTGTTTTTGGTCTTTTCCAAGATAAACAGGTGGGCATTGTAAGAGTAGCCCAATTGCAGCAATGCAGCAATAAGCACAACCAGAACAAAATTGACAAAGAACTTCCATAGTTTTTCACCAACACTCAGAGAGCTGGCCATATTTTCTGGCAATTTGATCAAATTCACAGTGTTTGCAGCACTGACTGAAGCAATAATCTTAGAATTTGGGGAAATCGCCACTTTTGTTATAGCAAAGGAATGCACATCTTTGAAAGTCTTTAGCACTTGGAAATCAGATTGGTTTTTGGTTAATTTGATCAAGGACAGAGAGTTATCATTACCGGCCAAAACTAGCAAAGTACCCTTTGTGTCAACAGCCATAGCTGTGACCCCTTTGAATTTCAAGTTTTTCAAAACTTTAGATTTCACAACTGAAACAGAACCACTTTTAACATTCAAAATAGCTAAATTGATTCCTTTTGAGGCTGAGGAAGAAATCACCAAGATTTTGTCTTCATTCAAAAACTTGACTTTGGACAAAGCCAAATTTTTATCGAAATCCATTTTCCGAGCAATAAAGCTTCCTGTAACAATGGAAATAATGTCAATCGAGGTTTCAGTAATGTAAGCCAAAACTTTCCCGTTTGGAGAAAAATCCAAATCTTTCACCTCATTCCCTGTTTCAATCTCATAAGTTTCACTTAAATCTTGAGGATTGATCACACGAATTGTCGATGGTAATTCAGAAGACGCAAGCGCAGCATGAATCCCGTCGTTAGACATGGACAAGAATTTGGTGTAAACGGAAGGATCTGTGGATTTGTTGTAGTCACAAGATGCCAAGAAACGTAAATGCTCGTTTTCCCAAGCAAATTTCCTCAAATGCCTGTTTGTACCCCTTTTAACGTTGCTGGAGTTTTCATTGCACCCAACCAACACGATCCCGTTTTTGTCATTGGAGAGCCCGTTCGCGTTATTGTTATTATTTCCAAGAGCCGTGTTGTTTATATCCTCAGGCAACCAGAAATCTAAACACGTTGGAGAATCATCCAGTTCGTCCAAACTCAACTCTCTAAATTTCTTGACTGGCTTTTGTGGTTTCGCAAAATTGATTTTCAACACAGACAGTTTGTTTGGGATCCCATTTGCCCCTTCCCCACCGCCACCAGCGGTAAGAAGGTACCTGTCATTGATAAATTTCGCACCATAAATGGGATACCCCACGTTGTACATTGTTGATTCAAACTTCATTGTGTATAGCTCTTCCTGGGTTATTTCGTCAGAGCTGTATGGATAGCAATAGCTTAGTGTTTAGACAAATTCAGTGTTGTGGAATCAAAGAACCTGGGTTTGCTAAACTTTTTCTTCTTTTTTTAGCGCTGGCTTGCTTTGCTTCTACGGGGTTTCAAAATTACTTTCAGATACAAAAAGAGAAAAGGGTAAAATCGTGAGCAATCGATTTCAACACCTTGCAATATTTAACAGATCATGCAATTCTCAAGGCTCAGCAAATTTCCAAATTTCATGAACAGCGAAAACACAAAAAAGGGCTTGAAATTCTTGATTTGACAAACCACAAAACCACGTGATGGGTGTTTTTGTTTTTTTTTTAACGCGCATATTTTTTTTTTCCGTCACCAAAATTTGCGAATCGATGACTCTTTTAACTTTGTAATCTGGGAAAGAAAGCTTGTATGAATGCATATTTTTAGCAATATATCCAAGTTAATGGTTCACAAATATCCACTAATCAAAGCAAACCAACAACAACCCCAAATTTATTTTAGTTATCACACCAGACAATGCCCAAGATCTTATCAATTCAGTCTCATGTCGTTCATGGGTATGTCGGCAACAAAGCCGTGACGTTTCCACTGCAATACAAGGGATGGGATGTGGATTGTTTGAACACGGTACAATTTTCCAACCATCCAGCTTACGGCTCTTTTCAGGGCTTCAAATACGATCCGGAAAATTTATATGAGATCATGGCACGCGGACTTTTGGATTTCTTACAAATTGATTACGACTGTATTTTGATTGGATATTTCCCCTCGGTGGACGGATTGAACAAAATAAGCGATCTTTTGGCATCCCGTCAAACTGGAGCCTCTAATTCTTCAGAAAATTTCCAGCCTCCTTTACCCAAAATCGTGGTTGATCCTGTTTTAGGAGACAACGGTCAATTATATGTGGCACCGGAAATGGTTCAGGTGTACCGGTCCTTTTTACAAAAAGTGGATATATTTTGTTGCACCCCAAACCAGTTTGAGCTTGAAACGCTTACTGGGATCAAAATCGATAGTTTAAACAATTTACGGAAGGCAATGTTCAAGTTCCATGAATTATACCCGCTCGTGAAAAAGCTTGTGGTCACTAGTTGCGTGAACATTGTTGCGGAAGACCCGAGCACGATCATCAACGCCTCATATGATTTTAGTGCGAACGAATTGTACTACATCGAGTCCCCACTTTTGGACTGTTCTTTTTCGGGATGTGGCGATCTGTACACCGCATTGTTGACAAATGAACTACTAACGACCAAAAAAACTTTAAAAGATGCAATGAATTACGTTGTTTCAACTATCTATCACATGCTTCACTTAACCAAAAAATTGCATTTGGAAGATCTAGAGTCTGAAAATATACAACCTGTTTACAGAAACCATAGAATGGTGATCAACGATCTGAAACTGATTGAATCGCGTGTATTCCTGGACAACAACTTCCAACCAGACAAGCTGTTTGATCTTTTAACATGAGTCTATTTCAAGCGTTATTGTAGCATAAAGATGATTTTGCTCTTATAAACTATATAATTAATCTGGTATTAATTGTAAATCTTCAACCAGATGTTCCTGATTCGCTTCATTTCTTATAAGATTGCCTAATTTCTCATGCAATATCACGTGGTATGCAGTCATGAACTTATCAAAGATTTGCAAAAAGGCAATTCACAAAAAAAAAAAAAAAAGTGTTGTTTTTCCTGATTTCGACTGAAATCGAAGCACCCTTTTTTATCTATGCAAAATATTGTTGAGTTTTAAACCTTTCTGGCGGGTCTTGTAGATCCAATACAATAATATGTCCTGCAGATAAGACATATTTGTATCTTTGGAACTTTTCAAAACACACAAAAAAACAGTAACCAAAGGCTCCTGTAGCAGGGGTAAACATTAGTACCAAATTTTGAAAAGTAAAGCATACGTGATGATAAAACTATCAAACTCCAAGGGCGAGGATATTGAGGATAACCATAGACGCAGGCTACTCAAGGGGGTTTCTCATCTGAAAATCACACTGACAGGTGTGACTATACTGTGCATTATTTACATAGCAGTATGCAGCTCTCCGGGCCTCGCATTTTTCAATTTAAAAGATCAAGATTCCAAAGACAATGCTGACTGGGAAGACTCTTTAATCAACCACAAACAAATAACCAGTAACACGGGATCTTTCAAGTTAAAACACGCATTTAGACATGGCGTGGGAGACCACCACTCGATCCATCAAATGTACACTTTCACCGACAATTTGCTATATGACGAAGATCAGTTATCGATTATGGAGAGCAACGATCCAGAATTTTTCCAGACAGCAGAAGAACAACAGCGTTTTGCACTTTTGAAGCAGCACGCTGAAATGTATCCAAATAACAAAATCACCTTGTCAACAGAAACTATCAAGCTACATAGAATGAGCAACAGAGATCCAGACTTTGTGACTTCTTACTTGGACTATTCTCTAGAACACCCAGATCTGAGCTCTAAAATTCACATCGATTGGGATTTTGATCAGCCAGTTCTAGCTCCAAATGTTTCCGATAAAGACACCGTACTGGGTCTTGCAACAATGGCTTCCAACGCTTATGTTCGGAATCCACATGAAGATCAAGACTGGAGAAATGTGTCGGATCCATGGAAATCGCATATCGGGCATGGATGGGACGGCTCAGGTGTGAGAGGTCACGTTTTTGCTAATGACAACGAAACATTGGTGGTTATAGCCTTGAAAGGAACCAGCTCGAATGGGATTCCTGGTGGAGGTGGAGAGACAGAAACCATAGAAAACGACAAAATCAACGATAATCTTTTGTTTTCATGTTGTTGCGCGAGAATCTCGTACTTATGGACCACTGTTTGTGACTGTTACAAAAAATCCTACACGTGTGACCAAAGGTGTTTGGAAAAAGAATTGAGAAGAAAAGACAGATATTTTGAAGCAACATTAGACATTTACAGAAATGTTACAAAACTTTACCCAAACGCTGACATATGGGTTACTGGTCATTCCCTTGGTGGTTCGCTAGCAAGCTTTTTAGGAAGAACATTTGGTTTACCAGTGGTTGCTTTCGAGGCTCCTGGCGAACTTCTAGCAACAAAGCGGCTACATTTACCAATGCCTCCAGGACTACCAACTTACCAAGAGGGGGTTTACCATTTTGGTCACACAGCCGATCCAATTTTTGTTGGAACTTGTAATGGTGCATCATCCTCTTGCTCAATTGGCGGATACGCAATGGAAACAAGATGCCATTCGGGGAAAGTGTGTATTTACGACGTCGTTAAAGATAAAGGTTGGAGGGTCAATTTGTTGAACCACAGAATTCACACTGTCATCGATGAGGTCTTGATGAAGTATGACGAAGTGGCAAAATGTGTTACGCCCGAGCCATGTATTGACTGTTACAATTGGAGATACACTTTGGAAGACCCAAAACCAAACCCCAAACCTGAACCAGACCCCTCAACACAACCAAAAGCCTCCTCAACATTATCGACTTCAACAATAAAAATTACAGTCACTCCAACAACAGTACGAACATCAAAATCAAAGTCACATACGTCAACGGAAATGACTACCACTGCATCTTCCACGTGTGTAGGTCGCAACATGTTTGGATGGTGTACAAAATATGAAACATTAATTTGAGTTTTGATATGTAGGTAATACTTTTTTTTTCTCTTTTGATTTCTTTTTTGGATTTTTCCAAATACTGGAAAAGTAGTTAAAATTTTGTAACTATATATTTATTTCACATCAAGTCACAGTGGTTTAGCCGAATCGACCATTTCAGGGAATGTTTCCTTTAGATAAGACTCCAGCGCACTGTGGTACTGCAAAATGACACTCGGAACCCGCAAATCAACTTCCTCTACCCAAAATGATTTTAGCTCAGACTCTCTGATGCTCCGCAACTTCATGCTCAATTGCTTGACATAACCAATCAAAGACTTGACAAGCTCTTGAGGGATTTCATCTAGATGTTCTTCGCAAACATTTTTCAATGTCTTCAGCGTTATTAAAGAAAGATAAACAGATATGAAAATCAATTGATCACTCAAGTACCTAAAGTTGTGTATTCTCGTGTCAACAAAAAGCTTCAAACCTTTTTCGCAATGCTCAAGCATGGTTTTCTGCGTCTCCAATGGAATCAGACCAAAGACGTCAGACAAAGGAAATTTCTTGTTTAAACGTTCGCCGTTAAACGTTCTTTGTGCTCCAAATCCATTAGCGTTTGTAAAATTTTCTTGTTCTTTCTGCTCTTGTTCTTTTGATTTTTTTGATTGTCTTTTTCTTTGAGACTCAACGCTTGGAAATTTTTTGTGATGGTACCACATATATATCATTAGAACGTAACTGAAATGATAACTAAAATCAACAAACTGCTCTAAAGGCTGTGTTGTTAAATAGTTCCATTTTGCATACCATGCATCAATGATATTTAGTGGCTCTTTGACATCCTTGACATCGGAGAAATTTTGCGTGTATTCGTACAAAATTGAGTATAAAGAAATTTCAGCAATCATCCTGCCGTCAAAGTGTGTAGCATTTGGAAGCTCCAAACAATCAAAACAGATTCTCAAACTTCTTTTGTTCAAGATTGACATTCTCCCACTTAGCACACTGTAAGTCAAATGCACCAAAACCAAGTGATTCCACAACCGGTGATTTCTCAAACGCTCCAACATGCTTTGTTCATCAGTATTGAGGTTGTCTTTCAAGTTTGTTTCTGTAGCGCTCGTGGTTGTTGTGAGTGGAGACACTGAAACGTTCTTGAAAGCATTCAAAACTCCGTGAGAAATGTAAAATTGGATACCCATAGCGGACAATGACCACGCATCAAAAGTTTGTATATCACTACTCAAAGAACTACTATAAATTGACATCATAACTAGACTTTGGATAAATTCAATGCTAAAGTCATTCGATACTAATTTCTTTTCCAGATCATATTTTAATTTGAATAGTAGGTTTTTGTAAATTCTGGTTTTCAAGTCATGATAGTAAACTGTGTATCTCAAGGCCAATACACATGCCGTAGTTAGTAACACTGAACAGTGCGACTTTCTTATTGCATCAACAATATCTTCCACAGGCACGTTTTCAGGAAAAGACACCCAGGTACCGTAGTTGTCTTTGAATTCTCTCACCAACATGATTACTTCAGGGAGAGTCAAAATGTTTGACGAAATGACGTCGTCGAGAACTGGGATCTCAGTTGCTTCATCTAATGGAACAGGGTCGTGAAGGTATCTGACCTGTAGCGGCACATTCAGTTTCTGCACAAGTCGAGAGAAAGTTGCAAACGGCGACAACAAGAAAGTGGGCTCTGGCTTGGATAAATGCTTTTCTGTGTGAAGTAGCAAATGCTTGTCAATTGTGGTTTTGTGATAATTTTTATCTTCCGGTGTTTGTCGCTGCTCTGATAGCGGAGTGCTTTCATTTGATCTTGCAACTTCAGAAGTCGCGTTCAAAATGGGTTGATTTTGCTCATTAAAACTGCTCGAAATTGACATCAGCGGTTGCTCAGAAGCAGATGCATATTTTGGATTTGTTGTTGGCAGTTGAAGCATATCGTGCACAATAGGAGCTGCTCCCTCCTCGTTGTTCAAAGGATCTAAGTCATTAGTAAATGACGCTGTTGTAGTGGGAAATAGTGCAACTGTAGGCTGATTGATGTTTGCACCTGCTTCCAAGTACTCCAATATTTTGCTCACTTTTACATTGATTTCGTCAATGGTGCTTGTCCCAAAAGAGTTTACATAATGCTGCGTATAGATAGATGTTGATAGAGCTTTTTTCTGCAATGCCGCATTAGAGGGAGTTTTGGGTTTTTTGATTTTGTTTTCAGAACTTATTTTTGATTTTTTATCTTCCAAAATTTTCTTCAAAACAACGTTCCCATCGACTGAAGTTGAACTGCCATTTTCAGGAGCACTGCCGATATCCTCGTTCAAAGGCTCTGAAATTCCTACACTTTCTTCCTTGGCCTCATGTTCTGGATCTATTGTATACGAGGATATTTGCGGTTGCAGTAGTTCTTGCAACGAGCATTTGGTGTCGACTTTTTGGCAAGCAAGACACCGCACATCCATAGAAACATTCAAGGACATCTCACATCTCTGTTTCTTGACCTTGCATCGGTCACAGGCTTTCAAACTTCTGGGTAATTTTTTTTTCACGGGTCCCGGTTTGGTGGATGCGTTCATGTTTTTGGTCGAGGGGGCTTGCTATCAAAAGTACGCCTTGGTGTTGATAGTCCTAGAGATTCTTGTTCACAATAAATGGCAATAAGGCTTCGAACGTTGTTGCTGATCCTTAGTATGAGTCTCCAATTTGCTAAACCATTGACTTGCTAAATAACTCAACTGTGGGTTTCCGGAACATCCGCATCTTGGTTCATCGATAAAACGTAAAAAAGTGAAGCACAAATGTACAAACACATGACCACAAAGTTGTTTTTTGAAGTTTTAATGATAAGGATGAATCTGAATCGGCAGTTTCACAGAACTACTCGATGATGAATGCATGTTGGAGTAGACTGCAAGTTCAATTTACCCCAAATATCAAAACATGCATAGCCCCAGGATAACGAATAGAAACAAAGACTGCCATTGAGTAAATAATATCCGTATTGAAAATGGCAAAGTTGGAGTCTATGTGGGCATCGTCATCGGAAGACGAAGATACAGACAATAAACCTCAACAGTTTGTCCAAAAACATACCCAGAAAAATCAAAAGAAGGACTCTTTCTCTAATAGAAAAACCAGTGGTTCATGGCAAAAAAATGCTCAGAATACCCCAAAGCTAAGAACCAATTCAAAAGGCTCAACCCATAGACCTGAAAGATTCTCCGGACACAAAAAGGACAATCAAAATGCCAGCAACTTTAGCAATAAAGACGTCAAACAGAATCCACTAGCAGCCGCAATGGGGTTGAATTTGACAGATTTGAAAAGTAAAAGAGGTGACTCAAGCGACTCGAGTGAGTATGAAACGACAGATGACGAAGGTGACACGGTCGATTCGAAAAAAAGCTCATCGCAAAACCCATTGGCTGCGAGACTAGGCATTTCCTTAGATGCAGACAGCACGTTGAGAGCAGGGAGTAAAAGCAACAATGGTAAGAATAAAGAAGAACAACCAGCATTCAGTAATGGAAGTGTCACCTCTGCCAAATCTACAAGCCAGATGAGCAAAATGGATATTTTGAAGAAAAAAATCGAAGAGCAGAAGAAAATTCTTGCGAAAACACATGAAAAGAAAAAAATTATGGACAGCATTGACATGCTCACAAAAGATTTGAATTGGGATGCTGAAGAAATTGACATTAGTAAGATTAAGATATAATTTGTATAGATGAAAAAAAAAAATGAAGTAAATGACTAACCTAAATGTAGAGCGAGCTATTTTCATTTTGAAAGCAGTTTCTCTTCTCCTCAAATATCTCGATCTTTAGGATACGTTTCGTTTTCCTTGTACAATATATACCTAACCATTTTACCATCATTGTTGTTTTTGGTGACCAAATCTATTTGAGAAATGGAAACGTCACAGTTATGAACACATTTCCCTTTGTATATTATGGAAGAGTTGTCCTCCAGCAATTTGAATTCATCTAAAAACCAAATTTCGGGCTCAGGTTTCTTCACTGATGGATCATACCTGTACATCATCATCTCTTCATTTTGCTCTTCCAGATTTTTTTCTCCACGAATCTGATTCCTTTCATGAATTAATTGATAAACTTCTTCATTTCCCAATATGTTATTCCACAATTTTCTCAAGCTCATGAATCTCTGTGTCTCTATTTTAAACTGAATCCAATGTCCTAGAGAGTGATACCCCTCCTTGAAATTACTAACATCATAAGGTTTGAACCGGAGAATTTTGAATTGAAAAGTGTCGGGACTTGAGTCTTGAAACCATATCTTATCAAATTTTTTCGCTTGAGGTCCTTCCTTTTGAGATATCTTTAGTGGAATAGTGTAGCGTTTTTTCACCAAATCATTCATTTGCAATTTGAAAAGAGCTTGTTGCTGTGCCAATTCGTAGATGCTCTCAACGTCTAACTGTTTCATTTCTTTTGATGTTAGATCCCTGGTGGACTGCACAGGAAACAAGGGCCAATAACTTTCTTCATTCAAGTACAAAACTTTGTAAAAAATAGTGTACCCAAAAAATGATCCAAGTAAAATGATGAAAAAACTGTAAACTGCCGTTTTCCGTTGCCTTGATCTCTGTTGTTGGATGATAGAGCTTTGAAGTTTACCTAAATCTTGAGCATTATTAACAAGTGGAGCCTGTGGTGGAGGTGTGAAAACGTTTGAAGGGGGAGCCGGTTGGCCACTTGAGGTTCCAGAGCCATTTTGCTGCAAAAGTTCTTCTTGTTGCTGTATGAAGTTCAACTTTGGGTTCTGTTTTATCGTTTCATTATCCTTTGCAGCAGCATCTTGGAAATGGTTCAGAGAATTTGAAAATTTCTCTTTGTGATTTGGTGTTTTTATGACGTGATTGATGGATAAATAGCGAGCATTCAATTTTTTGAAATTAGGTTCCTGGCTCAAAAAGGACAATCTGTGAAATAAACAGCCACCAGGAAAAGGTGTTTTAGAGAACTCCGCGGCTTTTGGCCACCCATATTTATATCTTGACGAAGCTAAAAAATTTGTTAGTCGTAAGTGTTTTGACATCACTCTTTTTAACGGCACTGTTTTAATTTAAGTTTTCTGAAGTTCTTGCTGAGTTGTTTACTGCTTTTATTTTGACAGATCGAATGCATCAACAGTTGAAATTAAAGGGTTAAAGCAGGAGGCAATCAAGTGCATTTATAGCGGATGAATGAAGGATTAAACCTGGGGTAGAGTGACACTAAAACTTGGTACAATGAAAAATATAATTTACAGGGATGGTCGGGTATTAAACTTATTTTATCACGTGCCTGTATATAAAATTATGAGCAATGACAAGCGTCAAAATTTTGTATGATATTACGCAAGAAAGTGAACCGAGAAGAGAAGAAGATGATCAATGATATCCAACACTCCATGTACAGCAACTCTCCTAAGAGATGATCATCTTCAACTTACATTTTTCAACGAAATTGGTCGCTAAATTAATAAAATTGAGTACATATGCTTTATCTTTGAATATAATAATAAATTTCTGAGCTTTGTTGACTAAAAAATACAACATAATCAATTTAACACTCCTGCAATCTGACTATGCAAATATCTCAACTCGATAAACCTGGGTGTTTTTGTTTTTCGTAAATAGAAGGACACGCCTTGGTCATTGCTCGGCTAGTCTCCTAAAATGTGATGATTGTGAAATAAATAGAAATAATGGTGAAAATTAATCAAGCATGAATACCGTTTGTAGTTCACTCAGGATACTCAATGGTGTCTCACCAAATTATGAAAGATTTTTTTTTGTTTTGTATTTAACCTAGTAACAATATTGCAAAACAAAATTCGCCATTCATTTATGGAAACACCAGAATAATTGAGCTCTAAGAAAACTTGAGCTAAAGTACCACGCATGTTTCACCAAGTCTTGATACCTCGTGCTTAATCGTGAGCTTTTTTACCAACAATGGATCTGGCAACGTAGTAGAATGGAACTGTGACACCAACGAAGAACATAGCGTAGTATGGGTAGATATAGAAAGCAGATCTTGGGTGTCTCATCCACAATGGTTTTTGGGATGATTGAAACATTTTTTGTAGTTCGATGATTCTGTTAGCCATTTTTTGAAAGTAGTATGCGATGTAGTGTCTGTGCTTGTTGGTTCGTTGGTTTCTTGAATAAAAATTCTTGATTGGCAGTGTACCTATTATTATAAAAAGGGCTCGTTCTGAACAAGACACCATGTAATAAGAACTACTTAGGGAAATCATGAAACCTGTCGCCTCAACTATACAAATTTGATAGCGTCAAGACATAGAAATCTATCGGCCCATGAACCAGAGTCTCAGGCCTACCAAACAAACAGTCAAGGACAGACTTTCGAGTAAGTACCACAAGAACCTACAACAAAAAAGAAAGAACAAAAAAAAAAAAAAAATCAGAAAGAAATAAAATACAACAGCCAATAAAATTGAAGCAAATAGAGAGAAGAGAGAAAAATAAAAACACGACTGCCACGACGAGACGTTTTTGCGACGGAGTATGTGACGTTTTGCGTCAGTGTCACATTGTTCACGTGCTATTTCAGATTTGCTGGAACGACTGGGATTCCAAAGTGGCACGCCGCGCAAGGTAATCAATACTGTTCAAAATAATTGAGCTATACAACACTTCAGTCAGACTCGTCAAATACTACATATTTTCTCTTTGTTGCTCTGACTGGTTGGTAGTCCTCGTTGTCCTCTGAATCAAGGTCGACAGCAACGGCAGGCATCTCGCGACGCTTGACGTCGCTATCTTCGCCACTGTCACTTTCATAATCACTGTTGCTGTTAGAGCGTTCAGTATCCAATCCAATGCTTTGTTTGGCAGGACTTTTCCGCGGCGAGCTTTCATTAAACTCGTAAAAATCTGAGTCTTGCGATGATAACCCATCGTCGACAATATCTTCCTCGAGAGATTCTTCATCATCAACAACAAACCCGTTCAATTCACTATAATCGCCTTGTTCTTCCTCTTGTCTTAAGCGCGCGTCTTCTTCTTCATCAAGCTCTCCAAAATGATCTTCATCATTGACACTTTCGCTGATTCCAAAGCGCGCTCTAGGATTCAAAGCTGTGTTAGTCCTGCTTCTAGAAACTGCCCCCTCTTCCCTGTACTCATCACTCTCAGACCCACTTGACTCTTCAGCCTCCAAGTTGTGTATCTGGCGTTGTCCGTCTCTTCTATAGTCTTCCATTTCGTTTTCCATTTCCTCATATTCACCTTCACTGTAGTCACTCTGGTTGTGGCTCCCTGTGCCAAATGATGGTTCTGAAGCTCCTCCAGTTTGTATGGCTCTGAAACGACTCGAACAATGTGGGCACTCGTCTAGATCGTCTTCTTCCAACTCCCAATGACAATTGGAGCACCGTATGACCCCTTCGTCATCGGCGTCCACTTTCGCAACAGCGCTGTTTGCAAACACCCCGTTGTACAACTGTTCGTTTTCCAAATCAAAGTTATATTTATTCAACATTTCTTTTTTGGTTTTCAAAACTATTTTCCAGGATTCCTCATTTTTGTCCCCTGCGTCCCCGATGAGCTGCATTTCTTGATTATGATGTTTGATACTGTCCAAAAAATTATTAAGGATCTGTTGTAAAGATAGGTTCAATCCAGGCTCATTCTCCACCTGGACTCGGCACTGCGGACAGGTAAATACACCGCTGCACCCGTTGAACCATGAGGATATACACTCGTAGCAATAATTGTGACCGCACCCATTCAAAATCACAGGCACGTACATGTATTCGTGGCAAATTGAACAGATGGTCATGTCCAGTAACTTTTCAATAATGGTATTTTTGGAACCCTGTGATAGCTCACGGGCCTTGACATGTAGAATATCTCCGCTCATTTGGTAATAAAATTAGCGTGTGCAAAATCTGGTAATCGGTGCTGGTTTCTTGTTCTTGCTGGATATAATGGAACTAATTGTCAAAGGAAGAGGTCGGGCTCAAAACAAACATCATCAGTTTTCACACTCGATCCGATTCACGCGAACCTGCATCCTTTTTTGGTCCTGCGGGAACCACAAAACCTTGCAGTCTCACGTGACACTAGGGATGAAACCTCTAAGCAACTTTTCAAATGACATTAATACCAAGCTTAATCAAAACATGAAACCAACTCTTTTGACATTCAGGTGTCACTTGTTGGAATATATACAAGTTTCTATAAATTTGAGTCAAAACTATCACCTCGTAGTCACTGTGTTTTATTTATGTTTCCGGATTTTGTGCTAACTTCTCGTTCAAACCTAACTTTGATTGATTGAACTAATTGCTGCATGGTATTTAGTCCATCATACTCGTAATCAACATACCTCTGTTTCAACTGCCCAATGTTTAGCTCAATGTCACTTAGAAAATCCTCGTAAATATGCAAATTATCGGAAAAATTTGAGTTTTCCTTGGTGCTTGTCAGCAAAAAATCTTTTCTCTTGATCCAATATTTCTGAAACCCTTTTAGATCTGTAACGCATTCAGGCAATATGTAGAAAGCATCTTTGTTCGCGTTCCAGTCTTTCACAATTTGAACAAAAAAAGTTATATCATGACTTTGCACAGAGATTTTCAAACTAGTCATGTAAAACTTGTACCAGTTCTTGGCAAGTTCAAAAGCATTGTTGTTTGTGTGCGTGTTGATGTTTTCCAAACTTTTGTTGAGAAATAGTTTTGCATACTCAAAGTCCTTGAAAGGTCTTTTCGAAACTAAATTGGCGAGTCTCAAGTAGTCATCGCTGCGCAAAATCAAACGTTTAGAAGTAACAAAACTGTCAATAAGCTCCGTGTACATTTTTTTGCGCAACCCTTTTTTCTCCGAGCGTGACATCTTGCGAAATGTGCGAAGAGCCTGTATCTCAATTTGCAACATTTGGAACTTGAGTGGAAGTTCATTTTGATACCTGAAATGGCCCTCCTCAAACAATTTTTTAACAAAATTGAAAACCCCGTCTATCTGACTTTCGTTAATATGTTTCATACCCCGGCGGTTGTTGACGTATTTTTTCAAAATCATATATGAACTTTTGAGTTTATCGGCGGTGCTCAAATCGTCAAAGAAAAATCCGTCATTTTTCGAATCGTTGGAATCATCTAGCATGGTTAGTTTCCGTTTCACAATTGCGTCAACACTGTGTTCGAAATGACGTTTGGAAAGAAAAATATTACACCACGGATATACCTCTTGAAATGTGGGATCACTGAACAAAATTCTGTATTCTGGATAGACGGCCTTTCCTAAAAATGGGAAGCGGCTAAGAAAAGTTTCATTCAACGCTTTGAAACTTTTGATGTTAAGCTTCATATGACGGGCATTTTCAACAAAAGTAATTAAACCAAGCAAATCGTGTCTTAAAAACAACCTTTCTGCTATGATTTGTTCTAATTGCACATAATCCAAATAAGTAAAAAATTGTTTGTTTTTCATGCAATTTGATAAAATCCAGTCAAATATGTCCTCGTGTCTGTTCCGACTAGCAACAGATAGCACTTTCAGCAAAATGACTGGGACAGAGCTTGCATGACTTTTTGGCAATTCTGTAATGAAAAAGCCGAATGACAGTTGGAATTGAGTCAGCGAAGCAATATCTTTTGGTTCGATCTTTTCCAAAGTTTTGTAAAATCTTATGCTTTTGGCATCTACAGTTTTCAGGTACTCCCTCTTCAACATGCTGCTCAACTTTTTGATACTGTTCATATTAGAACAAGACAAATGATGATTATTTTCATGCTCCAAAACAGTGGATTGGATAAACCTGAGTAAAATTTTGGATGTTGAAGAATAGTCATTGTGGTAAATATGAGCAATCCAAGTTTCTATGAAAAAACGTAACAAGTCAAGCTCTCCACTCAGCGATAGCTTTTTGATGATATTTATAAAGTGTGTTTCCTTTAATTGGTATTGCTCTGTGTTGGTCATAACCTGCTGAAAAAAATCTTTGCACATACTGAAATTGGATGTATTGATAAACGATAAAAAAGCCATTTCAATCACTCTTGATTTTATAGGATAGCGATATTTTAACAAAATCGCAAACAGCTCTTCAAAGTTGTGATAGTTTGTGAGCAAGTATTCTGTCTCAATTAAAACATTTAAAATTTGCATCTTGGTTATTGAGTTTTCCTCAAGCTGTGTACTTGTGTCAAGTTGGTTGAGTAAAACATGATGATGCCTCTTGTAGATCTGATGTATTTCAAAGATTTTTTTGTATTGGAAAAGAGCTTTAACTAATAAAGCTATTTGCTCTAAAGTAAATGAACAATTTGTTCGAAGCAGCTCAGAGCTCAAAAGATTATGCTCTAGTATGGTGGGTGTTTTCAGTTTGGGCATCCAAACGTCCTCGAAATCTTTTGGAGATATAAAGCTGATACGATCTTGTGCAATTGTCGCATTTCGATTATTCATTAAATTTGTAGTTTCTTTTTGAAGCGTTGATGGTGTTGGGAAGCTGTTATCACGTTTCAAGGTTTCAGCTTCTTTCTTTGTGTCAGTTTGGTTAAAAGTCGCGAGCCAACTTTTTACGTCTCCACCTTCTTTACACTGATGATTCTGATACACAGGTGGATGGCATTGATATCGCCTTCTCATGCAAAGTAGTTTGAGATATCTATATTGTTTCATTGATGGTATATGGTTGCGAGTCAGTCAAAGTTCAATGTCATGAATGTGCAGTAAACGTAGAATTTTCAAATAAATAAGCAAATAAAGAAAATGGATGATGCCAAACAAATAATAAATAAAAAGGATAGCTCAAAGGCCAAAAAAACTCGTGTGTGTTATGGAATATATTGTATTTACAGGTTTTCAGAGCAATGCACTAGTGTTTGCTTGGTCCAAAGAAGCTTTAAAGCTGGGTCTCTTTCCTTGTGGAGCAAATAAAAATTAAAGCAAAAGAATATTTACAGGGGAGTTATGCTCAATATGCTAAGCTTGACTTGTGTCTTCAACTGGAAGGTGTCACTAAAGGATGGAGTATGAAACCGTGTGAAACGTTGCAAACGTAGTAAAGTCTGCTTGATTGACGTACTAATTGGGTTGGTGTGTTGTTGTTGTTGTTGTTGTTTTAGGCTCGTAACGACTGTTGACTTTCGTTTTTCGTTCCTTGATTGTTATCTAATCGATGGAATGAACCGTTTTGAACGAAATTGTTCATTATCCAGACCTCGTCTTGAGACGGCCAGAGACTGAAAAAAAAAAAAAAAAAAAAAAAAAAAAAAAAGTTGAAAAAAACAAGCGCCGCGAAAGAAAAACGCAGGTCCATGCGAAGAGGTCACATTGTTCAGATCTAATGAATTATATATCGGTGCTATATCTTTGCATATGGCTTCAAGACTATCAATTCCTAAACAGCATTGTCGTACACACTATGGAAAGCATGATCCTCAATGTAGTAATAGATCCCAGACAAGCAACAAAACTTTAACTTGGGAAGAAAATGCACAATGTACTCCATGTAGGTATCGGTGAAGTGCTGAAAGCAAACAGCTAGGGGTTTAAATGCAGACTCATCAAAAAAACAGGTGTATCCCTTGTAGTGGCCAATGCTGTCAAACCCGTGGAAATCCCAGTGTACATCTAGAGGAGCTTCGCCAAATACTTTCAATTGGTTGTGATCTTTGGAAATCAATCTATTTGATAAAACGGTAGAAGCATAAGCCACAAGATTGATTGGCCCAATGTCTTTGAAATCTGCAAACCAGTCATTGAAGAAAACATGATTGTGGATGTATTTGTCCATAACGGCTAGCACCTTTTGGCAAAATGGACACCTGCACCCGTTCCAAAGGAAATCACATGATAAAACTTCAAAGCAACTTAGCGATTGAATGAATGTTGGTGCAATCAGGACCTCCAAATTGATTAAGTGAGGTAGCATTTGTTCGTACATTCTTCTTCTTCTAAAGTAATTCCCATCAACACTATCGGCAATTTGACCGTTGGCAGGAATGTTGTGCATGATCGACAGCTTTTTCAAGTGGGCACCAAACTCAGGTAGCTCGATTATAAAATGGTTGACGTCAATATCCCATTTTTCTTTCGAGTTGTGATGTGTTGGTGTTTCAATAGATTTTTCGATCAACGATAACTCTGATAGATTCAAAAGCAAAGGCCCCAGCGTACTGAAAAAAGTTTGAGAGCATTCGCACTCGTCAACCTCGCAAGAAAATCCAATTTCCAAAGTCTTTAATTTCTCCAGAGGTATAACTTTTAGCAACGATTCAATATGCCATGGTTTTGTGTTTGAATCGTGCTGATGATATAGTGTCAAGTTTTTGACATTTTTTAGAACAATTCCTTTGCTCTGCAAAAATTGCAGTATGGATAAAGCATCGAAATTTGAAAGAACCAGTGTTTCGATTTGATCAAACGTTTGAATTATCGTGCCAGTTTCACTTCCAAAGGCAGAATCAATTTGAAGTGTGGTACAGGAGGAATGGACGTGACCAAGGTCTGCTAAACTTTTTAGTCTCAAAGTGCACAAGCTCTGAGAGACTTTTAAAATTGAACCATAGTATGCATTAAAGAGATATTCATCTTGTATTTCAATTGTGTGAGCTTTTTTTAGTGGAAGGAGTCCATTTAGTAAGCGCTTCAAGACAGCATGACCACTAGCCGCATCGGAGAAAAGTTTTTTACCTATCACAATCTTTTTCACCTTGAAAAGCTTTTTGCTTTCTATCAACCGTTCTATTTTGTCATACAAGTATATGTCGTTTTGGTCGTTACTTTTTATCATACTTCGGTACCCAAACACATATGTCTCATTGGTGTCGATAAACCACTGGCCTGTTTTCAAAACGGGTTCTGGAACAAGGTGTACGTTGGCATATAGTTTTGCTTCACTGATGTCTCGGAGATTCTTGTTACATTGAGCCAAGTTGCACAGGGAGTTTTGATCTAAAAAATCTATAACGCTCGGCCAGACTTGGAAGGGGTTCACAAAATTGTTCGCAGGCAAAGCTATTGTTGGCATTGTCATCCAGTTGGCTTTAGGTCTTGTACGTATGGCCAAAAAAAAAAAGTTTACCAGCAAAGTTAGTTCAAACTGCTAAGTACTGAGTTGTAGGTTTTTTTTGTTCCATCATCTTGAAAAGTGAAAAAAATGGGTGTTTTTAACGAGAAGCGCGTGTTCGAACTCCTCGTTTCTGCTGGAGTAAAACTGTTGATCTTTTTTTCTCTGCAAAGTTTGTGCGTAACTTACTAAGTCTGGCAAGCCAAGATGCGCAAGGGACAACCGTCAGATGAGGTGACGAGAACAAAAAAATTAACAAATTTGGAGACGTGTTGACATTATAAAACAAACGATAAAGAATCTGGTATATATTGGCAGTTTGCCGCTCCAAGAGCATCAGACAGTGTTTGGTATGACGACGCGTCAAAGCTCTTGGATAAAATCAGCAAAGTGGCTATTTGACTGAAAGGCTCCGCGTTACTACACCAAGCAGCCGCTTGACCCCGTTCTTTAAAAAGGGTCATTTGATCAACCAAGTCTAATATTTTTGCTTTCAGCTTTTCAACTAAAAGTGAATTAGATTCGATCTTTGTCGCATCCAACTTGCACGACATGGCAAAAATCATTTCCGGTATGTTTTTCACCATGTTTGGTTGCTCCAAAGCAAACAATTCTTGGGAATTTTTTGAGCTGGCAACCAAGTCAATTTGCATTTGTAAAAGCTTATCGATAAGATGTTTCACCGTTTCTGAAGCGCTGTTTTTGTTGAATTTTTCATAGAACCGAGAAAATACAACGTTTGGAATATCGCTGATATTGCCTTTCAAATAGTTTGCATTAATGAACTCGGTTGCTATGGCTCTCAAGTCATAATCGTCATCGTTCAAAAATAAGGATAGATGCAATAAAGATTGCTGGGAAATCGACAAGTTCATCAAGGAGTGCAGTGCAGCTCGTCTGAACGGAAGGTCCATTGCATCAGCAGAGTACGCAGTAATGAAATCCCAGTATCTGCTACAGTCTTGGGAATCTGTGAAACTGCTGAAAATTTGCAACGCAGAAAGCTTAACATCCTCACTTTCCGTTTCTGATTCAATAAGGTTCAGCAATACAGCAGACGACACTGATTCACCGCAAGCTTGTAGTGCTAGCAAAACTTCGGCTTTCACATACATCCAGGTGGTTTCGCTATTAACCATTTCATACAACATTGAGGTCACACTCACATAACTTTTTTGAGCACTTTTAATATATTCAAGCCCAGATAATTGAACCTCAAAAGAAGTGGATCCTAAAATGCACATCAATAAATCTTCAATGTTGTCTAATTTTTCGTATTGTAATAACAACTCTGCGACATCCTTCAAAAGCAACTGCTTTGAGCCGTACATTGTCTCATCGTCGTAATGTTCAACAAAAAAGCACCGCAAATTGTCGAGGAAGGTGGTGTCATCTTCTATACCTAGGCTCCTCACTAAATTGAGGTACTCATTGGCCGAAGAGTAGCAGGGATTTGAGCGCAAGCATGTGTGACAAAGAGAGTATACGCTGTCACAAGTTTTGGAGTCAAATGTCGCGCCGCCAGCTTTCATTTCTTTCAGCGCGTAAAGGTATCCGTGTAGTCTATTCTGAGACAGTAAAGGGTTCGTGCATATCGGTTTCAATAACACATTGACCATTTTATTCGTATCTTGAACAATTCCAGGCAAAGCTCTAGCAGCCAATTCCCTCACTTTCCACTTCTCATTTTCTAAACATTTAACAATAAGTGGAACGAACGCGTCCAGACCGTCATAGCCAGGTGTTTGTTTCAGCTTAGATATAACCGTTAAAACCAAAAATAGGTTCTCCACAGATGAACTGGTATTTGAATTGGCAGCTTTGAGAAATTGGTCCAATAAGCTTTCTCTGATCCCGCTGTATTTGCTGAAAAAAGATCTTGCAGAAGTAGCTTTGCCAAATTTTCCAAAAAGTTTGTTTTGCAACGCTGTGAAAAGCATAATCGAGCAATTTCTCATGCTCCACAGAGTAGACTGAAAATTGTCCAAACATAGTGATAACGCCTGAGAAACGTATTTCAAAGTGGCTTCACTTAACTTTGGCTCTGCGAGAATTGCTTTCATGCAATTAAGCGCATGGACTTGTGGTAAGTCCAGTTTTTCTTCGTGTTTTAATATTGGAACTTGAGATATTCTCAAAAGTGCGCAAAAGGTGTTGTGTAGCAAAGGTCTTCCAGATTTGGGTGATTCTGAGCTTAATATGGTGGCCATCAAAAGTGGCAAACCACCCGACCTTCTTGTAATGTGTTGTGCTTTGTTTTGCATGGACTGCAGTATCTCGTCAACCCAAAACGATAACTTGCTGCTATCAGCAGCAACGCTGATAGCAGCACAGCATGCTGAAAAAGCTGGTGCAACAGCTTGGAACGCACCTGAGTGTCTTATTGAATTCAGTTGCTCCATCAGCAATGACCCGATCTCTTCATGTTGGCCAGCTGTCAATGTTTTTTGATTGGTTATTAAACCTTCAAGAAGCGCTGAAGCTTCTTTAACAGCCCTGTAAGCATAACTTGTAACTATCTGATCACTTATCCCAGAGTTTAAATATTTTAGGGGCATATTCCCTTCAGAGGAATCGTGGCACAAAACTTCTTTAGTGTTGTACCAGTTATTTCTCACGGCTTTAAGCATTTTGGAAACAAAGTCAGCTTCGACAATATAATTATCATTTTCAATAATTGTACTCAAAGATAAGAAATACCCATCAACAGGATATTCAAGTCCTTTAAAGTAATCAGTTTTTGATACTTGAATTGAGTCTTCAAACTCCAAAAGTAATTGGCTAATGCAGTCATCCAATATTAGCCTTTTGTTGCTGTTTATGAAGCTTGACGCAACAAAACTAATGATTGATGATCCGGAAACTGTGCTATTATACGACTTTAGCAGTTGCAAACCAAGTTGAAACAAATGCAAAGCGTTAATATGCTCATCCGCCAAATTAGACAAGTCCTCTGATGCAGAAATCATGGTCAAAATGTGAGTAGCTAAATTCTGGACATCTGTGAATGAGTTTGTTAGTGTGTTAGTTAGTAGTTTAATCAAAGTTTCGTCCACCAGATCCACCTTGAAGCACCAGCTTGTGGTCATTTGCTTTCTATCGTGAAATTTTTTGTCGACTCTACTATCCAGTCCCGACTCAAGCAAAGTTTTCAAAATTTCCATTGCAACTAAAATTCTTTGATATTGCGAGCCTGGAATAAGCTGAAATTTGATTATTTCCATTAATTTTTGTATGAAACCCTTAGCCTGTAATATATCATTTGATTTTGCAATTTGTTCCTCAGGAAATTTGTTTTTTGCTTTTAATTTTTCGACTGTTCTATTCAAACTGTACGTGGAGTCTTTGATTCTATACAGGAACTGTTTAAATAAGCTTTCAAAATATTTTCTGCTCGAAACTTCATAATCGACAAAAAAAATGGTTATATTTGACAAAATAATTTCATAAAGGTATTCTTTGATTGGTTGGGAGCTTTTACAGTTGTAAGTGAGAAGCTGAAAAGCGGAGTTTTTATACAGTGAAGATTGTAAGAGCTCATGAACAACAACTTCTAAGGGTATCAAATTATGATCCCCGGAATGGAAAGGCTCGTCAACAATAGCAAGTTCTTGCCCAACTTTCAAAATTGACAACATTGTTGGAATGTCATTTTTCAGACACGAAACAAAAGTTTTGAAAACGCTTATTGAAGATTTTTTGAAAATTGGAGATAAAAGGTATAGCTCCATGTTTTTAACCGTGGCAGGCTCATTTTTTTTCAAGCAAATAATTGCTTCATCTATCCAATAATGGTTGATTTTTGCTTCAGTGTTTTCTTTGTATAAACCTATTATAAGATTTGACAAAGTCTTTCCTGCGGAAAGCGCCAGCGTATTGGAAGACATGAGTTCCAGCAATTCCGTAACAAAATTTGATTGAGTGTGTTCAAAAACGACAGACTCTATTTCGTTGACATGCATAAAAGAAAACACAGTATCGAACAAAAAGTAACGAACCTTCATTTTTTTATTGATGCCATGTAGGCATTGTTGTAACCATTGAGTAAAAAATAGATTGCTAGCGTTTTTCGAGGTTTTAATAAATGTGCACATTTTGGTGAAAAGACTTCTTGTTGAATTCGACAAAGCTGAGTTCCCGTCAGTCCAAAAATCGATGGTATACTGAAAGATGAACGTATAGCAATTTAGCTTTTCTAGAGTGTCATATATAACGACAGAGTTATCTTCCAACCCAAAAGACTCTTCAAGACAATATTTTGATGCTTTCACAAACCAGATGGACAATGCGTCATTGATTAGTACTCTTTGCTTTTGTTCATCGCCATTGAGCTCTTGCAAAGCTTGGAAAAGAATTGGAAATGTGTCGGATAATACCTGCAGCCCGCCGTTCAAATTTTTGCTTCCATCTTTTGCAGTATTCAAACGGATTAAATTGGTCTTGATGGTATTTATGTCTAGTGACGACATTTGGCAATGACTGCTGGGATTTGTTTTTTCTGGAACAACTGTTTGCAAGTATTTACAATAGATCTTTTCACTAGAACGCATCGCTTTATCTGCGTGAGTGAAAAAAAAAAAAAAAAAAAAAAAAAAAAGAAATCTATGTGCGATGACCTACTTTTCTTCACCTTACAGCAGAGAAACGTCCTCTTCAGGCAACAGATTATCTGCCCAGACCGGTGAAAGATTTCAAAGAACTAACAAGAGCAGCTAACCCACCCAAAACTCAAATGATAGAGATATTTTTTTTTCATCTTATACTAACTATATCATGGTCTGTAAACCACAAACATATTATACAGCTTTACATAACCTCTTGACAGCAGACTCGAGAAAAAAAAAACCTAAATCTCGAATGCAACCCTAAAAAACTTGCATTTGCGCACGTTATATAATTTGACAAACACGATTAGATGTCGTCAATGTCCAATTCATCATCGTCAGATTCTTCTTCAGAGTCTTCGGCACCGAACTCGAAGTTGACGTCTTCGTCACTTTCAAAACCAAAGTTGTCGGTTTCGTAAATTTTGGCGTTTTCTGGAAGTTCACCTTGACTTTTCAAAGTTCTGGCTTCGTCCAAGTTGTATTTGTGCACAACGTCACATTGGTCGTCTTGGAAATCTCTTAAAGAAACCAAGATGATGTCACCTTGGGCCATCCAGACTTTCTTTCTCAATTTACCTCTGATGTGTGCCATTCTTTTTTCGCCATCAAAACAAGAGGCTTCGACTCTCCCGTTCCCCAACATTTTGGTGATTTGTGCATATTCTTGGCCCTCTTCTCTGTAGATCAATTCTCTTTTTGGACCTTCGGATTCGTTCTTACCTCTTCTACCTTTTTTACCACCTTTGGTGTTTTTTTTACCCATTTTGCAGTTAGTTTTCTTTGTGGTTTTTTGTTGGGTGTTATACAAACTTAACCTATTGAAAGAATTGATGGCTAATATTTAGTCTTACTTAACAAGAGTTCGAACATTTGAAAGTGGAAAGTTTGTTCTTGCAATAATGCTAAACGCAAAACCGAAAAAAAAAAAAAAAAATTGTTCAGGAGACTTTTGAAAAAGAAAAGATGTCGTTGCAAGTGACATCATGTGATGACTTGTTTTGAATTAACCAACCGAGCAAGTCAACAGGTTTCGAGCCTAATAATTTCCAAAACTGTTCTTATAATCATGTGTATATATATATATATTGTCATTCAAAAATAGGTTAGATAGTGAGTGTGAACAAAGGTGCCAAGAAGAACATCTCTGACCTCGTTTTCAAAAGTCCTCAGGAAAAGTCCCACACTCAGTTGTCACCAACGGCCGCACACAGTTGGGACAAAATGTTCACCAAATCGTTGCAACCGTCAACGTGCTGTTTGGCGTTAGTTGATGATGGATTACCGTAGACACAGGTAAAAGTGTACGAAACATCTCTCTTCAAAGAATTGATGTACTTGAAAAGCGGCTCAATAACAGGAGAGGACGAGCCGGTGATACAAGCAAAACTAAACTTGTTGACCCCTCTTTTGTCGTCGACCACCATTCCGACTTGGGACGAGTTCAGAGTAGCAATGTTGTCGAAACTTGGGGTTGGGGACATTTTTGGTCTTAGTTTCATGTCATCGGCGTTCAGCGAGGACAGACTGTTGTTTGAGTCGCCACGGCTCATGAAATATCCACCGCTTTGGCTCGAGCCTTGGCGCTGCAATGATGGGGTTTTCATTGGAGACATCAGTCCATTGCTTGCGTTGCTCGTTACCGAGTGCAGTTCGCCTGCGTGGGAGGCATAATAGTTGAAAATGAATTTCAAAGCTTTCATACTCAAACCATATTGTTGGACAAAAACAATGTTTTTGTGGAAATAAGCGTGAATGCCTCTTCTGCTACCGAACAAAGTGTTGATATGCAGAATCAAATCCCCAACAACATCGTCCACACGTTCTGGATCTTCTGCGTTTTCTGTGTGGACTCTGAACATTGATTCCCCTGACTTGATGTAACTTCCTGGCAAACGCTCTAGTTTGCTTTGTAACAATGGCAAGACCTCTCTTGTCCACGAACAGTCGCTCATTATAGTGTACCAGTAACCGTGGATTCTGACAAATGCCCCGTTTTCGGCAATCAAATTCAAGTTGTTGACTCTTGCGTAGTATCTCTCGACAGTTGCTTTATCAAATGAGTTTAGCACATAAACTTCGTTGTGCACACACAAGTCGTTCAACATTTTCAGCACTTCACCGTTTGGCGGTTGTGAGATTTTCAAAATAAACAATTTGTTTCTTGTTTTGCAAGAAGTATAACTGGAGTAAACTTCAGGGTAGTTTAGTTTGAATAAAGTGGAGCTCTGTTTGTTCAACTCCCAAGAAGCATTGATGGCTTTGATCATTGAGATAATCCAGTTGTCACTGTCGTTTATGATAATCTGTTTCATCATTCTTTTCCATTTCCGTCTTTTCTCTTCCGCACCCATTTCCAATGAGAATTTGATCATCTCAGAAACCCTTCTGATATCCCATGGGTTGATCAACAAGCAACCTCTTTTCAACAGTTCAGCAGACCCCGTGAACTCTGAAATCAGCAATGGAGAGTTTTTCTCTTGCGTGCAGACAATGAAATCGTGACAAGTCAAGTTCATACCTTCTCTCATTGAGTTGACCAAAAACATGTCAGCTTCACTTAACAAGGCCAAGTATTGGGACTGCTCTAATTGTTGATGCAAAAAAACGACGTTTTGTGTGGAAAGACTAATATCTTCAGACAAAGAGTTGATTCTGTCCACAATGTTGACAATGTCTCTTTCCAAATCCAAATCTTTGATGGCAGAGCCGTTGAAAACCTGAATGAAACAGCATTTTTTGATGTAGTGAGGGTGTGTTTTCAAAAACCGTTCGTATGCCAAAAATTTGTTTTTCAAACCTCTAAGCGAATCAAATTGGTCTTTACTAACAATGATGTATTTGTCTTTGCCCCATCTGTCTCTGATCAACTGTCTGCAAGCACTCACACTTTCGTTTTGCAATTGTGTTTGCAAGTTGAACGCGTCAATCCCGATTGGAGTGGTGTTGATCTCAATGACTCTTCCGTCGTACTTGATTCCGTCTTCAATGTCCCCATCGGTCATCAACAGTCTGTTACAAGTCAAGATGAAGTGTCTTGCATATTCCTCGGTTTGGAATCCAACCGTGTTTGCACCCAACAATCCACGCAAGATATGTTTTCTTTGAGCAAAACAACGGAAAACTTCTGAAGATGGGAAAGAAACATGTAGGGAGAACCCGATTTTAGCATGAGGCAATTTGGCTCTAATCATTCCTGGAACCAAAAGCAAATGGTAGTCATGAACCCAAATGGTGTCACCTTCGTGATAGCTTTCCACGATTTTGTCTGCGTACAACTGGTTTAATCTTTGGTAGTGGTTCCACGAATGGTCTTCAAACGCTTTTGATTTTGGGTTATCTGGGATTTGGTAGTGGAACGTAGGCCACAAGATTTCTTTACAGAAATTTTTGTAGGCCCCTTTGAAAGTGATGTCGTCGGCAACCACGGTTTTACAATGGAAATCGCTGTCCAAAGCTGTTGTGACATTGCCCAAAACGTCATCTGGTAGAGCATCTGTTGGGATACCAATAGATCCAACCCAAACGATTTCTTGGTTAAAAGTTTTTTCCAAGATAGCTGTGTTGACGGCATTTTTCAAACCTGCATTGCATTTATGAGAAGTAACAATTTCCCATGTGGCTTTACTAAAGATGTTTTGAGACCCACCCAAAAGTGAAGTTTTCACCAAATTTGTAGCGTTCGAGTATCCACCAAACTCTGGCACTTCGTTGTCCAAGTACAATTGGTCATTCCCATTTTTTGTGCCTTCCAATGCGTTTGGTGGCAATTCGTCATCACTGAAAAACACTTCATGGTCCAGACTTTCCAAAGAGTAGTCGTGATGGTGGGTGAACTTCTTTTTTGCTGCTTTAGCAACTCCATCATTGGCATCACCATTTTCCTCTTCTTTGATACCAGTTTTTGGTGTGTGGTCCAAATGCAACGAGGAGCCTGGTGTTTGCAAAGGAGTTGCACTAGAAGAAGCTCTATGAACTCTTCTCATTGATGTAGTTGATGGCATGGAAGACATATCTCTAAATTTCCCACTATTCAAGGCACTTTGTTCAGAAGCAGGCAAGTCTCTTGATTTTGGTGTAATAACCGTACTCAAATGAGAAGGTCTTGGAGGCACAAACTTGTTTCCTCCCAAAGTTGCAGAAGATGGTGTAGATGGTGATGACGACCCTGGGAAAGGCATCCCACCACTGCTACTTCCAGCCAAATTTTTCGAAACGTTTTTCAACAATGCTGCTGTTGGATCCAATCTGTCTGGATGATGTTGAGTTTGTTGTTGTTGTTGTTGTTGTTGAATTTGAGTTTGTTGTTGAATTTGAGTTTGTTGTTGTTGTTGTTGTTGTTGTGAGGATAAAGGTGCCAAATGTTGATAACTCGAACTGGATCCCAGTCCAGTAGGAGTGGCCGAATGTGTAGTCAATCCACCACCCAATTGCAATTGCATCAATGAAACTGGAGTCCCACTTTCATTCAAATTTGGAATTCCTGTGGTGGTGTTGTTCAAGGCAGATGTGGCAATATCTGAAGAGCTGTCATCAAATGAGAATTCCGCTTTTCCAACCCCTTGATGCATTTTCGACAATGGATGATGGTGATGATGGTTTGGAATTGGTTGGTGCAATTGTTGTTGAGATTGGTGTTGTGAAGAAGTTCCTGCTGCTGCTGAAGCCAAACTAGTGTTGGACATTCCTGCAATTGTGTTACTTGGTCTTGGTGTTTCCACAGCACTATTGGTAGCGTTTGCAGTCAAACTTTCCATAAATGCATCACTTGCAGCTTTAGTATCTGTTTCCAATTGGTTTGTTCTTTGCAACAATTGACTTTTCGATCTGGATCTGTTTTTGATGTGAGTGTTGTTGTTGTTTTCTGTAGAATTATCTGCAGCACTATTAAATTCATCATTATCATTATCATTATCATTATCATTATTATTAGTTGGATCTGTTGTATTAGTATTTGTGGTATTTGTAGGTGTGGTGGTATCTCTTTCCAATTGAACAGTAGAAGGACTTCTTGAATTGGTAGCAGATCCATATTTTCTCAACAATGAAGAAGAATTTGTTCTATTTCTTGAAATAAGTTCAGGAGACGTAGCATTTTCATTAATTGCATTTCCTACATTGCTAGCAGTAGTAGTAGTAGTAGTAGCCGTAGCACTTGCTGCACTTCCTGCACTTCCAACATGTGGATTTGCATTTGAACTTGTATTTGTATTTGGATTTGCTGCAGGAATCTTGATATTTTGTGATTCCAATAATGCAGCAGCTTCATTCATAGAAGCATCAATTTCAAATTGTGGTTTGAATGGTAAAAAAAGGGAAGCCACCAAGACAACCATTTTTGATACTAATTATATGTTTGGTCTAATTGTTGTTGTTGTTTTTTTTTTTTTTTTTTCTATATCTTATAATGATGACTCTAACGAGTTTGAGATATATGGACAATCAACTTTCTGAACAAGATCATCTAACAATTATATTTTATAAAAAAAAAAACACACACATTCCTTATATACAAAAAAAAAACCATTAATCAAATGAAAGCAAGAAAATAACCTTTTAATAGTCAAATATAATACAATCAAAATCAATCAAATCATTGACAATCATTAATTTAAGGTAACAATTTGTCATATATATATGTATATATATATATATATGTATATATATGTATATACAAGCACACACACACACTTATAAGAAGTAGAAAAATGCAAGACATTCTCTTTCCCCTTCCTTTAAAATTTTCTTTTCCCTTTCCGTTTCTCTTTTAGCCCCTCCCTCCCCTTTCCATTCACCCCTTCTTTTTTTTTTTGATTTTTTCGTTTTTGCTCTCTCTTTCTCTCTTTTCTTTCCTGAGATTTCATGTTAAAATACTTGAGTATACTACAATTATACTACAATTATACTACAATTATACTACATTATACTATGTATTACACTACTTATTATGTACATTTCTTGTAAGTCATGTGATAGTAATATTAATAGTAAAATGGCAGGGTAATGTTATGTAACTGCTTTATATATATAATATGGTATAAGGTATGCTAACATATATATATATACATATATATATATATATCACCACTGATTTAATAGTTTAAAGGTTAGAGATTGAAGTACTTACAAAATATGAGACAAAAGGTGTACACCCAAAGATAATAGTAAGTAGCTCGTGAATAGCTAGTAAATAGATCATCTGTTAAATTCTTAGTATCACTTTACACGACATGTCGATATATGTACTAGTTTGTCAATCACGTGCTTACCACATTGTTTTGTTTAATTTACTACTGTAGCTAAAAAAAGGAAAGATTAATTAATTAAAACTTAGTTAAACCATTTGAAGTTAATAGTTTTAGCCAAATGCAAAATATAAACAAAGGACTAAGTAATGCCTTCAAACCAAGTAAAATCTCAGCATATCTATAACATTGATAAATTAATAAACTTAAAATAATGCCAAAGTGTTTGTATACGTATATTTATATACAAATGCGCTAGTATGTTGAAAATATAGCACACAGATTAAGAACAGAAGAATTAAAAAGATTAAAAGCAGCTGTGAAAGAGTGCGTCCTGTTTCTTCTCAGTATTCAACCCTCTAGGAAGTGAGCCCCACTGTCCATTTGTAACTGCCCACCATCACAATGAAAATACAATAAGACAGACCAATACTCACGGTGAAATAAATCAATGCTCTATCCAATGGTAATTTTTTACCCTCAACCATAAAAGTACTCATTGTACTCAAACCAGCACATAATCCATCACCTAATGCATCCATCACTCTTGTACTATTTTCACCATGATGATCTAATAAATTAGAATTCTTCGATAATGTAACCATTTTCAGTGCACTCAGAATAATACATGATAAAATATTGGAAATAAACGTACCCAATGGGAAATTGACATACACGGGGTTCAAATATGTGCAAAAATAATATCTGGCCAAGCTTCCAAATATAGCAAAGATCGAAGATAATGTCCACAGTCTAGAAAAATTAGAATAAACACTTGCCAACACAACCATAACAATAGTCAACGGTATAGCCAAGTAATAACTCAATTTGAAAACATATCTCAACAAAAAATTTTCCACTTTTTCATTGTGCTCGTTTAAATTCACGAAAAAAGCACCAAATTCAATCCCAAAAATTGTGGCACCCATACTAACAGACAACTCCAAAATCAAAACACTCAAGAATTCCATGATCCCATATGCATTGTTTCTATATTGGGAGGTCGATGTGGAATGGTTGAAAAGCTCCCAAATAAACGTAGAAAATGAAGAAAACGTCCCACAAAACCCAGTGGTCAATGGAGCTTGAAACGGTCCGGCATGGATGGTCTGCAAAAAACCCATGATGAAACACGCAGTGAAATTCGTCCAAATAATGCTACCGGATGTCACATAGCTCGGCGAATACGATGCAGACAATTGATTGATCCCCATCCGGGCCCAGTTGCCCAGAATGACCAAAGTGATAAGCGAAAGATGCAACTTGATAAAACTCTTGAGCTGGGCAGAAATAGTGATGCCAAAGAGTACCGAGCTCTGTTGCGTGTGTACTTGTTCCAGTTCTTCCAAGTGTTCCTCGCTCCGGGTGGGCAAGGGTGATAAACGGGCACCTTCAGTGTTGGTGTTTACTGTTGGGATGTGGCGGAGTGAGGTGCTTGCTCTGTGGCGTGCAAGGTCATCCTCACTCATGCTGTCGGGAAGGTCCCCAGGAAGACCTCCCAAAAGTTCCTTCTTGTTTCCGTGACTAATGTTGCCATTTTCACTGTTCAACGATACATCTTTCTCGCTGCTCTGTTTTTCAAGATCGTTATCTGCCAGATCTGGTGATTCTGTTGCGCTTGAGCTCATGTTGGTGTATGCTAAGTATGTGTTTTGCAAGGTTGATGCTTTTCTTTGGTGGGTATAGCTTAATAAGTGTGCAAGGCCTTGCAAACATAAGGAGAAACATAACATCAAACATGAGTCAAGAAACGTTTTCAAGCCGAGGAAGTGAATTTCGCCAAGCAAATTTATTGGCGCCCGATGCGAAAGCCATATCGGCTCCTTGTATCTTTGAAAAAAACGAGATGCGACGGAAAATTAAAAATTGACGACATATAAATGATCCGCTTAAGGGAATGACTCTTATCAGATGAAATAGGTTGAGCATAAAAAAAAAAAAAGAGAGCAGCAGACAATCAACAAGCAAATATATAAAAAAATGCAGTACATGTACGACGCCCATTGCCATATTGAACAATCACATTCCTCAGACAACACATCAGCCAAGTTACACCCCGATGAAAAAATAGTCTCTAATATCATGATGACCAACACGATAGATTACGAGTTTTGCAAAAGTATCCCTGACACAAACAGCAAGAACACTCTTGCATTCAGAAATTTTGGAATACATCCGTGGTTCTGCCACTTGTTTTCCGTACAGAACAGCACCTCTCCAATAGACAAAAAAACACACTACCAATCCATCATGAATTGGGACACCAAATACGCCACATTCCAGGACTTTGACGCGCTACCACAGCCCACAAGCATAGACGAGTACATAAAGGAAAATTTCACAAATCCTGACTCTTGGATTGGGATCGGCGAAGCGGGGCTCGATAAATTGGCTATATGCAACGAGCCATTTCTCAAAGAAAAGAACATCAGGGTTAGTGTGAAAATGGATCATCAAATTGCCATATTGAAAAAATTCCTTGAATTGAGTTACACGTGGAAGAAACCTATTTCACTTCACTGCGTCAAGTGTCCCGGTGTGTTGCACAGCGAGCTTATCCAGTTTATCAAGCAGAAAAAATGTGCAAGCTCCGAAATATCAATTGTTTTACACTCATTTACAGGATCGATCGACTCAATGAAGCTGTATCTCAAAAGCTTCCCCAATTGTGTAGTGAGCGTGTCCAAGTATATCGATATTGATCAGGAAAAACACCACTCCATGCTCAAAGAAATACCTCTTGACAAGATATTAATCGAGTCCGATATTGATGTGGTGAAACAAGAACACAAAAGAACACAATACAATCACTTGCATGAAGTGCTTGACTTCTTAGCGAAAATACACAACTTGCCAAAAGATTCTGTTAGAGCGCAAGTAAACAAAAATTTTGAAAAAATATACAGCTTGGATGCAATGCAGTCAAATATATAACCCTAAAACTCCATCTTAAACTTCATTTTATCGTTCTTGATCTTGTATATAAACTGCGGAATGCATTCACTTTCCTTAATGCTGCTACTCATAAAATGCTTCTTAACAGAATCAGCCAAAACTTTTTTGCTGACTCTTTTGCCCTTGATGATCTCGTCTGTCAACGACAGTGATGGTGCTAAACTTGAACCCTCATGTACATCGCTATCTCCACTGCTACTGCTACTGCTACTGCCACTACTTACACTAGCACGTCCTCTTATCTGAGGCTTTCTTACCGCACTATGATTGATTTTTTTCCACGACGAGGTCTTTGTTCCGAGTTCAGACCCTAAGAGATACCCTTGCAAAGACATATTGTCTGATTTTGTTGGCAACCCATATTTGTCTTTATACCTTCTCAAGAAATCACTGGAATAATTTTCAAAATCCAAAGGGTGTGGCCGTTGCTCCAAATCAGGATGATTGTTCGTGACATGTTTCGCCACCAACTGTCTAAGATATGCCTGCTGCGCGTGTGTTGCTTTTGTTGAGTTATGTCCTCCAGCATTACCAGTTTTCTTGCCCTGATGGGAGTCGTTATCGTGACCGTGTTTTTTAGTTGACCCGCCGTGGCTGCTGTTGTTATGACCGGTGTGGTGATCTCTGCTGCTGTTTGATGGTCTTCCTGGGGGCATTATTAATAATTAGCAAGTTGGTTTTGTGTTTTTTTTTTCTTTAGTGCTTTCTTGACTCTCTTCTAGTCAAACATTACGTTGTTGCCTTTCCGATAAGATGCATAACATGAACGCACGGTTTTGGAGAATGGAAATTGCAAAATAAAAGCTTGGTGGAAAAATTGATTCACGTGACTCGTTTTTGGCACATTTCCCATTTTTTTTTCTTATCGTTTAGCAAGACCAGGTCACGCCTATTTTTTTTTTTTTTTACGGAGTAAATATCAGGGAAAGAACACATCAGAGGTTGGAATAGTTTGGCATATCGGCAGTGTTCAGCAACAGTTGAAATTTTCTGGAGCATGTTTGACTTACGTTGAGTTACTCGTAGATGGTTTTGCCATTATTACAAATGCACACAAAGGTAAACGCAAAAAACCAAGGATACATCACAACCAAATCACTAAATTCACGGAACAAAAACAACGAAATTGGAAAGAATGGACAAATCAGATATTACTTTAGCTGCTGGGGCCATCGGCTTGATATTTTTTTTGAAATGGATTTTCAAGTCTGAATCCAAGCATCCGTCGCTGCAGCAAGCCCAACAAGATGAAAGAGGAAACGCAACCACCAGCAATGCAGTGAATATCAATAGAAACAACGCTGAAGACAACGGCAATGGCAATGGGAGAAGGTACAGAAGAGCAGTTACTCAAGACATGATCGATGTTGTCAAGAGCATTGGCCCACATTTAACTGTTGAACAAATCAGATACGATCTAGAAAAAACCGGGAGTGTCGAGGAAACGGTCAACACTTTTTTGAGCACAGGGACTTTGCCCGTACCTCCAAATACACCAGCCCGCTCTGCCAATAACGTCAATAATCGTACCGATTCTGTCTCCACGGAACCAAACAGCCGAACCGGAAGCAGTGTTGCACAAGGGCAAGATTCAGCAACAAGCTTGAAAAAGAAATGCCACTTTGTTCCTGAAAACTTGATTTCCAAGTACAATGTGGACGTGAACAAAGACTATTCAAATGTTGATTACAAGACCCTGTCTCTGGATGAAAAGAAACAGTACATGATCTGGAAAGCAAGAAAGGGATACTTGGAAGCTTTGAACAAGCAATAATAGTTTTATGACAAAAGATGTTCAAGTGAAGCATTTCTGGAACACAAGAATATAATGCAACATTTTCTTTGTGTGACAATTTGTATATTTTTGTTTTTGTACAATTTGAGCTTTTAAATCATCGGTTAAAATTACTTATATTTTAAGTCATTTTTTTCTTGGAATCAATACATTAACCGCAGGTTGAGAAACTGGTTTTGGTTGTAGTTCGGCAGCATTTTTATCTGATGTCGGTACAAATGGTTTGACAAAATCAGATTTGTTTGGTAAAATTTCTCCAAATTGAGGCACAAACTTGGATAGGTCTATTGTGCTAACAAAACCGTCATTGGCAGAAACAAGTATTCTTGAACCATCATTGTTCCAAGCCAAGTCATGGATAGACGAATAATGCAAATTTCTCACCACCGCAATACAAGTCAATTTATCAGTCTCATAAATAAGAACTTGATCCAGAGTTGCAACAGCAAAAACCAGTCTGTAAGGAAAATCAAACAAAGAGCCCCCTCCTGAACCAATCTTGTAAAAAACAGGACTAAATGCAATAGCAACAGCCCGCGAACTCAAGTTTGGAATTGTGCCAATTGGTTTGCTGCTTTTTTGGAGCAGATTTGCACGACTGAAGATATGCACACAATTAGCAACAGTTTCATTCGGCTGATCTGGCAACGTTGAAATGCTATCTGTCGATGTCTGTTTCCAAATGCCTGCTGGAGCCAGCAGTATTGATCCACATGGGGAGAACTTAAGTCTTCTGAAAAAAGAGGTGTCCACATTTTTGAAAAGAAAACTGGACTTCCCAGCTATGTCACCTTTGATGATTTTGTTGATCAACTTCAAATCTTTGAGAATGCCCGTTCTGTTGTTCCACTGAAGCTTGTAAACGCACATGGCCCTATCAGCACCCAAAGTAATCACCAACTCATTCAACGGATCCCATTCAACCCCTTGCACATAGTTTGAGTGTCCCTTTTCACTTGTTGAGTGATACAAACATCTCTCACTCTGCACATGGAATATTTTCACGCTGTAATCTAAACACCCTGCAACAAGATAATCGTTATCTGGTGACCAGCTGATGTCGTATATTTCGCTTGTATTTGTAGATCTTAGTTTCTTCCAAATATACCAGTTTTCTTTATTTTCTGAAGAATCATCAAACTCATCGTGCGTCATCATGGCCATGGAAGAGTGTTTTATACCATTTTTAGTATCCTCACTTGTTTCTTTTTTCCAAAGCATGATTGTTCCATCATCTCCTGCACACGCCAGCACATTGACGTTGTTCTTGCAATTGTCGCTGCTGGTGTGGCTAAATTTGCCCACGTTAACAGTTTTTTCAAACCCAACTAAGGATGACAAAAACTCAATTTTTTGAACACTTTCTTGAGCCAATTGAGTAAAAGTTTTGTTCAGTTGTTGAGTTGAGGATGCGTCAACGTTGTCCTCACTTGCAGGATCAGTTTTGAATGCCCATATTTTAACTTTGCTGTCTCCACCACAAGTAATAAATCGAGTAAGAGAGCCCGACTCGAAAGTGACTGAGTACACAGGCTTCGTGGCATGCCAGTATGCAACAATAGGAAAAGCTTCAATGGACATTTTGGCCGAGGGGGCTGTGGTTGGTTCTTTATTTCCCTAAGGCTTGTGTTTTTTGTTCACACATTTACGGTTCTTACGCGAGGTCTCATGCGAGAGTAGACTTTTCGCCAAATTGACATCTTTCGCGTTTTTTTTTTTTTTTGATTTCAGGCAAAGATGCGAGCATGTGATCAAGTTGCCAAATGGTCAAGCCAAAAAACGCATCATTGTGAAATCCGTAAATACATGACAATTTCAACGTTTCATCAAAATTGATTGCTTTATTTAGGTTATAAATACCAGAGATAGTCACAGCAGAGATTTGGTTTTGGGAGTCTCGTCCACATGAATTTCAAACTTGTACCCGAAATGAGTGATAACTGTGTTTGATGGATCTGAAGATTTTAGGTCTATAACAAGAAGGTTCTCCTTTTCTGCCGTGTCTTCTTTACAAAGCATAATATCGTCGCTATTCAAGGAGTCAATATACTTTTTCTTGTACGCCACTATCAATCCTGGAACAGCAGGCAGAAGTTCCATAGCAAGGTCTGGCGCAACTGGCTCACATGTATAATAGATGTAATTCATGTCTTTTGCAACATTCAACTTGGTCAAAGTCCACTCTATAGGCTCTTCATACCCCGTGGTGTAAAACGCATTTGATGAGTCCGTGAGTAATTGTAGTTTTGAAGGATTTGGTGTATTGTTTTTTGTTGTGTATGCATCAAGAAGCATAATGTGCTTGCTGAACTCTTCTTTAGACTCGTTTTGTAGTCTGATACCAATAGGATCAAAAACCAGTTCCGTTTCATCGACACAGATGTTTGATTTCTTTAATTTCTCATTCAGTAAATCTTTGGTCTTCACAACTAGTCTTTTCTTGTACACTGACTGAAGGAAATGGTAAGCCTTGATATTCTTATCGACTATCTGCAACTGATCAAATTGGATCTCGTGGAGTTTGCCGGTCCCATTGGTTGAAAAAGAAGAAGAAGGAGAAGAATCATTGCAGTTGCTCAGACCCTCATGAATTGCTTTTTTTTGGGATATCTCATTGTGTTCTTTTATTTCTTGCTCAAGCAAAAGTCTTTCTTTGTAAGCAGACAAGTATCTTACTACGCGTGGTACTAGTGTAACTTCATAGCGAAAGTATGGAATGATTTTTTCATTGGAACGCCTGAAGTCGTACAAAAAACTTTTAAACCCACTTATCTGAGATGGTCTGTCGTCATACATAACTAGTAATTTAGGTTTGAATGTCAATAACAGATCCGAAAGGACCTGTGTTTTGTAGCCCATTGTAGAGCTGAACGATGGATCTTTCAAGAAAACCCCATTCACATGTATTCTTCTTTTGAAAATCGTGTTCGACAAGATTTTCTCCATTACGGGGGCAAATCTGTCGTTTCTCCTACCAGTCATGATCAGGGTCAGAGTATTTTCTTCTTGTAGACTGGATTCATGCAAGAGCCGACACGTGTGTGGGTTCCAGTATTTGCAATCAATCTTGCATTCATCGCACTGACATTGCTCGTCTTGGTAACCATGCTTCACGGAAGACTTCATGCCAGAATTGGCCAAATGACGCCGGTCTTCAAGCCATTCATCAACCAGCGCATTCAAGTAAGACGGCTGGCACCACCAGCCGCCAGTGTGTAGATGATATGGGTATGATAACACATTCAAGGAGGAGGGCTCAATGATGTGCGGGTTTGGAGCCGGAGAATTGAAAAGAGTATTATCAAAGTCAAATATGTTAATTGTGTGGATTTTTTTGGGATCCACCAACGGTTTTGGTTCCACATTGGGCAAAGAATGATACTTCTTGATGACTTCAGCGCCGTTCATTTTCAGGTTGATCTGCAAACGTGACTTGGTTTCCTGTCCTCTAGGCTTGCCTCTCCGCTTATGCACTTTCTTCTTGTTCTGCATGGGAAACCCTTTTGATGCTTTTTGAGCATTTGTCGTCTGTTGCACACCTGAACTAGCTCTGTCATATTTCTGAGTAAAACTGTTTTCTTGTTTGTTGGCAAAGCGCGGTTTTTTTTTCTTTGCTAAAAATGATTTTCCGCCCGTTTGAGGGTTTATCGGCTAGCAAGTTTGACCATTTGAGGGCCACACGTGATACAGAAGCTCACTTTTCAGTTGAATTGATCAAACCTTTGTTCAGGTCACAGATTTGATTGAAAATACTGCAAAGATGATGTAAGCTACTATATACTTACTCGAAAATGTTTAGATATTTAAATAAAAATAATTATTTCACAATAAACAACTTTTTTCAGCTAAAGGCAATAAGCCCAAACCAGTTCTTATAACAAGTAACGAACACCTGCCCCAGCTAAAGCAACAACAACAAACAAAACCATGTAGAAATTTTGTTGTTCAGTTTCCTGGATAGGATACATTTTGGCATCGTATTTGGATCTTTCTTGCACTTTCAAGTAGATTGGCGATTTTTTTGGTTCAACTCCTTGTGGGATTTTATCTTGGTACATTTCTTCAATAAATTGTTCACACTTACCGATTTGGATGTTAAGTTTCAAGTAGTTTGGATCGCTGACATCAAGTCTTTTTTTGATGTCTCTCAAATAGTACTGGAAGATTTCCACACACCCTTTCAAAGTTCTCGATTTCAAAATCAAGTAGCATGTGGTACCTTTTCTGATTTTCACATTTGTATGCAAAATATCTTCGTTACTGAAAACCAAACTTAAAGTAGCAATGGCCATCACTTGAGGAATAGCACAAAACTGGAACGAAGTTTGCTCGTGAACACAACTTAGGTAGAACAAGACATCGTTGACGTGGCCCAAAGCATTCAAAACCAAATCGTTGATACAGTATAAAGCTTGTTGGCGTTCTTTTGGTAAAGCCAAATTTGGCAATTTTTCAGTGTACTTGCTCCATATTTCTTTTGGCCAAAAAGATCTGCCGTCTGCCAAATCTTCGGCGTAGTCTCTGATAATGTTTGTCTTTTGCAAGAAAAGACCCATAGATTCCATCAAATGTTTGTTTTCGTCATACAAGTCAGCGGATCCGAAATTTGCCAAAACAATCAACTGGGTCAAACCATCACCAACCAAACCAGCAACGTAATGACAGTATAGATCGTAATCTTTCAATGTGGAGACACCGTTCAAATTGAAATTTTCGTCCAAGATATAGTCGGCCATACCATTACCCATTTTGGTCGTGATTTCTTTGATAACTTTTTGGTACTCTGGTTTCAAAGAGTGGTAGATTACTAAAATGTTGGTAAATTCAACTAAAACAGGCTTGTCCTTTTCAGTTGGAGCGTTCCCGTCAAAAGACCATTTTTCCAAATCCAATTTCGAATCGAATTCTCTCAATAGCGGAATTTTCACTTTAGGATCAATGGTCATGTCGTCTTCAACGGTGTCCAATGCTCTCAAGACCAGGTAAAAAATCATGATGGCATCTCTCAACTCTGGGTCCAATTCCATAATGACAGCTGCAAAAGATCTGGAAGTCAATTTAAGCAACTCGTAACATCTCTTAAGTTCTGGGGATTGTTGTTTGGAAGAAACTTTTTTGTTTGCTTCCACTTCGGAAGCCAAGTGTTCTCTGAAAAATTTCAAAATAAATGCACTTTTCAATTCAACAGGATGGAGTAGTAATTCAGAAACTTTGCCCATGGTTGTTCGAAGGGGATGCTTTTAGGGAATATATTGATATTATTAGCAGTGCGCGTTCGTGCTTATGCTTGGTCTTGGATTTTTTACAAACGATCATCAAGGGGCAAGTTCAAATAACGGGACAAACAAGTATATACATTACAATTTCAATAAAATACTCTTTCAGATCACTTTAAAGCTTTAAACATTCGATTTCAGAATTCAAAGCTTTTAAACAAAGAAAGAATCCATTAATTTGCAGCTGACATGAGCAACTCTCTCTCTCTGCACAGCTTCGTTTAAAAAAAAAAAAAAAAACAAAATAAAATTTCGAGCGCAAGTAAAAATGGTAAAAATCCTTATAAATGTCAGGTGACTTCCCCAAGTTTTTTGAGCTAAACGAGTCAAGTCGGAGATAACGACAATACCGGAGATGACTTAACCATTGTTGACCCCAAATGTAGAAATAATCAAAAGCACTGCAAACAGTCATGCTAGCCCATGGATTTTCAGCAGTTTAAGTGCAATTGGGACAGTTTTTCTCTGCAATGTTTCTAGTTCGACTCGAGAAAACCGACTCAAGACATAGTTGGCAATATCTTCGCCCTTTGGTGACCTGTCAATGCCAATGCCAATCTTTGAGTATACAACACCACTGGAATGACTCTTCTTTGCACTGGCATTGCAGCTGTCTATACTTCTCAACCCATTGTGGCCCTTTGCACTCGTTCCAAACTTTCTCCACTGACACTCTCCCAGTGGTTTCTCCAACTCGTCATGCACAACAATGTGCTGTACTTCGCCAGCGCGGTTTGATTTTTGCCAGTCTGTGATCACAGAAGATTTCCAAAAAGGAAGCAGCACTTGTCCAGAAAGGTTCATGAAACATCCGTCCACTTTCACAAACATGTACTGTATTGAGGTTTTGGCAGTCTCGTTCTGTGGTTTTGGTGAAAGGAAATAACTCAATGAATAAGACTTGTTTCTCCATTTGTTTTTGAGCAGCGCAGTGTTTTTTTCCACAAGCTGTGGTATTAGGCTGTCGAATATGACGTGTCCAGCATTGTGTCTTGTGTTTGCGTGCTGGTCTGGAGGATTGCCGAGTGCAGTGATCACAACTAGTTTTGGATTGGTTTTGGACGGCGATGAGGTTGCTGTGAATCTTTGGGATGTACAAGCGAGATTATGACACAGTGGAGACCTAGTAAACCTAAAAAACATTTTGGTGATGTGAACTAGTGCTTGTTCTTTCTCTATTATGACTTTTTATTCTTGCCTGTTCGCCCAATGTATGACGAGGCGTTAGTCAAATTGAGACAAACTTCAAAAAGTTTACCCAGCTTTTGGCTGGAAAATAAAAGTTGTCAACGACTGATAGGAAACAAAAGGTACAACGATAAGGACACTCACCTAACAATATGGTCACATATATTCCGGCCCACTGAAGCCAAGAACAAAGCAAGGAAACCCAGCCACAAAATAAAGAAGCCCAATACTCTTCCAACCTGCATAAGAAATGAGCGATAAGAATAGAAAGAAATTGTTGTTGATGGGCAGATCTGGGTCTGGTAAATCTTCCATGCGCTCCATCATTTTCAGCAACTACTCCGCGTTTGATACCAGAAGATTAGGTGCCACCATTGATGTTGAACATAGTCATTTGAGGTTTTTAGGGAACATGACTCTAAATCTTTGGGATTGTGGTGGGCAAGATGTGTTTATGGAAAACTATTTCCAGCAGCAAAAAGATCATATTTTTCAAATGGTGGAAGTTCTTATACACGTTTTCGATGTTGAGAGTACTGAGGTTTTGAAAGATATTGAAATCTTCACAAGAGCTTTGACACAATTGAAAAAATACTCTCCGAATGCAAAAATCTTTGTGTTGTTGCACAAAATGGATTTGGTCCAACTAGATAAAAGACAAGAGTTGTTTCAGCTAATGATGAACAAGTTGAACGAGACAAGTAAATGTTATGGGTTTCCTGAAATTCACGGATTCCCTACCTCTATTTGGGACGAAAGTTTGTACAAGGCTTGGTCCCAGATTGTGTGCTCTATGATCCCAAACATGAACGAGTATCAGATGTATTGCAAGAAAATTGGGGATATTATGAATTGCAAAGAGATGATATTGTTTGAAAAGACAACTTTTTTGGTGGTTTGTTCGTCGCTCAATAATGACAGTGATGACGCTACGTATCAGAAATTCCCACAAGGCTTGGACCCTAAGAGATTCGAAAAGATCAGTAATGTGATGAAAAATTTCAAGCAAAGTTCAATAAAGATGAAATCTTCTAATTTTCAAAATTTGATGATTAGACATTCAGGGATATACGTTTGCGAATTGACAACCAATTTGATGTGTTTTTTGGTGTTGAATAAGAAAACGAGTATCAACGGGATTGAAGCCGCTGCTGAGCAGCAGCAACAAGAAGCCCTAGTGCTTGAGAACATCAGAAAAATACAGAAATATTTTGTATAGGCGTTTGTACTCTCAGATCTTTCTTCTCTTAGAATACTCATTTATAATTTTAAAGATACACAAAAAGTAATAAATAAATATGGCATAAAAAGCACGCTATCATCCATAAGGTTGAAATTTTTTTTTTTTTCTTTACATGACATTAGTTTGATTAATTGGATGAATAAATGAAAAAAAAAACACACTGGGAGAATCTCTCGGTAGGAATATTGATAATGATGGGATATATATATATACGGTTATGAAGCTTTTTGCCTCAAATAAATAACTCAAAAAATTGCCCAATCTACAATTCCTTGAAACAGTCCCTCTTAAATAGAGCCAATTTGAACCAATCAGCAATGACTTTAAATCTGGATCTAGCACTCAAGATCATGCTCAAGTACAAAACTCTCCAGATATAGAAGGTCAAAGACCCACCACCGGTGTAGAAAGATCTTTTTCCGTAGGTGATGTTGGCAATGGCTTTTTCGGCACCCAAATAGGCCAAGGCACCGTAATGGACGTATTTGAATGGTTTGATCCCGTTTTTAGCGAAAACAGTTTGAATAGCACTGGCATCTTTGGCGTTGGCCAATTCGTCGTAAACACTTGGGTTGTTGCTCATCTTGGAGAAAAGCTTACACAAGTATTCGGCTTCTTGGTGAGCAACTTGGGCAGTTGGAGCGAACCCGGCAACGGCATTGTCACCAACGGCAAATATATTTTTGGAACCTTTAACTAACAAGTTTTCTTGCACTTCCAAACCTCTTCTCGCGTTGTTTTGTTCTTTGATTTTTGGGAATAGATCAGTAACAATTTTTCTTGCTTTGTTACCTGTAGCCCAGATCAAAGTACCGTATGGGATAGTAGTTTCTGTGAAAGAGCCGTCATCTTTTTTGGTTTTGGCAATCAAATATTTTTCTTCGACTTTGGAAACTGCAGTTTTCAATTCTAGCTTGATAGAGGTTTGCTCCAACACGCTTTGAGCATAAGAGGTTAGTTTTTTTTCAAACATGTTTAAGATAACAGGTAGAGCTTCAACCAAGTGAATTTGGACTTCTTCGGCGATAGAAGGCATGAATCTTTTCAAATCTTGATCAACGTAATCTTGCAATTCCCCAGCAGTTTCAACCCCGGTTGGACCCCCACCAACAACAACAATGGTCAACAATCTTTTTCTTTCTGGATCACCTTTAGGCAACATGTTTGCCTTTTCGACATTGGCAATGAATTGTTTTCTAATTTTCAAAGAATGTTCGATTTCCTTCAAAAACATACCGTATTTTTCAACACCCGGAATACCAAAAGTGTTTGGTTCAGCACCAACGGCACTGACCAAATAGTCGTATTTCAACTCGCAAGTATCATTTTGTTGGATCCCCAAATTTGGTTTGTCACCTTTGGTTTGGGAAACATTGGAAACAGATTGAATAGTGACGGTATTTCTGTCTGGGTTAATCGAAGTAGCCGTGGCTTCGTAATAAGAAACATTACCCTTTTTTTTTTTCAGCGCAAAATTCACAACAGGTTCAATAATGGATTTTTCATCAACAGTACCGACTGGGGTACTTGGTAACAATGGCGTGAAAAGAAAATAGTTTCTTGGAGAAACCACAGTGACGTTGTATTTGGATTCGTCAATGTGTTTCAAAAATGAAATAGCACCCCACCCAGAACCTAAAACAACAACATTAGGTTTGTTGCTTGATTGGCTGTGATTTATGATTTTTGGAGTGGTTGTAAAACTAGAAACACCACCTCCAGTGGTTCCAACTGGGCTTTCTGCTGACGTGGCTGCTGCTGACTTGGCAGATGTAGTAGAGGCAGATCTGTAATTGGTTTTCTTGTTATAAAACATGTATCCAACACGAGCGTGTTGTTTTTTTAGTAGAACGCTCATCTGAACGTTGGTTGCATTTCTGGTAGAGGACAACATTGGGCTTTTGTTGTTTTTTGTTGCTTGAATAGCTTGTTGTCAAATTAAGAAAAGATCAAAAGTGATAATTACGATATGGTGTGGGAATTAAAATTAAGCAACCAATACCATGTTCAATAAACAAGATCTTATATATTCATATCTGAGTACAAAGAGGGGGGGGGGGGTTGAATGCGATATCCGGAGCGACCGAAAAAAATTTAAAAAAAAAAAAAAAAAAAAAAAAAAAAAAAAAAAAAAAAGGAAAATCCTTAGATAGCAAGAAAAGAGAACTTGTAGCGACTCAACTTGCCCCGAAAACCCTCCAATTGCTTAAAAATTATTGGTTCAGCGGAAGAGGTGTCAAAGAAATATCAAATTGGAGACACTAAAAATGATGAAGATTAGAGATATCACTCACTGTTGTAGCTACAACATGTAAGATGATCTGCAATTGCTTTACCGATCCACTCACTAAATATATATACCGCGTTGTAAATAGCAATGAAAATGTAACCCACTCTTTACAACTTTTTTTTGTTTACAACGGACGACACTATTCCATGCCGAAAAACAACAAAAGAAAAAAGTGCAAAGTAAGCATTAAAACAAAAAAGAAAAGATCAATTCCAAATATCGCAATAGCACAGAATGGCTAATTGATTGAGATGACCTTCGCCATCACATGTCTTGCATGACGATTTGTGTCTCATCACTATTAAACCTTCTTAATTTTGATTCTGTTAAAAAAGTGACTTGCTATATTTTTTTTGTGGAGATTGTCAAAAAACCATACGAAATTAGTGAGCCTGGAGAAATAGCAAAGAACACACTGAGAAAGAAACGGACAAAGTGACCTTTGACCAAATTCTTCAAACAAATGCGCACAACTCACCAAGCTTGTGTCGATATCGAGCATCAAAATCAAGAAACACTATTCACCCCTCGCTTACAGTTGCTATGCTAAATTCTACCGACGGAACGTACTATAATTTTTTTTTTTGCTATCTATATCATTCAATTATTGTGCGGTGTGTGGGTGTTTTTAAGTTGAAACAGGGAGTTTTGTGAAGATTTTACAGCCAATCAGATCTGCTGAAAACTGAGAAGAGAATGAGAAAGCGGAAACTCGGACAAGTTGTTTCGGAGAACTAGGTTTAAATTCACAAAAGTCCGGAAAGTTATTTATACGATCTCACGTGATGCACGGGCGTGGCGTCTTTTGCGACGTGAAAAAAAAAAAAGAGAAGCTCAAAAATGTTCCTGAAAGATGTTTTAAATATCACATGACCTAATACTGACATATGGTTTTTTTTTTTTTATTTTTTTTTGTTCTGTTCTTTCATCTCACACAGTTTTCCAAAACATTGATTAATTCCTTTTTTTTTTTTTTGAAACTGACATAAAGCACAAATAAAACAGATGAGCTGTTAGCATTAGACACAGGTATTCAAGGATAAAGGAGGAAACTTCAAAGGGATTCAGCATACATTAACGCGGGGCTATTTAAAACTTTTGAAAAAGTTGACTCATCAAGGTACTCTTAAATAAGCTAGCCCACTAAAACTGTCAAATCCAGTGAAAATATGTACCATGAGCAAGTACAGAGGTGTGTGATGCTCAAACATTTTCAGCGCTTCAGAAGCACAAAAGTGAATCCAAAGAATGTGACAGCCTCTAACACCTATCAAATTCAAAATGTCTCATCAAATATTAAAAAAGTGCTAGGTAAAACCAAAAGCTTGAAAAAAAAAATTACTAGCATTGATGAGTTCAAAAATTTACATTTTGTCAAAGAGTATGCGAAATTGAACCCTGGAATAGCGATCAATTTGAAATATGACGATATTAAACTCAATTCAAACAAAAAATATTACGAAACTTACATCAAACCGTCGAAAGATTTTTGGAATGATTATTTATTGCACATACCTGCCACCCAGAATAATCTTTCCCTTGTGGATGAATGGAATCCTCTTTTCAACAAACTTTACAACATGCCTATGGGGAACGATTTTTTCTTGAAAAAAGAAGAACTTCAAAAAGTTTTGGTGGATAAAAAAAAATGCACGATTATTGAAGCTCCCAAAATGACACATCTTATGGTTGATTGGTTACAAAACATGGTTGAGCCATTGAACATAGGTGATATATGTGTATTGAACTCACAAAATAATGATACAAATAATGCTATTAATTTGGTGACTTGTGTTGAATTACCCAATAATTTGAAAGATCCACGTTACATGTTTGTGGGGATGAATGGATCAATTTTTTTCGAATATAAAAATAATGTTTTGTTGAAATTACCTTCAGTGATACAACTGGGGACATTGCCTAAGAATACCATGAAAGAAAAAAGTCGAAATGTTCAATTATACAATGTGAATAAAGCGGACGCAGACGTGTATGGATATTTTAAAAGTGATGTTGAACATAAATTCTCTGTCCCTGTGACATCTAGACAATTGCTCATTTCCAATATCCAAAATTTCTACTTGAAATGCTCTACACAGTTGCAAAAACCAATAGATGTGCAAATGAAACTTTTGTACAAAGAGTACTGTCAACTACAAGCTAATGCGTCGAACAACACAGAAACACCATTTCAAGTGTCTTTTTTCGATATTGTACAAAAATTACAAAAAAAATTGATTCCGTTTTCATTATTAAACTCAGAGAACGAGAATTTTGTTTCATCAGCCATTGTGTTGGCTATTTTCCAAAACATGTTTAAAAACAAGCACCAGTTTTTTGGAGAATTTCAATATGATAAGGCTTCATTAACACCAGTTTCAATCACTTTTATTCCACAAGAATACACAAAAAAAATGGATCAAAATTTGCTCTTGGTTATGGATGGTCAAGAGAAAAAAAACTCAAACGGTTCTTTAGTTGAACAGTTTGCAGCAGCTTGGAAAACCAGCAAAAATTCAAAAAATATTCCAGAAATTCAAAAGTATCTTCCAATTTTAGAGATATTGAACGCATATCTAAATGGGAATCTCATGAATAAATTTGCGCCAAATGTGATTGCTGACATTTGCAAAACATTGAAACTTGATGAAGTTTCCAAAGATTCTATTTTTAAAGTGCTGCAACAAATATATGGCAACACACAGTTGCAAACAAATGAACAACAAAAACTTCTATTGGCAAACCCATTGTTAGCAAATCACGATTTGAACATTTATAGCAAGTCTAGAGAACTGGAAAACGCTTTTTACAACTCGATAACAACAGAAGATGTTACACTAGATGAAAATACTCCGCGTGATGATTCAAAACTGGTAGAATTTTCTGATCCAGTGTATTGCATTGACAGTGAAACGGCACATGAAATCGATGATGGTGTGGCTATTAGACATATAAAAGATGGCAAATATACTTTGTATGTTCACATCGCTCATCCGGCAAGATTCCTTTTGCCATCCAAAGATAATTCTCAAATAAGCTCAACCATCAAAGCTATTTTTCAAATTGCAAACAATAGAAGTTTTACCACTTATTTACCGGAATTAACAGTACCAATGTTACCAGAGATTTTTGTTCAAAAGCATGATTTGAGAAACGAAACAGCAAGATCTTTGTGTTTCCAAATTGATTTTGAATTTACACATTTAAACTCCGGAAGACTTGGTGAAAATGTCCTAGAAAACGGAAGTTGCAAAAAAAATTTGATCTTACATCACAAAACTTCTAAAGTTGTTGATAATTACCATTTGACGAATTTGCCAAAAAAAATACACTACTCTGTAGTGGATAAAATTTTAAATGGCCAAGAAGTTCCAGACATTGATGTATCCAAACACAAGGAGAACATCCAAAAATTGTTTGAGTTGAGCTCTTTATTGAAACAGAAAAGAATAGAGGAAGGAGGTGCCGTTGTCTTTGGTGAAGGATTCAACAAAGGATTGCCGCAAATGAATCAAGAAACTGGAAAAATGGAGTTTAAAGATGGTGAGTCAACAAAGTCAACGCTTCTTGTGTCAGAGTTAATGATTTTAGCCAACTCTTTAGCGGGGAAATTTTTGGCGGAAAATGAAATTCCAGCAATTTACAGGGTGTACACAAATTTGGCAACATCGTCTACTTTGAAAATTGACAACAAAAGTATCCAAAAATGTGGCAAAAACCAAATAAAACAAGATCCTACAATTGCCGATTTGGTATTGTATAACAGCATTATGAACTCGTCAACATACAGTTTAGACCATACAAGAGGTCAAAGCATGATGGGCATCCCTCACTATGCAACCGTCACTTCCCCATTGAGAAGATTTCCAGACATCATAAATCATTTGCAAATTTTATCCTTCATGAGAAGCAAAGGGAAATCAACGCATTACAGTGCAAGTGAGTTGAAAAAAATATTATACAACAACCTTCTACCGAGATATCTCATTTTGAACAATATGTCGAGCAAAATAAAAAAGTTCTGGACTTTAAATTACTGGGAACAGATGTTTGCTAAATCTCATAGACCGTTTGTGAACTCTCCAATTATCATAACCTCGGTACCCAAAATGAACCAATGTGGTTTTGCATCACTAGAGTACAAATTTGCCACAGGGAAATTGCATTTGAAGAAGAACCAGCATTTTAAAGTTGGACAAGTTTTCGACAGTTTTACGATTACAAAATTGGATGCTCTTGGTAATATTTTGGAAATTGAGATTGATGGTCAAAAGCACGAAAGCAATACCACACCCCTGGTCAGAAGTTGAATAAATTAAGAACTTTTACGATGCACAAAACTTGTAAATAATTTTTGCGTAGGTTGCAAGAAATCCCATAATTTGTCGTTTAAAAGTATGTAGTTGCGAGCTAATTAGCAAATCTCTTTGGAAAAACGTTTCTTTTATTTTAATTGTTGAAGCCAGAAAAGTTGAACTCGGGACCCACGTCGCCCCAGGCATGAAACCAACCATTTGCATCGTTTATAAACTCCTCTAATGAACCAAAATTGATATTTTCAATCGACTTCTTGTTGCTGGCTGCACCGAGACTTTGATTAGGCGTTCCATTAGTCCCAGAAGCCTCAGAGGACATACTCATCACTTCTCCCGCATTTAGTGCTCTCCTGTCGCTTGTAGCTGGTGAGTTTTGGACAGCAGAGGAGGGATGCATCTGTGTGGTGTTTTGTCCGTGCGAAATTTCCATCAACCCTGGCAAATTTGTCGCTGGTGAAATGTTCGGAGGATTTAGTTGTGTTTGCAAGTTTAGCGACAGCGGTGGTGGAACAAGAGAAGGCTTCTCCCCATAGTAGTCTGACACGCTTGGAAACTTTGCTGGAACAGCAGGTATCTGGAATTGCTGGTTGTCGGCATTTCTTGGGGATTGCATGACTTGTACATTTGGAGAGAACGCTTGTTGCGGAATCACAGGCAGTACTGAATGTTGCTGTGTGGGTAATGAGTTGTTCAATGGAGATGCGTTCACGGGGTGACCGGAACCACCATTTGGACTAGCGGGAAAATTATTGTTCAGCATAGATATTGGTACTTTCCCATGCAGTTGGTGTTTTGCAAGATTAAATCTTTGGCTAGAGGAAACTTGATTTGGAGGTTGCCATGAAGAATTGCCCACAATTGGCTGCATGCCTGTTGGCTGAAAAGGCATTCTCCTTATTTGAGGATGAGGCAGGCCACCGTAAGAGAGAAATGGAGGAGTTGATGATGAAGCTTGCGAGGCAGTATTCCAGGTTTGTAACCCGTTACCACTGTGCCCTCTTGTGGTAAGACCAGGGTCGGATGGTGAAGAATGGTGATCCACCTTTGCCGAAAGAGTGTCAGAAAGTTCGGCAAACTCACTTACATATTTTTGGTATTTTTTACGTTTCATTGAACGTCTACTTTTGTTCAATTGGTCAAACTCAAAAGTGTTGGCATCTAAGACCTGTGCTAAAATGTCATCTAGCTTGTAAGCGGCGGCGGTACTGTTGGAGCTGAACTTTCTTTCAGAAACATACTTGAGTAAATCCTCTTTGTTCATTTTTTCTTGCTCTTGGTACAATTGACATAAAATTCTGCACATGATTGTCAAGTCGTACTTTAGCTGCATCAAAGTTGCTGGTTTTTTATAAACCCATCTGTTTTTCGCAAACTCTTTGCAAAACAACCACGTTTCAAGAAAGTAATAGTTCTTCAAAACCATCAAAATAAGTTGCAAAAACTCTTCTGTAAGTGTTTGTTGATTGAAGATGTGAATGCAAACAATATTTATCATTGCTCTTTTCAAAAGAACACAGATATGTGTCAAGGCAATAAACCGATCTGGTCTTAAGGCAAGCCTGAACACATTAAGAGAGGATTTGAAACATTCGTCCACATACATGTTGTATTTGTTGATCAAATTCGTATAATCAATGTATTCAGAGTTTTCCAAAACTTCGGGTCCTATAGCTTTTGAATACCTGGAAATCATTTCGATACAGCAGTATAGCATATGAGTTCTGTAGGAGCAAGCGTAACCCATAAACTTGATCTGCCAAATGTATTCATCTGTTTGTTCTCGATTATCAAACCCTTTGTACTTAATTTCTTTGTTCAAGTTGTGAAACCAAAGCTGTAACACGTTGAAATATTTTTGAAAATAATCTATATCGTCCAACAGTTCCCGAAACAAAAGGTCGTTGGAGCCATTTTGCACCATAATATTGATGGAAGTATATTTAGCATTGTACAATACTTTGTCATTAAAATCCGCCATGATTTGGGTATAGCACGTTATCAAAAACTTGCTTTTCAAACTTATATCTAAATCAATAAATCTGTAGCCCTCTTTTGCCAAAAAATTGTATAAGGAAGTTTTTCCAACAATACCAATATCGAGCATGAATTTGGGATAAAAAGATGTTAGTGTAGAGAAATTCAAAATTGTTGGAGTGCTTTCTTGAACACTTATGTAAACGTCCCACAGACAACATTCCCAAAATGCAAGTCTTTGTCTTTCTGATAATTCCTCATCTATACCTGTGTAGTACTCCCAGCGATCCAAACCCAAAGTTTGAGCAATTCTTATAATGAACGAAAGCGAGCTTTTCAAAATTGAGGAGGATTCACACCACATTTTTCTTCTGAAAAAAGACAATAAAGATTCAAGAAACTCCAATGAATCCATATGGCCATATAATGTTCTGTGAAATTGGTAGATTACCAACGCATTCATCGCTTCTTCAATATGGTAATCATTCCATATATCTGCCATGATTGGCTCAGGTATCTTTTCTTTCACTGACTTGATCTCAGTTACACTGACCAAAGTTTTGTGGTAAATTCCTTTGATATGCAAATCCAGCAATTTCTCAAACCACTGAAAAACCAACGGTGCCTGTGCTGCATTGCTGAAAAAATGCGCAAAGTTCTTGTACACACTTTTGAATTTCGGGTTGAATTTGAAAGACTCTTCAATGACGGCAATGGGAACCATTTTTAAAAGTTCTTGACATTTTTCAAAATCTGTTTTCACGTCAAGCATCGGCATAACATTAATGAAAAAGCAATCCAAGGGAGTTGACCACATCTCATACGATATATTGACGTTTGTTAAAAAACATTGAGCATATTTCAAAAAAATATACAAAGTTTCTTTCAACTCTCTTTCGCTCACTATTCTGCAAACACGATCTGGTTCTTCTGGATTCTCACTTTTGATTTCATATTCAGAATAGTCGTTTAAATGTTTGAGCAACACTGTGATCCCATTTTTCGTAAATAAAGAAAACAAACTGTAAACTCCTAGACCTCCTGGTGTGTCTTTGAAAGGATCTTTCGTGATTTTGGTGTCGCTTCTTGTGTTGGTTCCCGATGTTGAAGTGCTTGCTGTTTCTGCGTTATCATCACCTTCAAAGTTGTCTGTACCAACAGATTTTTTCGATATTTGAGTTACTTCTTCGTGAGTGAACACATTGAAATTTGTCAAATGAATTTTTTTAGATTTTGAATTTCTTAAAATTTGGGATTCCACTGAGGAAACTTTGTTTGAGTTTTTAATAGCATTCAACTCTTTTGTGTTCCACACATAGTCTTTGGAATATGCGTTATCCAACGTGCTTAGTTGGTATTGCAGCTGATTGATAGTGACTTTTAAAGGCTCTGCTAAAGTAGCGTCCATGGATATTAGTTGAAGCAGAGTGTCTATCTGTTTTCTTAATTCTTGGTTGTCAACTTTCAAAAGAAATTTGCACATATCATTATTAGTATTAGCTGTAGTTTTAGTCTCATTTTCTTTGCTATTTGAAGATGCGTTATTATGTTGGAAGCCCACCGAATCCTCTGAAGATTGCCATTTCCCAGCTGATATGTTAATGTCGTTATCTGGAGAATCGTTGTAATTATTCGTCTCCTGTGCCTCCTGTAAACTAGAAGCTGTAGGCGCAACATCTTTTGAAGCTTCGTTTGTTGCTTGCATAGTATTTTCTTGTTCAGAAAGCTTCTGTCCTTCTTCAATAATTGCACTGGTGGCTGCTTTGGATGTTTTGCTCATTGCTGTATTTTCCAAGTTTTCATCTGTTCCCAAAGGTGGCTGGACAGGAGCGGAAAATCTAAAATTTTTAGTTGCTTTAACTTGCTCATGGCCGATCTTACCATTTTGGGTTGCTTGCGTGGCATCACTAACTGATATGGGATTTTTTGATTGAGTTTTGTCTATGCTATTGCCTGTTGTTAGAGTTTGATGGTTTTGAGTTGCTGGCATAAGATTGTTGGAAACGTTTTCACCCGTTGCAAAGCCATTCGAAGATGATTGACTTTGGCTATTTATACTTTCCATTCCGTTCAATTTAACAGGGCTTGTAGCTTCCGAAGGAGTTGTCTTGTGTAGCAAATTATCTGCTTCTTGTACAGTCGTTGGCGTTGTTTGTATGGAAGCACCTTTACTCACAGTGGGTGAAACACGAGCAAGTTTATCTGGCTTCGCCACAACCACTTGACCCTTCACATATTCACAGGGACAGCCATATATCATACAGTTGGTACATGTTGTCAAGTTCCCGTCTGGTCCTATTGTATTTGAACATTTTATTTTCCTTGTTCTACAATTTACACATGCGATTTTCACTTTACCGTTTGTCTGTCTTTTTTTCTTGGGAGGCTGGTCTTTTTCCATTTTGGTGTAATAGATAAAATTGTTTGTATATGATTAAACAAAACTTTTCAGGCCTTTCTGATCAAGCTCAGTCAAGGGGTTTCTTATTTCTTAATAAAAAGCGTTGCTTTGTTATTTCAATTTCTGCTTAGTAATCCTCACAGGCGTGGTTGCCGCGTTGTTGCTGTCTACTGTGTGTAAGTTCCTAAAGTGGTAATAAGCAAGAAATAACTTTATGAAAGTGTGTAAGAAGAATCAAATCACAGGGTTTAATTTGAAACGGTTAAATAAACGTTTGCTCCTTAAAACAATTTACCGAATAATTAATTTGAGATGATTTTCCATTAGAGTCAAAAACAGAAGAAGCGAAAGAGAAAAAAAAAAAAAATCCAAAAAAAAAAAAAAAGTTAACAATTGCCAGATGCATTCAGAGTGAACTGTAAAAATCGGATATGATATTGACTTTTATATTAGAGGAGCCTCAATGGTTGCAAAAACTGGATAAACCACCATCACCAAACAATGTTCTATTCTTGGTTAGAGTGCCATCTTCTATGAATGGAACCTCCGGTATTTTGTGTATCTTTTTTGTTTCCACTTTTAGTATATTGCTTCCGAGAGAGGGGTCACTCAGAAGATCAAGAACTTCTTTCTGGAAACTAGATAGTGCTGGAAAAACTAATATTGCAAAAATACAATAAAAAAGCCATGGAAATAATTTGATAACTTCGATCTAACAATAAAGGCGAATAACCAATTAACAATTGATAACACAGGCAACAAAGTAAATTTAGTAGTGCTTTGCTAGGACAAACCAAGAACCACAAAACAAAGAAAACACCCATCTAGTATAAATTTGCAGCACCTGTAATTTTTGCTCTCTTTGAACTCAAATCTTGTCTTTGTTAGTTTAAGGAATCAAGTCCTTCTGCGAACATGACCAATAAAAAGGAGTGACTAAAAAAAACAAAACCCACCACAATAAACTGGTGGAAAAATAAGTATTTTCTTTGTTCCTCGAGAGCGACTCTTTTATGCATTGAACACAAGAGATGTGAAATAATAACAAGCAGAGTTTTGTAATTCTTCAAGTCTTTTTTCGATAATGTCAATTGACATGGTCTTCGGTGATCATCAACAAAATTTGTAAAACAATAGTAAAACAATTGTAAACAATGGTTTTCATAGAAGCTCATTAGCTAACAATAGTAATAAAATGATCATCAATCACCGTCTCTGACTTAATTTACAGCTCGGTTAACAGATCATTTCATAGTTCAAAAGCTTGCAGGAGGCAAATTTTTCGAACTGGTGCCAATCTTTTTTTTGCACAGTTACAAAAAAAAAAACAGTCGGCAGTCCGATAAAAATGGGAAGGAAGGGGGGGAAAGGGGGATGGTCTTTTCGGACTGTCTCGAATAGGACACTCAGAAGCAAAGGTTCAAGTCCGAGGTGTTCCTGATTGGGCGTACTGTGTAAATAAAGCTCAAACATGCATAAAAATGCATAGAAAAAGAGAGAAAAAAAAAACAGGGAAATCAAGGAAACCAAAAAAGAAAAAGAAAAAGAAAGGAACAAGTATTGACACCAAAAAAGTGTCTACCAAACATTAAAAACAGTCTTTCAATATCTCCAAAATCAGCTTTATTGCGGTTGAGAAAAGGAGCACGCGATTACAGCTCAAAATTGTATACGCAGCAAGATCCAGAAAGCATCTTGCCAAGTTCCACAAATGCCAAACGACCAAGCACACTGCAATGAGATGCCAATAGTGGGCATTCCAGTTGGAAATTATATTCCAGCGGGAACAGCCTCGCCTTTAGCTCCACAGCACCAATACTACTATGCTCAGCCTGCAAATATGGGAAATTACTGCTATTATCCTCAGCCAGTAGCAGACTATGAAGTGATTTATGACGGATCCTTCGGTGCACCTCCACTACCGCCACCACCAATGCATTTGCCCGAGGGAACAACTTTCAGTAATACGCGTGCTTACAATGCAAATATCATAGAGAATAACTCTCACTACATGGTTCCTTATGGTGAACCTAGAATAGTGGGGAATTCAAATATTCATTTTGCAACCTATAATTACAATATGAAAGTTAGAGAAAATATGAATAATCAGTATAATTCAACAAATGATAGATCATTTAAAAACAAAAATTTCAAAAACAGGAATAATGGGGTAAGAAATAATACAAATCGTAATTACTATAGGTATAATGGGAATAACCAGCAAAATGCGGATTTCCCAAAAAAATCAAAAATTGAAAATGGCAATGTTAAAAGAAGAGATTATTCAAGCAACAGTGTCGATAGCGTGCCTCTTGATGCAACATTGGAAGATTTTAAATTTGCTGAGCTCGAAAACTATAAGAAAAGTGAAACCTCTGCAAATTCTTTGAAAAAAACTATAAGAATCACTACTAAAGAAGCAAGTTTACCCTATTTCAATAAAACTTCAAACTATGAATTGTACGAGTTTCAAAAAATTAAAGCCCAAAAGTTTATGAAAACAGTATATCATTTGAGGAGCGCAGTGGATTCATACACTGACAAAAAGCGAGATGCGGAACTTTCAAATCTTTTGACAAAGATTGGGATTGAAGATAAAACCGCTTCTTTGCAATCATACAAAGATATAAGGGCCAAAATGACATCTTTGGAGCAGAAAGTTGTCTTTTCCGAGAAAAGTAAAGCACCTCATAATATTATAGAAAGTAATCAAATATCAACTTCAGAAGTCAGCGGAAGCACCAAGACGTATAAGAAAGACAAAATTTTGCTAAGAGAGTTTTCCAAACAATTATTACGCGGTTCTTCAGTAGAAGAACGTGTGGATGAGATGCCAGCATATGAAAGTGAGAAGAACCACAAATCACAAAACTCGAGAAAGAACGAAAAACAATCTGCTAAATTTTTGCGTAGACCTTTGTCATTACAAAAACAAAATACACCAATACTACAACCTCTATCTCCTTCAAAGAGCTCGATAGAAAGCACACCTTCGTCTCCGACAAGAAATTTGGCTTCCAGTAACAAATACTATAAAACAACTGATGACCATACTGCTTCCTCAATTATTGAAGCTGAAGGAGCAATGAAGCATCCACCAAAACTTGAGCAAATTGGAGAAACGGAGGTTATACCAGAAATTGTTGATGCAGATGAAGATGCAAACATTACTGAAAAAGATTTGTCCATTGATTCCATTGATACATCAGGAATTAAGTCATACAAGGAGCAACCTGTTTCAAATCTGAATGCCAATGACGGTTTCAGTTTTGTTGATTTGTCATTTGACGGTAAAGCAATGGACAGATCGGATGTTTTCAGAATGTGTGATTCATTTTCGGTTGATGAAAGCAGTTTCCTCACCTCTCAAAGAAGCATGAATATCTCTACCATGGCAAACTCGCACGGTATCACGGCTAGCAGAAGAGGTTTTAATACAAATGATCAGCTTTTGAAAAATCTTTTGTCTCAAGAACTGCCGTCGTCCTCTCGTTAAGCAGTCTGAATATATTAATCATAGTTAAGTCTCACATAAAAGCTCTATTACAAATGAAAATACAAACATGCTTATATAAATGATAAATACACACATAGGAATCAGCATTTATTTGATAAATTTAATTTGCAATTGAAAGAAGCTTGAAACGGTTTTAAAAAAAAAAAAAAATTTTCCCATCAGGATGGTAAACAAAATTACATATGTACAAGGTTCTCCTGAAAGTTGCGGCTCTAAACAACATTTCTCAAATATAAAATTTCCAATCTCTACCGTCAGGCTCACTGTTGTAAGCTGTTTCCTAATACTTGATAACCAGGGTTAGATTTTCTTTCCTCTCTCAAATCAGCTTTTGATTTGAATACAGAAGAAACTTCCACGTCCACTAGTTCCTTCACCTGAGCCAAAGCCCCAGCCATACCAGGCGTAACTTGTCTGTATATAGTTCTTCCTCTCTTTGTCAACCCAATCGCAGATACAATTTTTCTTTTATTTTGTGGTAAACCTATAACGGATCTCGCTAAAGTAATCTTGAAATATGCCATGTTTTGATGTGTGTTTTGTTGCGTTCGGGTGCACTTGGGTGGGTGTGTGTTGTGCAGTTTGGGGCTATTCTCCTGTTCATAATGTCGCTTCTTAGACAATATCTGCCCAAAACTCCGAGGCTCAATGAAATTTTTCAGTACACCTGTGTTTTGAGAATCTTGAAAATTGTTGAAACTCTTGTTCAAGCGCCGGGTACTGAACTTTTTTTCAAAGATCTGAACAAAAAAAAAAAAATAGTACATGTTCGAATAAGAAACAAGAGATAAAATGATATGAGCTATCACTGAATTGTCTATGAGTTTACCAGTACTACAAGAGAAAGCTCTAACAAACAACCAACACGGTTTTCACCGAATACTTTCTAATCATAAACATTTTTTTGGCATACCACTAAAAAATGGGCAAAAAAACAAACAAAGCGGAAAAGAAGTTGAAAAACTCAAAAGCAGCTGAAGAGCAAAGACAGATACAACAACACCAACAAGATCTAATTGCTGAGGCACATGCATATCCGAAAAGACCATTATTGCAGTTACCCAGGGACGGCTTGCGCTGCAAAGGGAGCGCTTTTTGCACCAACGAAAATTTAGCTGAGGGAGAAAGCAACTGCCAGTACACGTATGGGGGCCTGCCCTTGAGTATCATGACTTTCAACATGTTGGCACAATCATTGATTCAAAGAAAGCTGTTTCCAACGAGCGGTGAGATTTTACGGTGGAACATAAGAAGAAACTATTTGACGACAGAGTTGTTTTATTACAACGCGGACATTTTGTGTTTGCAGGAAGTGGATATCGCACAGTTTGACAAATTTTGGCGTCCTGTTTTCAAAGACCATGGATACGAATGTGAGTTTGTGTATGCCAGTATGAAAAAACATGGGGTTGCTATTGCTTGGAAAACAGCAGTGTTTGATGAAACTCCCTTGGCCAAGCAAATTGTGAAGTTCGACGAACACATCACTGAAGGTGTTGAAAGGGTAACTTCAACTGGGAATCTTGGTCTTCTTTTAAAACTACGTTTCACTGACAATTATAAAAGCACGCATGCTCCTGAAAGCAAGACTGGCTCTATTTGTATTGGAAATACCCATTTATTCTGGCATCCATTTGGAACTTTTGAAAGAACAAGACAAACCTATATTATGCTGAAAGAAGTGAGAGATTTTGCTCACAAAACAAGCGATCTCCAGCTTGACGGTGACAAAACTCCACCAACCTTTTTCTGCGGGGATTTCAACTCTCAGCCTTTTGACACGCCGTACTTGTCCATCACAAGCAAACCAGTCAAATATAACGACGATCATAGAATGCAAACAGTTTTGAATTGCTCTTTGACCTACAATTATAAAGAGGAAAAAAACGAAGAGTATAACAATCCAAAAACACCTGTTCCAGACCAAATAACCTTGAATAATGAGCACCAAGAGATGTGCCTAAAACTACAAAACTTACACAACAATCTGGATTGCGCTGCTGTGTCGCTTTACGGTTGCGGATACAAATATGTGCATCCTGAAAACAGTGGTTTGGATAACGACAAAAATGAACCAGAGCTTTCTAATTGGGCTCACACATGGAGAGGTTTACTTGATTACATTTTATTCGTGAAACCGTGGGATCCCAACACAGACATCACGAAACCACAAACTTTGGAAGAATTTGAGAGCGAGAATAAAGTTAGAATCAAGTCTTTTCTAAGAATGCCTCCGGCCTCCGAACTACCGGACCACTGTTTGCCTCATCCAAATGAATATGGAAGCGATCATTTATCAATGATGTGCGAAATGTTTTTGCAGTAAATGGACATGTAAGCACCGAAATCCTCTATTTTTTTCTTTTCGTGTGGTTTTTTTGGCTTGATGAGGCAGGAGGTGAGATACTTTTCACACCATATTTTTCATAAATTGCTAACCATTCTTTGAGCTTCTCTTGGCATTCCTTACTTGTTTGGAAAACATTAAATGTTCTCTTAAGACCTTCAACTGTGTCGTCAAGATCCGTGTCATTATTGTCGTCATCTTCTGGGACTTCGACTTGCAAAAGAAAATTTCTTAAAACTTTGTAAAACTTTTGAACATATGGATTACGGTAGTCTTTTGGATTGTATGCATTCTTCATAGTCACCCTTTTCAAAAGAAATGAAGCAACATTGTACATTTTCCTATAGTCCTCATTTGTATCACTGTCTCCATCGTCTAATGCCTCACGTAATTCTTCATTGATTGGTGGAAACAACCTAATTTCCTCTTTTGAAGGTATTCTGTATAAATAAATTCCGGTTCCATTTGTTCCATTGACAGTCATCAAATAATTCTGTATTGTGTTTGCCTTCCGTATTTTTCCAATCAACAGACAGCTTTTTTGTTGTTTAAACAATGATTTGTATAATGCGGTGAATGCTTTTGTTGACCCTTTCAATTCAGTTTCGTCAGGAATTATGAAAAAGGGCTTTTCAACGTTAACCAAATACGAAAAAATGTCTTTATTTTTTGCAAAACCGATAATTTTTAAAAACGGGTCCATCAGAGAAGGATCGTTTTGCACTTTAAATCTTTCCCCGTCTTCAACTTTGGCAAATTTTTTATTTATTAACTCATAGCAAGGAGTGATAGATTTTGTGATATCTTCCCCTGTACTTTCTGATAAATATTGCCTTTTGGAAACTGCATCTGTTTTTTCTATTGCATGGTACATTCTCGATCTGGCTACTGGGTTCTCTTGTTGGAAAGTGAGAAACCCAGACACTCCTATACTAATTGATTCATTCAAGTATAAGGGGCAAAAAAACAATTTCCGTTCAATCTCTTTGGTTTGCAAAACTTTTTCTTTCAATAAATTAGTTTTAATACTTTGAACATTTAATAATACTCCGTGGCCTAATTTTCTCGCTATTTCATCATAAAACTTACTTGGGTCAAAAACTTTCTTTCCTGCACTGATCAAAAAGGGATTAAATTCAATACCATTAGTTTTCAAATCATTCAAAACAATTCTGCATCTTGCAGCATCAACATTTTTAGGACTGTCATTGTCTGTGAAAAAAAAAACCTTACGCTTGTTGAACTCTCTGTTTTCAATCAAGTTTTCTTTTTTAAAATTGAATTGTATTTCTGATAACACTTTGATCAGTGATGAAGAGCCAGTATCACCATCGGCTGTGTCTTCATCATTAACAACAAAATCTTGATTTAGAGGGCTCCATTCTTTAATCAAGTCAATCTTGTTTGACGATATAGCTTCTTTGTACTCGTCCACCAGTTTCATATCTTCAATGTTGATATCTCTCAAGGGGAAAATCATCTTCATTGCGCTATCTGGATCAGGTTTTGAGGAGTTGAATATATATAATCCTATTCCCGTGTTTGGTAAAGTTATTGTAAGTTGCTCAATGGTAGCACTCAAAGAGTCAAAGATATCAAGCATTGGAGGGCCGCCAACGCCACCGTTTGCTGTTTCATAGGGACTAAGCAATGAGTTTGTAATTTCAACTAAAAAAATGATTCCCTCGTGAACTCTGAACTTTTTCTTATCTTTAGGATCATAGTCATCATTGTAGTACTCGTTGGATTCCGTCAAGTCCGAGTAATAATCTGGATCATTTTTCCTTATACCTTTGATGTGCTCGGAAAAATCAAAGCTTTCAGTCATTGTGTTTGCGACACCCTATAAACCTGAGTAGCGTGTTTGTCCCAATTGTATGTGACTCTTGGTACAGGTTTGTTTTTTGGTCTTCCTAGATGCGTTTTGGTTGTAGGATGTGCTGGAAACCCCATCTACAGTTGTTAATTAAGGTGAACACGAAAAATGAGCAAAATCTGTCGAGATTCGTGTCATGTGATTTGACATGGGTTGGAGCTAAGCCAACGTAACTTTTACATTCGATATGATAACCTTGACACGGAAAGGTAACTAACAAGAAATATAGTTTATTAGAAACTTGCTATCATTTGCATTTTATTTTAACTTCTTACGTTTTGCAGGTACAGTTTTTTGCATCAATGGTGCCTTGACCTTGGTTAATCAAATTGGGCCATGAGGAAAACTTACAAACCCATGTTAGTTGACGTAAGTGACACAGCTTGATTTTAACAAGCCAACAATTGGCTTGCCCTTTTTACAAGATTTTTTGCACAGCAAATAGAGTTTATTGAAATATTAAATTAATTTATGTGTTCTTTCTCGTTTAATTGTTCAAACTTTTAGTCCATCATGTGTTTTCACAATAACGTAGCTCAACTATAAGTAGTTTTTAAAATTTATACAAAACATCTGATATCTCCTGGTAGCCAAGTTGGTTTAAGGCGCAAGACTGTAATATGATCTTTCACTGTTAAAAACAGTGCAAGATATAAAGTAATCTTGAGATCGGGCGTTCGACTCGCCCCCAGGAGATTTTTTTTGACGTTTTTTTTTTTTTGTTTTTTTATCTGTTTGAGTTTTTAAGTAAAATATATGCTTACAATCGGTATGCGATGAGCTATGAAGTTCACACTTTTTCTTTTAGGGAATGGTCATTGGCGGTTTTTAGTAGTGATGAGCAAAGGGTATTTTATTGCAAAAAACCAATTGGAACAACAGTGCAAAGGCCTTTAAGCACGACCACTATTATGGATCAAGATTGGAAAGAATTGTCCAGGACTTTTAGGCTTGAAAATAAAAACATAAAATCAAGACTGCTGTCTATCTTGGAAGATTATCAGTACATCAAAGAAACCATTGAGCCCACTTTTTGCAATTACAAGATTGTTCCAAATGAAAGATGTGGGATATGGTATTATCCTCCTGAGAAATACAAAAAAACATGTTACTTCAAAAGCACTGACGGGCATACCAATATCTGGGACTTTAGTCATCGCAGACTAAATTTCCATCTATTAGAGGACATTTTCACTGACGGCGGAGTGGTAATTATTGATAGTACGAGACGAGGGAAAAAGTTGCCAGACTCGCTGAGTAAGACTATTCCAATATGGTGTGCGGTGCTAAATTGTATAATCAACGGCGGTGTTAATGAATTAGGTAATTATAAGTTAAGTATAAACAGTGAAATGGCTGAAAAATATTTGTTTCTGCCCCCAAACACTGTGTCATCTACGGAACGATTGCAAATTTTGGCCAAGATACCAAGTTTAGTGGCAAACTGTATCAAGTATGTGCCAAATGTGCGAACAATCCTTTTAGAAAAAATATCTACTCATTACAAAAGATGGAATAAGTTGAAAAACAAAGAAATCATATTGAGACCCATTTGGGTGCATCCTGGGTCAAAACATAATATTGATCCATTTACTGGAGAGATTGTACCGTGGGAAGGTTTCTCCGATAATCACTCTGAAACCGGGGAAACCTCCACTGTGCTTACAGTATGTTGTTGTTCTTGTAGTTACCAATGTCAAGACGGAACAAATAAGAAATGTGGGTACACTTATGTTCAAGGTGCTGCAGATGATCATGAACTTTGGAGCAATGGGTTGGAAGCTGTTGATTTCTGGGCAAATAGAGATTATTTCTCCACTATTGAAAACACTGAGGCAGAGATCAACTCTTATATTGTCAAAAACATTATGGGGAAGCGCAATGTGCAAAAGCAAGAGTTGAAGTTTGAAAAAATCACTGAACAAATTTACATTGGCATATCAGGGCCAGCTGGTGCTATGCCAAAAGATTTCAAACTTTGGATCAGATGTGGTGCTGAAGGCGAGACTTCTATGGTAAGTGAAGAAGAAAAGGAAAACTGTGATTCTCAAATAATACAATTCTACCCTGGTCTGAAAAGTAACGAAAAGAAAAGTGGGAAAAATCTGCGTGTCGCACTGATTGAGATAGTTCCTTTGATCGAGAACACTCTGTTTGATCCATCAGGAGCACCAGAACCTGTTAATCAAGTGCTGATAACGTGTGACACGGGCACTGACATTTCTGCTGGTATAGCTTTAGCGACTATTGCTAAAAATATGTCCTCGGGACCTATCAATAAAGTAACTATTAGACAACAGTTGACGCAAATGATCAACAAATGCACCCAATTCCAGATCAACCCATCAAGAGCCACTCTGAACAGCGTCAACTCGTTTCTCATGTAGATATCTTTTGGAAGTTATGTTTTTTTATGACGCTGGAAGAATATATAATGTTTTCTGTACTAGTAATGCTTGCCGATTTCAACGGGGCAATAGTTTGCCGTATATTATCAACTGTGAAGAAAAGAAAAACCCGAAAAACTCTCATCGGCACAAACGCGCAAAAGTAAAGTTTTTCAAGAAAAGTTTCACCATTTGCTTTAGAGCTTCATAAATATGTTATCACAGGAATCATGAAAAGGCTGTGAAAAGACACAGCTCAAGGAATTGCGATCAAAAAAAATTATAGTTTGAGAAAATTTACAAAACACACTAAAGCTCAAAAAAGGTGATGTTGAAAAGATCGTTTTACGTTTCAAAAAGAGTGTACTCCAGTACTTTTTCACTAGAGGCCCGTACAGCCACTGCAACTGCTAGCTCAGCCGGCTCGTCTGCAAAGGCTGCCTCACTTGATGTGGAAGAGGCTCAAATTGCAACGAGCCAGCATACTCAACACCAGCTCACTGATGCATCGAAACATGACACACCACACCCATTGAAACACTACATTGACGTTTTCAGATCTGGAGTCACTGACGTTGACCTAACAAGCACTTTTCAAGCAAATAAAAAAGTTGAAACAATTGCTCAAAGACAACAGTTGAAACCATTGTATCATATGGCCCATAATTACTACGCACACAAATTGGAGAAACTGCGTGAAGCAGAGTACATTTGTCATTCTATGGATGAATGTAATTTTTTGAACAGAGAAATAGTGCCTGGTGTTGGATTGCATGAAATACCCAAGCTGGTTGAATATTGTATACAGAATGATGCTAAAATCAAGAATGTTATGTTTTTTTGGAAACTGTTGGTTGGGGACAATGTAGCAAAATTTGCTTATCCAAACAAAGAGTTTGTGTCTCCAAGCACAGATTTGTATTTGGAAGATATGTTAAGACTATGCGAAAAACTTTTCCAAATGAAGGCATTTGTTCAGAGCATGGACGCTTTTAAATATATTTTTGAGCACTATCTTGGTGGTAAATTTGTTGTTAATGCTCGTTTTTTAACAATGTATCTGAAGATTAGAACAGGGACTTATATTGAGTACTCGTGGAAAGAGTTGAGCTCATTAGAACATAATTTCAAAAAATATGCATTGAATCAAAATTTCCTTGTACAAGATGTCTCGCAAGTGATAGAATACATTCAAGAGCAAGTATTGGACGAAGACGGGCCGTGGAGTTTGGAAAGAAACAGCGAATTGGAAAGCAATATCATATATTTTATTGCCATGCATCAACCAGAGGCTTTGGATTCTTATATTGACCATATTTATATGAATGAAACGGCTGGTGCTGCGGCTGCTTCATTTTCCAGACAAATTGACACCAATATTTTGCTGAGTGTTGTGAATTCGTATTATCATTTACAAGATTTGGGCAAAGGATTACATACAATGAACAAACTTATTGAGCACAATGGTGGATATCACAAAATGGATTTCAGTGTGAAGTTCTGGAACCAGTTATTCTTAATTGGTCAGAAAGCAACAAAACACGATTTAGACCCTGATTTAGACATCTGTATGAATGTGTGGAAACTATTGAAACAGAAAATTGAAACAAAATCGGTACAAGAAACAAGTTGTTTAAGCTGCATTCCTTTTTATCAGTTATTGAAAGACCCTAAAACCAAACATCCATTGAGATACAAACTTTTACTGGACATTTTTGAAACTTTCATTAAACCATGTCATTTGAAACTTAACATTGATACGAAATTGAGACAGGAGGAGCGTCATTTAATGAAAAGTATTTTCAAGACTTTAATCAAAATGAAAATGTACAAAAACTCGACAAACTGCCTTGAAATGATTGAACTCTACAATTTGGGATATAAAGTGGAACTTTTGGAGTGTTTTCATAAAGCTAGATCTCAGGACTTGGAAAAAAGAAAACTGCAAAAACAGAGAGAAAAAACACGCTCTAAACTTTTGAGAGAAGATGCAGATATGGAAGACAAAATGCTAGGCGGTGGATTGTGGTGAGTGTGTTTAATATATATATATATATACAAATTCACGGAATATATTCGTAATTATTATAAAAAACAAGAGAGCTTAAAACCCACCAAAAATATCTATACCAAACCATTTGCGATTTGTGATTAATGCGCATTTTTTGTAAACTTGCTTTGTAATCGTACCAGGTATTTATGAAAAATAAACCACTTTGCTTATTAGGGAAAGTCGGGTTGATGTATTTAATGTACTGTGCCTTGAGTATGTGGTATGGTAGCAACATGAAAGATGAGTATTTCTCAAAGAAATTTGGTGTCTTTAAGGCAATCACATTTTGATAATATTTTCTTATAACTTTGTTGCAAGTTATATGGTTGATATGACTGGATACCCCCATATGATCAAATGTGATAAGTAACGGGTTGGCATCGGTCACCACTGGACTTAAGTAGTTGTTATAAATCTCTTCAAGATCCCAAACCTGATCCATCCCATCAATCATCCCACCTATGACTAATTCCAACGTGTTTTTGCCATTCCCGATATCCCTTGGCTGAAGTGGTTGAATTGAAGAATATATGTAGAAATTGCTCACTTTATGAAAAATAGCTTTCACGGAATCTTCCAACTCTAATTCCCTGATATGACCCAATCCATCATTATCCCCATTTGACAAACAAACAACCCTGATCTTTGCAGTTGTTTCCTTGCTATTGGATAAAACATTGAGTAATGGACTGAAGAACATAATTTCATCATCAGGATGTGCAATCACCAAATTGACACTAGTATAATTATCAGAGTGCAGATCTCCGTGGAATAATAAATCTAAACTCTGATCATTGATTTTTTTGATAATGCTTTTGGTATTGTTCGGTTGTACAAGTAGCAGACTGCTAAACAGCACAGATAAAAGTAGCCCTAGGAACCCAATTGCGTAGATGCCTCTCTTCATTGACTGTTCTTGCAATGAGTCTTGAGTTACACTTGAGGGCTTACTGTTCATGAAAGCATATCTTGACAAGTGAGTCTGAGATCAAACTCGATGATCTGTCATTGCAAAGCGGTAATGTCCTTTGACAGTTTGACCCATGGCACGTGCTTCTAAGTTTATACTACCCGACCGTAAATTCTTATCTCCGGTTTTTTTTTTCCGATGTTGGTGACCCTGCCAGTGTTTTTATTTTGTTTTCTCCTCACCCCCTCTTCCCCCGCAATTCGAAAAAATTATAGGCTTTACTTGACTTGACTATTACATATGTACATATGCATACGAACAAACAAAACAACGGGAGCGGAACAAGGAGGTTCGATCGGAAAGGGAAAAAAATTCCAAGACTGATTTTTTGTTATAACCTGGGGTAATTTCACACCTTCTTTTGTAATTTTTGACAACTTTTGTGATATCTAATATGGTTCAGATCTAGAGCGAAGTTATTACTAGTTATGTTTCAAGCATAGTTGGAGAAAAATGGTTCTTAGATTTGCATTTTGATTTTGTCCATTTAGTCTGCCGCTAAGCAATAACGCTGCTCTAGATTAGTCAAAAAACTTCTTGTTTCAAGGACATAAACACTGGACAAGAAAATTTTCAAGTAACAGTTCCTCGATAGAAGTCAAACAAAAAGTTGACAAAAATACTAAGGACCAGATATCAGGGAAGTCAAGGTAAAATAAAACAATTCAAAAAGTACGGAAAAGACTCAGTCGCGGAGCAGCAATCATGGAGAATAAAAAAACAAGTGCAAGTGCCACACCGGGATCAACAACTGGCTCATTAAAACAGCAGAGCTGCGACAGATGCAGGCTCAAGAAAATTAAGTGTTCGTTCATTAGTAGTAGGAATTTGCAAAAAAAACTGGCTAGTAATGCCTCAAATACAAGTCTTTCAAATAGTAGCATTTTCACAACAACTTCGCCAAGTAGTCTTATAGTGGGAAACCCAGGAGACTCTGCTACAAGTTTGAAAAACAATTCTGGTATTACATCTGGAAAGTTAAATGAAAGTGACCTAAAAAAAAACAACAACAACAACAACAACAGCAGCGGCGGGAAACATACTCGGCAATGTGAGCAGTGTGCGGCTGTTGGGTTTGAATGTAAAGTTACTGATAAATTGTCAAGAAAGTCTTTTCCTAGAGGATATACAGAAACATTGGAACAAAGAGTTCGGGAATTGGAAACAGAAAATCTGAGATTATCCAGTTTATGCAAAGTTAACCAGTCGCACGATACTAATATTTATGCTCGTAATAGCAAAGGAGTCTCTCCAAGCAGTAAAAATAAACGTTTGAACAATAAATCTGAGCAGGAAGAATCTCCTGATGAAAAGTTGGAGAACTCTACAGACCCGACAAGTCAAAATGGCAAACCGTTTGACCTCTCCCCTCACGCAAAAGAGGCGATGGAAACACACGAAAATTCAAAGTTGCACGAGGTGCCCGTGGGTGCATCAAACTCCTCTTATGATCCAACAGCAATCTCTTTTGAGCCATTGGTAGCACCTGGTTTGCCAGCTGCAAAAACTTTGACGCAAATTTCTCAACATGAAAAATCCGTGCAGTTGACCATCCTTGTAGCTTTGTCTGTTCCAAGATCCACAGAGGAAGTTTTGTTTACTCCACAGTTGCTTGCCAAAATTGGGAAATGTTTTGGACTCTCTTCAAAACATTGCTTGTACACAGCATCTTTATTGGCAAGTTTAAAAGAAAATTTTGAATTGCCTATTTCTGTTACCGGTATTCCAATAGCAAATGAAAACTTGTGGGATATTGACAACATTCATGATTTTTTTGCGCAAGTTTTAAAATTGCAAATTACAGATTTAAACTCACAAAGTCGAAAGTACAGCAAAGTGCAATCTTCGTCTTTATTGAGCGTACAAAAAATCAAACAATATTGTCAATACTATTTTGATGAGTGGGCATCGGTAGTTCCTATTTTGAATAAACACAGTTTTTACCAGCATTTGGATAAATTCGAAAAAGATATATGTCTTTTTGATGCAAATGGCAAAAGACAAGAATACTTGAACAGTTTGCCACGGGCCACAACTTTGAGTTATAAAATTTTTGGAAGTATCTTGGTGGCTGTGGTACAAATGGGAATTTTGTCTGCAATCAAGCAAAAGAAAAGTGCGCCTAGAAACAGCCTCCAGAACAGTGTTGTCTCTGAAAGTTCTGACAACTTAAACACTTTATTAAGTTTGTCACAACACTACAATATTGTGTTGAAACAGTTGGTGGAAAATCCGTATTTCAACGCAAGAACGACATCAATTCCTTCGTTGCAATTTTTGACAATTGCATTGCAATACTTTACCAATATCGGCGATTCTCTAATGGTGTACGATTTGAAGGGGAAAGTTTGCTTGATGTCACAGCAGTTAAGACTACACAGATGCCCAAGTGTTGTTCTTGGAGTCAATGGATCAAAACTAAACAACATTCAACAAACTGACAGAAGGCTGTTGTTCTGGGCAATCTACGTTTTGGATTGCTTCTCTTCATATCAATTGGGAATTCCAAGAGTCTTCAAAGATCAAGACATAGAATGCGCTTTACCCTTTTCCAAGGATTCTTTATCTCATGGAGAAACTTCTCAGGCTGAAGACCTCTTGTCACCACAAGAAATTCAAAGCTATATTTCCTCATTTTCTGTCAATATCATCAGATTTTCCAAAGTTTTAGGAAACGTTTTGGATACAATTTATAAAAGACACATGTCGGTGGATGCCAAAAACGCGACCATGGCTCATGAACAGGCTTTGGATTCGTGGAGACAAAATCTACCACAACATTTGATTTTTGGGATTGATGTTAATGGTAACGTTAATTTAGACAATATTGGAGGCTCTAAAAATTCTCCCGATAGTCAGTTGAACTCGGGTGTTTCTATTTCAAAAGAAAAATTGATTCTTATGATACTATATTGCTTATGCAAGTGTGTGATTCACTTGCCCGTGGTGGCCATCAAGAAGCTTGACCCTGTCGTACCCCATTTTAAAGAAGCATTTTCTTCTTCTCTTTCATACATGGTTCTTCAGCAATCTTCCAGCACATTGTTGAATTTGTTGCGTCGTTTTAAAGCAACGTATTTTACTTTGCCTTTGACGTACTCTAGTCTAATTGTGCATTTTTCCCTAATTAGTATTAGAAAAGCTTTGGAATTCCATAAAAGTGGCATTTTATTCCAAGAAATTAAAACAATCATTATGGACTTGACGGCAGATTTGCTAAACGACAGAAAAAACGGCATTCCAGGAAGTTTGTCTTGGTATAGTATGAAACTACACGATATTTGTATGCAAATGTTATTGTACCCTTCAAAAGGAAACAAAACAGATAATGAAAAGCTTGAAAAATTGGTAGAAAAAACTACAACAAAGTACGATGCTTTGATGGGGAAACATGGCTCCATGTACGATACCAATAACAATAATCAAAAGCTCTCATCAACTAGAAAACGGAGAAGTGATCATTTTCCTCCGAATATTAAGGAACTGCAACAGGAACAAAATGAAAATATTCAAATTAAACACGAAAATGAAAACGACAGCCAATCATTAACCCCAAAAGCCTTGTCGCAAACAAACCATCACAAAAAATTGCGTAAAGACGTGGATATGGAGGAAGAAGACGATGACGACGACGGAATAATGATGAAACCAATACGCAAAAGTAGCGGCGGCTCTTTGAGCAGCTCTCGCACTCCCAATTTCACCCAGCATTCCTCTGCTCCTCTAGAGCAAATATCATCTACCGCGTTGCCTGAACCAAGAGCAATGACAGTTGAAAATGCCAAGGTGAATAACAAGTGGGTAGCAAATGTAAATGCCATTAACGAGGCCTTTCAAATGGACCCCGTTTTAAGCATGACAGATTTGTATGATCTTTTCACTAATAAACAAGAGTTTAACGACTCAGCAAATTCTTTCAATTCAAACAGCCACAATTTTACCAACAAAATAAACAACGCTGTATTTCAAAGAGACCAGACTAATCAAGGTTTAGGATCAAACAAACCTTTCAAACCAGGCTTTGTTTTACAGGACGCTAGCTTGCCTCCTGGTTCTAACACAAACAGATCACATAACAACGATGAGCACTACTGGCAAGCTCCTCTTTCTGCAGAAGCTTCTTCGAGAAATTATCATTTGCCTACTAAAAACAATAGGCTTGTCGATAAAAGAGTTGGTGTAGACGGTAAAAATAGCAGTGGTTTTGATTTAACGGTTAATTTCCCAACAAACGAAAGTTTTTTGAACTCGCTGAACGATGTTTCAAAGCCTGGCGATTCATTAAACTCGCGGGGAGGCAGTACGATCAATGGATTGTTTAGCGTTCCAAGCAATGGAAATTTTTTAAAAGAGTTTATGAGGCCAAGTCTAATGAACTTGAACGAAATGCTCAATTTTGACCATGCAACCAAAAGCAAGTCTAATGGGGTACCACTTGATCAAAAACCTTCAAATGCGATCAGTCAAACAAGGTCTAGCAACAATGGAAACAATGATCTGATGAACAAAAACAAGTCAATGATGAGTATTACTTCCTTTTTGAACCATCCTGAGAGTCCTGATGAAAAAAACACAAATAACAATAAGAGCAATTTTGCTAACCAGTCAAGTCAAGATCTCGACAACAACAATAGCCAAGGCATTGACAATGGTGTCAGACAAAATGCGCAAAATTTTTCAAACAACTACTCGTTTAATCAGAACAACTTTCTTGGCAATGCCTTCAGTAACGCAAGCATGAACAATCTATTCACTGTTGATGCTTCTCTTGGGCTAGCACCGTTGTTGGAGTTTTCAAATGATTTCATAACACCGCCACCTACAATTCCTGCTGCACCGGAATATGCAGGACGTTCAACAAATACCGGAAATGTTCCTTTGACAAATTTTACAGGAGATAACACACAACACCCACTAACCAACTCTGGTACACTTTACAGTCATAGCCCGGGATCCAGTTTGAAAACTGAGTTAACCAACCTTCAAACAAAACCGAAACGAAAAAGGCAACCCAAAGCCAACAAGGAATCAAAAGGAAAAAGGGCGGAAAAGTGAAGAGCTCAATGATTTGAGAAAGCTGAACTTTTTTTATTAAAAATGGGAAAGTTTTATACTAGAGCAAGCAATATTTTTGTGTGTCTCTCATCTTTAGGGACAATTATGAAGCTTACTTCCTCTGCAGAAAGCCATGACAAAACAATGTTCATATTTACAAATCTTCAAGCCAAAGCAAATTAAAAGAGAACTTTAAAAAAACCATTTGTACTTCATTTAGTATTTAATTCAAACCTACTCTATGGTTTATTGCTTGAATTCGAGCATTTTTGCTTTATACATAAATCTGTCTTTGACTTAAATCGACTTTTTTGATCTTGACTTATGCTTTTCCAAGGAACATTTATGCACAAATTCAGTGCGGCATGCATAGGAAGGAGCAAAAAACCGAACTTAAATTTTCTGAAATAAAGACTTTCACAGAAAGCATTGCACAGATAATGTTGACGTTTTTTTTTTTTTTTTTTTTTTTTGAAACGGCAAACGTGTTAGTTATGTTTTGTTCAAGTTTTATAGAAGACACTCCTTGTTTTTTGAGCTTTTTGAATAATTGAAATTTATTTCAAGGTGCTTGCAGGTTCTAAGACTATTAGCAGAAAGAGAAGACTCAAAAATTTCAACGTACTTCGAATTTCCAAATGTCGGGAACACTAATTGACAGTCCAGAATTTGTTGCCTCTACTGAACCATTAAAAGAAACCAACGATGAAAACTTGTCAATAAACCAAAGAAGAAGAAGAAAATCAGCTAAAAGTAAACCAAGAAGACCGAGCAGAAATAGTGTGAGCAGCACGGATAGCCTACCAAGGTACAATAATGGCAATTCTACACCGTACCACCAAGGCCAATACCATCCATTGACTCCCTTGCAGTTGAACATGAATCAAAGTAATTTCCCTAATCAGCCTTTCCATTTTCAAGAACCTCAACATCACTACCAACCACTTTTTCAGTCTCCAAGACAAAAATCTGGCTTGGGGTTGACTTTGGGTCATTCCTCTCCATACCTTCATAGCCATTTCAACGGATCGGGTATTTTGCATCCTGCTGAGCACCCTAATACTGGAGGGGTGATGGCCAGTCCATTTGATCCACACTATGGAACATTTCTGATTCCATCAAACTTGATTACTCCGTACTCGGCAACGTCCAACAAACCGAGCTTTTCTTACTTTGATTTTCCAGGTTCAGAGCCAGGCTCTGCTTACCCCTATTCACAAAACAGAAACGAAAGTAGCCATTTGCAATTGGTGGAAACTGCGCAAAACCTTGAATTTGAAAGAGGAGGAGAGAAAAACAAATACAAAGAATCTGACCAAGATAATGATACTTTCAATGATATTTTAGAGCAACGGCCTTTAGAAACGCATCCCGTACACTTGCTAGATACGAGTCACAGTAACTACAACAAAACTTTACGGAACAAATTCAAAAATCAGATTTCGGGAAGTGCAGAAAAATCTTCACAATCCGGATACTCAAGTTCGGGAACCATTGTTGAATCTCCTTCGTCTGTAAACACCTCCAAGCATAACGATTCAATTGCTCTTTCTGAACCAAGCACAAGAGTTCAAAAAGCATTTGAGAGTTTGAGTGTTTCAAGCAACTCTGATTCCTGGCCGAACATTACCTTTCATTACCGTTTGAACTCCGATGTTTATCCATCTTCAGAGCTGACAAATAGAATTCCCGGTCTGCTAATTCAGAAAGTGAATGAGAATTTGAACCTGTCGGCTCTTCTACAAAAGGAAAGCTTGCTCTATTCGACAAATTTAACAGGTGCTTTTCAAGAAATCCCCCCAGAGAATGCCTCTTTGACGAAAAACATTATACTAACTTTTGAAAATGAGCTGACCGCTTTGAAGTACCACAACAAGTTGCTGAAAACCTTGAATATTTTGAAAGCCAAAACCAAGTCACCAGATTTATTTGTCGAAAACTGCATTGGCCAGATTTTTGTGAACAAATTTCCTCTGAAATCAGTAAAGAGTTCAAGATTTTTAATGGTCAAACTATTAGGAGAATCTAACTCAAAGCATGGATTTGAAAAATTTGTAGAAAATGTGATGCAAAAAATATCACAAAAATCAATGGTTCTTCTGAAAATTGATGTTTTTGATTGTTTTAATGACATTGCTGATAATTTCATGTTATTGACATTCTCTACCCCAAGCATGAAGTACAATTTCATCAAATTGTTCGAACTTGATCCAATCCGTCTGTTTGAGGTTTCTTTCCTTTTTGGCTCAGCAAATGAAACGGTAACAGAAGAGCAACTTTTTCAAAACGTTAAACGCACTGAAACCCGCCTTTCTTCCAAAATATCTTCTAAGGAAGCAGACAGTTTTAAATTGCAAGATGGTATTCATAGCTTTAGCATCTCCTCTGACGATTATCCTAAACCGCTTCTTGAGCATCATGAGAAGCTGAGCTTTAAAGACTTCAAAACTTTATCAGAAATTCGCTCCGAAGACAGCAATCTTCTAAAGATAGCTCAGCGGAAGCAACCTGTAGCAAAGAAGGGGTTAAAATTAGTGACCAACATGTCTGGCGGATTTTTGAGTGGAAAAGACTCGGATGCCAGTGAGACGGAGTTAGCGTCTCCAACCCAAACCTCAGTATCTTTTAAATCTCAAGGCGGTATTGATGGGCTTGTTGATACACCCTTACCCACAGGTAATAGAGATCAAGAATCAAATCTAATTCTTTTTGCTCCAACTGATTTGGAAGAAGAAGAAACTTCAACTATGCACATGTACCCAGAAGACACGTTTGAGCGGGATTTGCCTTTGCAACAAAAACCTAATGATGTATTCCCAGCCAACCCTTTGATTAGTGGAACGCCTAGAGCAAATTCTTATGTGTCTGACTCAGGTGGGAACTATCAAAACAGCTTTAGGCACACCAGTTCAGTAATCGACTTTCCGATGCCTCCACCAATGCCTATGGTCAATGGGCAAATATCTGCTCCTCATATGACACCGCAATTCCGCACATCTATCTTTCACAATAACCAACCACCCGTTGTTAACTATCCATCATACTCATACACAGACAACTATTACGAGATGCTAAGACTAAACTACAAAAACAGGGTTATTTTTATTAGCAACATTCCTAAAAATTGTAAAATAGAAGACATTTGCAATGTCGTTAGAGGAGGTATTGTTCAAAAAATAAAATATTTGAAAGAAAAGAATTACTGTTTTATTACCTTTGTTGACCCGTCTTCAGCGGCCAAATTTTTTGAGTTTGTCAACTGTTTTGATCATAGGATTATTTTACATGGTAATGAACTTGACATAAAGTTTGGGTCCAAGGGATTGAAGTTACCGCCCATTACAAACAAGCTTCTTCTATCCTTGTCCTTGGGTGCTTGTAGAAATATCTACATTAGTTTGCCTGAGTTTTCTTACAAGCACAAATATATCACCGACCCTCAATACGAACAGTTTCAACACAAATATTTTTTGCCTGATGAAAAAACGATAAGAAGAGACTTTTCCCAAAAGTTTGGTGAGCTAGAAAAGATCAACTACATAAACGACGGTCACTGTTGTTGGGTCAACTTTTTGGACATTGGAGCTGCTATTACGTTTATGGAATCTTTGGTTAAAACCCCTAGAGACTTCCACGCCGCATTCGATAACAGGTACTTGGGACTGGTTATCAAATACGGGAAAGATAGATGTGCTAATAATTTTAAAGTGGTTTCTTAGTTATTAAATATACATATAGTTTGCGCATTGAACAAGTGTTCAAATTGTTGAAGTAAAAAATATCAACTACTTTTAAAGCAATGCGATGCTGTTTTGTCTTGTGTATACAAAAAATAATGCGTGACAATAAAATAAAGTCTTTACTAGTAGGAATGAAAAAAAATGACCTTTTAAACAAAAAATAACAACTGCGCTCAATTTCCATTTCTTTCTTCTCTGTCCCTTCTGGCCATTTCTTTCAAATCGTCTTCACTTGGCTCGTATATGTGCCACAAAGTGTAATGTGGTAAACCACCAACTTTAAATCCCATTTTTCTTGCCATTTTACCAAAAGCTTCGGTTTCAGCGTGATTTTCAAACGTAAATGCTGGAAAATTGATCCCCTTTCTAAACAACTTGGCTTTAGCCAAAATGGAGACCCCACCAACACCGTCCAAGTTTATTAGTTCACGAGTATTCCCATTTGGATTTCTCAGGTTGGCCAAATGAACTCTCCATGTTGGATATTCCGCATACCCTTCAACAATGACATCATCTTCGTCCAATGTTTTAGCTAGTTCCAAAGCTGGCGGACTTTCAATCCATGAGTTCAAATCGTAAGGTTGTTCGCTTCCCAAAAAAACAGGTAATGGTCTCCAAACATTTGGAACAACAACATCGTAATCAAAACTCATCAAATCTTGAATAACAGTTCCAGGACTTAATTCAATGTCGACATCTCTCCAATATATCCATGAGTGGTATGGTTTCAAAGCATTTGCAGCTAGCCAATTTCTTGCTCTTCCCATCAATTTTCTTCTAACCCCTTGAACTTTGACCGCATGTCTGTCACTGAACCCTTGTCCGATCACTTGACCAAAATCTTTTTGAAAAACTTGAATTGATCTAAAAGGTTTGTTGTAGCCTTTATGAAATGGTGGTTGGAAAGCCGTTTTCACTCTATTCAGGTAATCCTGGTTCATGTATTTCAAGTGCATTTCATCAACGGGAGAGTGTGGGATCTTGTTCAAAACCGTTGACAACGTACCATTTTGCAACTCTTTAGAGTAATCCAACAAAGTCTCCAACGTTCTGTCATCTGGAGAACAATCACTAACCAAGAAAGCCAAATCAATCAATTCGTGAGGATAAGTCAAGTTCATCAAATGTTTGAACATCAACGGAAGAACTGGCTCAGCATTTCTCAATGGAACACATAACAACACGTGCTCTCTTTGTTGCGCTCCTTCTGGAGACCCATCGTAATCTCTCAAATCGTATTTCTGAACACTTGTGGCAAGAAGCATTTCCAACTCAGCCTCAAGTGTTTTTTTATCTTTATCTGTGATTATTTGGGCTTCGTGCGTGATCAGAAAATGTTTTGCACCTTTGTCAAATTTCGAAACCGTGTCAACATCCAAATTTCTAAAATCAAAGTTGTAGTATTCTGGATCTTCCAGAGAAGAAAAACTATTATAATGTGTCACAGCGTCTTCATTGAAAAAATCTGTGAAAAACTCCGTAAAAGAACCAACTTCAGCCAATTGATCCCAAATCAATTTTTGAAAAATAAAACCTCCTGTGAATAAAAGAAAAACCAACTTCAATAGAGTAATAAAAAATCTTTTTCTTGATTGTGAATTACTCTTCAAATTTCTTATTTTCAAGTCTTTGAAATTAAACAAGAAATTCGTAGCTCCAAGTTTCAATTTTTTCAATTTGGAGTCGGAGTTTTTAGAACTCCAGTGTTTCTTGTATGAAGATGAATCTTGGTCATATGCTGGATCGTTCCCATTCAAACTACTACTACTTGAATTGTAAGTGTGGTATTTGGGCAAACTGTTTGAGTCCATTTTGTTATCGGTTTCAAAGTCTATGCTTGTGTTTTGATTTTTTCTTTGCTCTTCTTTTTTCGATCTGCCTTTTACTTTCCAGTAAAGCGCGATTATTCCCAAACTTAGCAACAGCTTGTAAACTTCAACCGGTGGATTTTAATGAAATTGCAGTGCTGAGTTTTGTCCTATTTATAATTTCAGCGAGTGCAAAGTCTGTTGAACTAGAAATATCCTGTTTGTTTATGTTTCAACTGTGATGGTATTTGGGTCCGTGCTCAGTGAAATCAATTCGGCTTGCTTTTTTACAGATATGATCGATTCAAGCTATCAAAGTACATGAACATATGGTGTCTAACAAACAATTCCTCAATAAGAAAATTGAAAACACGAGAAGAACATGGAACAGGCTAAAAAGTTTAAAATCGCAATCTTAAATACGAAAAACCTTTTTGATTTCACCATTGTTCGAGAACCATAGTGTTCTTTGCAGTTTTTGTTGTCGTTGTTGTATGTTTTGTATTCCATTTTTTTTTTTTTTTTCCAACTTCGCGAAAATTGCTGAACTCGAAATTTTTCAATCAAAAAAATATCAGTCGGGTAATGTTCAGGAACACAACTCCAAAAATTGGACCCTTTTAAAAATTAAGGCTCTAAATTCAAAAGGACGCAGTTTCACAGAGGAAAAGCCATATTACATTTTAGATACTGTATTGATACAAGCAGCTGCGTAGCCTAGCATCTTCTTTGGTCAAAGTTGTCGCATCACGCAAAACATTGATCAGTTGCCTTTCTGATTTTTGCAATGTCGGCAGGCGTTGTTCTGCAACAGCCACCAATGATTTTGCAATTATTTTTCACGAATTGCGGAACAAGTGTTTCCCAGCTAATGTTTGCGCTGTCCTCATTATCTTTCGTTAACCAAATCTTTTTTTCGGAATCATACTCTTCCCCACTGTTTGGATAAACAATAAGTGGGATATCAAGTCCTTGCAAATTGTTGTTCAAGTTTTCAACCATACCCAATGACTGTTTGAAGGAGACGCAGTTTACACCCAGCATGGTGAAATTTGGATTGATTTTTTTGTCAGCGATCAACTGTCTTAGCAGTGTACAAATTTCTGCAAGGTCTGTTCCATCTCTCAGTTTCCCATCATCGCCAACACTTAAACTAATATAAAAAGGTTTATTAATTTTATCTGGGCCCCATGAAAGAATTCCTTTCACTTCGTAAAAGTTAGGAACAGTTTCAAACCCTATCAAATCAATCACATTGCGCTCATTCAGTTTTTCAGAAAAACAGAAAACGTCCAATTGAGGCTTAAAATAGTTATAGTAATCGATCTTTTCAGGCTCACGGCCGTAATCTCCAGTAAACTCGCTGCAGATATGCGCTCCATAACAACCAAAAGAACCAATCAAGTATTTTTTCTCGCCAATAACGTCTCTTGTAAATAAAACAATTTTTTCCATCAAATCTCTATAAGCTTCAAGTGTTTTGATATCAGTATGTTGTTGCAAATTTGCAAAACTTGATTGATACGTGATAGTCGTGCAAATATCAGAACCACCTTTTTCTGTAAAATCCTTGTACATTTCTTCAACAATTTTTCTGTCTGAAGGTTTTCCATTACCGCGTTGCGTGCTATTGGAGCATCCCTTTTGTGAATCATCATGAGAGTACCAGAAGTCAGAGTTTAAGAAAGGAACAGTAGACCAAACTGGATTGGAAACATCAATCCCTCTGTTTTCCAGCTCAGTTCCTTGGCCTCCATCAAGCACAAAAACTGTTTTGTCATTTGGGTCTCTCAATTTGTCAGCTAAACTTTCTCTCATCCTTTAAATTACTGTCTCTGTGTCTGTCTGTCTGTCTGTCTGCTTTGCTGTCTTTTTGTTACCTCTTTTCGACAAAATTGAAGGTTTTTCACTGACAAGCGACATATCTTGATGAACATTAAAACCGGAGTTCCCATTTTTGTTTGTTATTAGAACCGTTGAACGAAGAGATTTTTTTTTTTTTGCTTTGAATAACTGTGTAAGCATATTATTTTTTTTGTATTGATTAAGGAATTGCAGTGCAATAAGTCTTATGATGCTACTTCTTCTTCTTCTTCTTCTTTCTCTTATTATCATTTTAAGATAAGAAAGAGCAAACTAGAGATAAATGCATTAGGTTGAAAGGCATGTCCTTCATATATACAAATTTATAATCTTTTGTAAAGACACAAGTGGCAAGTTGCTTTCTGTCTTTTGCTAAACCTTGTTCGTTCGCGTTCCTGGCCATTGGTCCTCGTTCACCTCTCTTATTAACTTTATGAAGTGCAAAAAAAGCCAACTAGTTTTACCATCCAATTACATGCAAGTCCTTATACGATCTGAGATCCTTTACTGTGCTCTATACCATAGATCTCGTCAACCTAAATATAACTCGGCTTAGCCACTCATCCATTTTTGGTAATACGCACGTGCCATTTTTTTTTCTTGTAGAATAGAAAAAAACCGAGTCGTAAAGCATTGCTCTCCAAACTACCACAGATTTCAACATCTTTCAGTTTCAGTTCTAATAAAAACGTTTCAACAAAGAAACCTCGTCTGGCGATAAGGCAAAAATATATGGCTTCCAGGTATGAAAGTTTGATTCATTATATATTTTTAAAAAAAAACATCCTACAACTGCAAAAAAAAAAAAACAAAAAAAAAAAAATCTAAAGCTTTGTTCTTTTGATCATTCTATCTTAGTTTTTAGTTTATGTGAGCAAAACTTTTATGAAAATGAAAACATTGCACGATCTTGGCGCCTATGTATCCTGATTTTTAGAGCACACACTTCAGGCTCTTAACAAATCCGTTGCCTTTCTGATTTTTGCAATGTCGGCAGGCGTTGTTCTGCAACAGCCACCAATGATTCTGCAATTGTTATACACAAATTGCGGAACATATTTGTCCCAGCTAAAACTTGCAATGTCTCCTTGGTCTTTTGTCAACCAAATTTTCTTTTCGTGGTCGTACTCTTCCCCACTGTTTGGATACACAATAAGTGGGACGTCAAGTCCTTGCAAATTGTTGTTCAAGTTTTCAATCATACCCAATGACTGTTTGAAGGAGACGCAATTTACACCCAGCATGGTGAAATTTGGATTGATTTTCTTACCAGCAATCAACTGTCTTAGCAGTGTACAAATTTCTGCAAGATCTGTTCCATCTCTCAGTTTCCCGTCATTGCCAACACTCAAACTAATATAAAAAGGTTTATTGATTTTATCTGTTCCCCACGATAATATAGCTTTAATTTCATGAATATTAGGAACAGTTTCAAACCCTATCAAATCAATCACATTGCGCTCATTCAGTTTTTCAGAAAAACAGAAAACATCCAATTGAGGCTTAAAATAGTTGTAGTAATCGATCTTCTCAGGCTCGCTACCATAATCCCCATTAAATTCGCTACAAATATGCGCCCCGTAGCAGCCAATACAACCAATAAGATATTTTTCTTCGCCAATTACGTCTCTTGTGAACAGAACAATTTTTTCCATCAAACTCTGATACTCTTGCAACGTTTTGATATTAGTGTGTTGTTGCAGACTTGTGAAGCTTGATTGGTATGTGATAGTCATACAAACATCACATCCACCTGCTTCAATAAAATCATGATACATTCCTTCAACAATTTTTCTGTCCTTGGTTTTGCCATTACCGCGTTGCGTGCTATTGGAGCATCCGTTTTGTGAATCATCATGAGAGTGCCAAAAGTCAGAGTTTAAGAAAGGAACAGTAGACCAAACTGGATTGGAAACGTTAATCCCTCTGTTTTCCAGCTCAGTTCCTTGGCCTCCATCAAGCACAAAAACTGTTTTGTCATTTGGGTCTCTCAATTTATCAGCTAAACTTTCTCTCATCTTCTATGAATAGGTTTGTTGTTTTTGTCTTCTTATTTCTCTTATGGTTTTCCTTTTCAGAAGTCGTCTGATTTCATCACATTTTGGAGATTATTCAAATCAATGTTTGCAACCGCCATCGCCATTTTTAAATACTAAACGAGGCACGAAAAACCCCCCCCCCCCGGGAACAATGGTGAGTCATTTGAGCGAAAAAGCGCGCATTGTTCGTTTACCGTGAGAAGCGGTGTTATAAAGTTATTTTTAACAAGAGGAAAAGACTTTTCAACTCAAGAGATCGAGACAGTATGATTGAAATAAAATTTTAGTTTAGTTACTTTTGGAGCCATATGCCAGTCTGTGTTCCAGTTGTTTCCAATGCTTTCTTCCTCCTCCAATCAAGTAGACATGACTTTCTTAGTAATGCACAAGAGCATTGATAGATATAAAAAAAAAAAAAACCTCCTAACCTCACATGCACAAAAGTCAGGCTTGCAAAACACTTTGATATGACTTGAAATAAATGTGTATAAATGCAAAAAAAGAAATCAAGCAAAACATAAACCCTTTTTTGAAAAATTTAACGTACATCAATTTCTCGTGTGCAAGCCTGTTACATCGGGTCTGATCCAAACAGCTCTTATCGATTCCCACATGTAGTCTGCATATTTTTGGGCTTCCACTGCGTTTGATGTGTTCATGCATTCAATGTAGATTTTCAGTTTCGGTTCAGTTCCCGAACCTCTCAGCGTCACTTTAAGGTGGTTGGCCGAGTTTTTAGTGGAAAACCAAAAAGTGATCATTTCACTGTTTGGGTCAACAGGTAGATCAGGTTCTTCTTTGCCTGTTTGCAAACCAAGGGTCAAATCTCTAAAGCTATCCATGACGAAAATATCATCTTTGATTAGCGCTTGATTTGAATTATAAATCTGCAAATTGAAAGCCTCTTTATTGTTTGTCTGTTCCCTAATATATGCAAAAACGTCGTTATTAATTTTTGGATTAGGTAAAATGTAGTAATCGTTGTGTTGTTTGTAAAACCCATACTTTTCGTAAATCTCGTTCAAAGTCATATCCAAAGAACCTTGAAATCTCACATAAAGTTGCAAAAAAACTACAAGAGCACTAATACCATCTTTGTCGTAAGAAATTTTTGGAAACATATATCCAATAGCCTCTTCATAAGCAAATGGGACTACCAAGCCAGGGTTGTTTTTTTCTAACTCCATAGCTTTATTACCAATCCATTTGAATCCGGTCAAAGTTTCCTGGTATACAAAGCCTTCTTTTTCAGCCATGTATTTGATCAAAGAGGATGATACAGTAGAGTTTAACATTCCTATTTGAAATTTCTTGCTTCCATCTTGGCCGTTTGCTAGTTTTGAGTGATTTTCACAAAACTCAAAATAAGCAAACAAATAACCAATTTCATTACCATTTAGCTGAGAATAGCTCACACCTTGATCTTCACTTGAATGGAATGACTCAACATCCTTGTTGGAAGTGGCTGAAGCAACAGAAAAACGGTCAGCATCAGGATCATTGGCCACAACAAGTCTGATTTTGTGTTTTTTCGCTAATTCCATGCTCAAATCCAAAGCTCCTTTTTCTTCAGGGTTTGGAAAGCTCACAGTTGGAAAAGCAGGGTCGGGATTCTTTTGTTCATCAACAACTAAGTAATCCTCATTTTCATAAAGACCTAATTTATCCATCAAAGCTTGGAATATTTCATATCCAACACCGTGCATTGGCGTGTAAACAAACCATGGTTTGTGATTTAGTTTTCTTTGCTTGTTGTTCGGTGTTGGTTTCTCAGAAACAGTTTTTTTCTTGTGTAATGGAATGTGCACCAATTCTTTTGCAACTTTTTCAATGTAGTTACTCAACATTTCATCTTTAACATCATAAAAAAGTTCTTTGTTTGACTTAACAATGTCTTCAAAATTGTCCCAAACTTGTTCTTGTGGTTTCAGATTTTGCAGTATTTCCTCACTGATAAGATGATCGTGTGGTGGAATAATTTGACAACCATTTTTGTAGTAAACCTTGAAGCCATTATCTTTTGCAGGATTGTGAGAGGCTGTAACCATAACACCGCACCCTGCTTTCAAAGAGTTGATTGCAAATGGAACCAAAGGTGTGTGACAAAAAACTTCGGTGTCTGAATTTCCCTTACAGTAGTTCAAGTAGTAAACTTTGAAGCCTTGTAGTAAGAAACACTTGGCAGTTATCTCAGCAAATTCCTTGGAGTGATATCTGTGGTCATGACCAATCACAATGCTGTGTTTCTCAGCTGGCTCTGTCTTTTTGATGTATGAGCACAGTCCTTGTGATGCCTGCAGAACCGTCAAAGTGTTCATTCTTGCCCATCCGGCTTCCATGCTAGACCGCAAACCAGCTGTACCGAACTGGATTCTTTGATCCATTCTTTCGTGTAGTTTTGTTTCATTCGATGGATTTTTGCACAATTCTAGTATTTCGTTTCTTGTTTGCTCGTTTTGATCATATTCGAGCCATAAGTCAATTTTGGCTTGCAAGTCTTTCGGAAATGGCATTTGTTTTTGTTTTTCGATGGTTTTGCTCAGTGCTTTAGGTTTTGGTTATTTTCTTTAGCAAAATTTGTTTTTTAATAATTTGAGTAGTGAGTGATATTAAGTTGAGAAAAATTTTTGTTCAAGAACGAATAAAATTACAGAATGAACACACAAGATCTGCGAGTACATTAAATCACCCTTAAACCCATGTGTTTATGATGATTACATGCTAGTGAGATCTTAATCTAGAGAAAATGACAAATCATGCACTCACGTGCAATTTTTCAATTTACTGATCAACTATTCGTATGAACGGATTTGGCAAATTGTGCTAAGTGGGAGTTTTTCTAAAGAATCAGCTATTGGACAGCTAACTGTTGTAACATATGGGGCACAGCATCCTCAAGGATTCAAGTTTAAAGTTTCTTCTCTTCTAGAAGCACTAATTAAGTTTTATAAAACAAGATCGGTAGGTTACAATCAAAGAAAACAACTCATCCGCCAAGTTCCTGAAGTAATTCAGCTTCGAAATCTGATTCATCTTCTGAATCATCGTCATTAGCTGCTTTTGCCTCGGTTTTCCTTTTCTTCAAAACAGAATCGGCCTCAAGCTCATTTTCAAAGTCATTTTCTTCTTCGAGCGACCGCTTCTTCCCGTTAAGTTGGTTCGTCGACTCTTGAGTTTCCTTTTGTAGAATTGTGTGATCTTCATTTTCGTCTCCAGAATCCAGTTCTTGGTTTTCGTCTTCACTGTTCAACAAATCATCAAGTTCGTCTTCATCGTTCTCCAACCAGCTTTCGTCACCGCCTAGGTATTGCAATTCCACGACACCGGATTGCTCTCTTTCCAAAGCTTGTTTTCTTTCAAGTTCTTTGGTTTCTCTCAACTCCAGACTCTCCAAAAAATTCTCGTACTCGTCGTCTGAAATAGCGGGTCCATGCACTTTCAAAATATATTTTTCACAAGAAACAAGTTCCCAGTTCAAAAAACACTCAAACAACCAATCTGGGTGAACAACTTTAATTTCAGGATTAAATTTTTGAGCTAAACGGGCTTTGAAGGTTCCTGGTGTTCTTGTGATCAAGTGTGTTGTAGTTCTTGTTAAATCAAAAGACACGTCCCCGCCAAAAGATCTTGTCCACTGGACGATGTCAACCTTGTTGAAGTCGGTGTTTAGTGGAATGATTCCTGAGAAGACAAACTCTTTTGAAGCAAATACAGAATGTCTCATGTTGTTCATCAAAGTACGCACATCGACTCGTTCTTTTGTATTTTCAAAATACTTTTCGTAAAACGATTGATGGATCTCCACCAATTTGGGTCCCAATTTTTTCAACTCAACATCATTATCTGTTAATATTTTAACACCGTTGGCAAAATGCTGAGAAACTTCTTTTAGAGGTCTGCTTTCCAATTGAGTTTCTATCTGAACACTGTGTTTATCATCTGTTTCAATTTCGTCAATTTTCGATATTTCCTTTTCATGCACTTCATTGGATACATTTTGCACTTCTTTGTCATGAAGTCTTTCGGGTAAAAGAGTTGTATCTTGTTTTGGCAAAAAAGTTGAGTTGATATCACCAATACCAACGAAAAAATTGTACGGCACAACTTTGATTAAATTGTCACACCATTTCCACACGTCTCCTCTATCATCAATAACCAAAACCATGTTCTGGTCTGTTGGAAACAATCTTTCTAGCGATTTATGTGTTAAAGAGCCGTTTTCGTCTCTTGACAATATCCGGTCTCCGAAAAGCGAACCATCCGGATCAATAATTTTGGCAATCTCCAATGCATATGCTCTTGTAGCCATTGTATATATATGAAGTTCAAAAAAATCACTGATTTGTTCAAAGAACTCTTTCAGTCCAGGTCTCGTTTTTACAAAGTACCAATTCTTAGTTTTATGTAAAGGGGCGTGAAATTGTTGTTGGATGAAAAAAGGTTGTGATTTCAACCACGAAGATATATCTTCTTCCAAAGCAAACGATTTTACCTCTTGTAACAAATCGTAATTTGGATTTTTTGGGTCTTTAATCCATTCACCAATAGTAGGGTCCACACCACAATGTATCACAGTTTGATCTAAATCCACCACCAAAATCAATTTTTTCTGCTTCAGTAGAGACTTCATGTGATTATTGGCAATGTTTCTTGCTTCTCTGGCTGAAACTTTGATATGTGTGTTTGTGTGCGACATGACTATTTGGTGGTTGTCGTCCAGAACATTGTATGAATTCTGGCTGTTTTGAAACAACTGCTGGTGATCTTTTGAGTGTGCTAATTGCTTACCGTCGCTTTGTGTATTGTTGTTATTAGAATAAAATTGCTGACTTGTTTGACTGGAATTTCTTTGTTGTTGTTGATTACGCTTGTTTTGCACGTCATTGTCCTCCTCGTTTTCCTCTTCCACAGACTGTCCACAAACCACGCAAAGCCCACCGTAAACCATTGGATGTAGACATTCTTGTTTAATCGTCATGATCACATCGGTATTATTAATCAATTCGTCACCCACTTTCAAATTAATATTTTGTATTATCCCTGAATGCGGACTCTCAAAAGATCCTACTTGATCGACCCTTTCTTTCTTAGTTTCAATTTGGTCTCCGTCTGCAGAAACAACCACATCTTGGAACACCCAGTACTTGAACATCAATAATTTGTCTCCCTTTTTCACCTTATCATGGGGAGAAACTTCTATAGACGCGATAGTTATGGGAAAGGGTAAAATAGATGAAAGTCTGATTGGGGTTAAGGCGTCCTGTTCAGACGTTGTGTCTTCAAACATTGTGTTCTGAGTGATTGTTTTGCTGTGTCTTTTCAAATGTTTTCCTGTTTTAAATTGTCCAAAAATGACCCAGATGAGTTGTGGATCCAAAAAAGGCCCCTTCAATGGTTTTTTTCTAGTAAGCTTAGTGTATCGAATCTCGTACAGTAAACTTTGGCCAGCTCTTTTCTGTCTGTCTCTTTTCACTTACTCATTTGTTTTCAAAAGAATATGTCAAGATAGTATAATAAACAATCAAAAAAACGTTTCAACATATAAAGTTTATTTATTCAAGAGAGTTCATCATTTCGTATTTTTTTTTTTTTTTTTTTTTTTTTTTTTCTTTTTTCTTTATTTTTTGTTCTGTTTTTTTTTTTCAAGTCTGTTCGTTCTTGACTTTTTTCACTTCGTGTTTGTTTTGTTTGTTTTGTTTTGTTTTGTTTATTATGCAAGTCTTTTTGTACTCTTTTGTTTTGTTTTGTTTTTTTTTGAGTTGGGGAAGTTTTTATCCGTGTACAAAATTTTCTAACCTCGGCTACTTAGACTTAGTCCTTATGCAGTTATATAAGTTTAGAGCTAATTTCTCCTAGACTCAGATATATTCACAGGCAATGATACTAGTTGAGAAATGGAAAGTCTGGAGTCATCTTGGTCTTGATATGAGTATGGTTTAACAGTGTGATATCGGTGCTGCTGTGGCTCAATGTGACCACATCCAAGGCCAATGGGAAAGTGCAGTGTTCTTTGATACACAGAACAAGACGAAAGTGAGCCAGTAAAGCGCAATGCACAAGCTGATTATTAAAGCTTACATAGTGGTAAATGCATCAAAAACTTCAATCATTTGTTTGTGTGTTCGCAGAGTCAGACTCTGCATTCTCATTATTAGCCGTTGTAAGTCCAAGGTCCTCCGTGCCGGATGAAGTTTTCCCTTTTTCTTGAGCGTCGTCGTGAGCTTCTGTTGGAGCTTCTTTTGAAGCTTCTACATCAGCTTGGCTATTTCCTTCAATGCTCTCTTTATGCCTATCTGTTAGAGTAGTTCCTTCACTCTGTTTAAGCTGTTCACTACTATTTACTTGATTACTCCGCTCTTTGTTTTGGTCTTCTTCCATACGCTGTTTCTCTTGAGCTTCTTCCACTTGTTCTTTCCTTTGACCCTCTATCCCTTGCATTTCCCAACTTTGACTGTTCACAGCTTGCTCTGGATTTACCTGATCTTTTGACAAAAGTTCATTGGTCCTCGTTTCTATATCAGCATCTACAGCAACTTGGGTTTTTCCTAATGGTGTCTGTAAAGCTTCTCCATCACTCAAAATTGTGGGAGTAACAAGAACAGATTTGCTTCCTCCATTGGCTAAATACTTTTCTTTATTATATTTCAGGGTGACAAAAAAAGGCAACCGAGTCAAAGGAACTTGAGTTGCACTGTTTGCTAAATCATTAGAAGAAATACTCGGTGCTGGAAAAGTACTAGTAGTAGTAGTATTAATAGCAGCGGGTGGCGCCGTAACTGCCGTACTCAGCAAAGGTTTAATATTAAGCACAATTGGTTTTGCTATGATTTGCTGTTGCAGCTTTTCTTCTTGCTCTTTCAATTCTTTTTCCAATCTTAATTTCTCAATCAAATTCTTCTTTCTTTCTTTTTTCATGATTTTATAATTTCTCTCTTGCTCCACGTATTGTTGGACCCATAACTTTTTCAATTCTGCAATTCGATCACTTTGTAAGATTGTGTTTTTATAAAACCCATCATAAGATCTTTTAACATATTTTCTAATGAAATTTTCCATCAATTTATTGTTATTCTGTAATCCCATGCCTCTGATAAATGGGTTTTTCTTGTTTGAATTTTTCAAAAAATCGATTTTTTTCAATTTGGAAGAACGTTTATTTTTATTTATGCAATAATCCAAAACATCAAATTTTTTATTACTTCCCATGGAAGAAGTTTTCATAGATTCAACCAAAATATTTGCCGGTATATCTTGATAATCTTCAAGATTTGTGATTCTATTGAATATGCTTTTGTTTTCAGATCTCAACCTACTTTGCATTTTCTTGCTAATGGATCCAACAGACTTCCCTACTGACTTTTCCTTATCAATGTCATCTTCCCTTTCCATTTCTTGTTGTATGATATTTTCCAAATTATTAATATTATTTGATATCTGATGTTGTTGGTGTACCAAATTTTTTTTAATTATTATTTCATCAAATTTTTTAGTAGTAAACATTTTGGTGGATTTGTAAGTATGAGCAGGAGGCAACTTGGGCAGCCATGTGGGTATTTTGCTAATCAATTCTTTATTTTCATTAGGAAGTAGTTTGGTAAGTTCAGTTACATACTCGAGATCTTTAATCATGGTTTCCCTGCCTTTATTGTCCATTGTGTTGGAATTAGATTTTCTTTTATTGTCTCCAAAGTCGTTTAATATTTCATTCTCTCTCAAAACTTTATTAATGTACTGTGATTTTTCCAATTCAAAAACCAAATCACTGTTTTCAATCATGAACGATTCCATAAAATTATTCAAATCATCCATACTAGCAGTCTGCAATCTTCTTTGATTTTCAATCATTTGATGTAATTTTATCATCATATTATCTATATTATTGGCCACAATATGATGCATATCTTCCATAGCCAATTTTGAAATATGAATATTCATACTTTTCAACAACACTGCAACAGACTTGTACAGTAGTTGAGCTATTTCATTGTCATTTTGCAAATTGAGTGCAACCAATCCTGGAAGCTGCTTCAATTCAACGTTCTTATGCTGACTTATTGTAGAAATAGGTGTTTGTTCGGTGTAAGGTTCTTGTTGGTGTGTATTACTCATTTTGGGGTTCCTAGGTCTTGGCCTTGTGTGACTTGACTCTTTGTGTCAGATCCTCCGCAGTATGTTTATTGTCGCTTTCCTTGCTCAACCTCTCAACTTAGCAAAAGCTTTACAACACTTACCAAATTCATCTTCAGTATTGCTCTCGTCTTTAAATTTCCCGTCAGCTTGACAAGTTGTAACTGAAAAATTCATTTACACATTTTCCCAATAAAATATTATCACGTGATGTGGTGTGGTGTGGTGTGGTGTGGTGTAGGTTTTTTTGCATGTTTATTTTTTGAAACCTAAGTTTGCTACTTAAGGTGGGTAACTTATATCAAAAAATGTATACACTACGCAGTTAAAAAGTAAACAAAAAATAGTGTACTGAATTTACCCAGTCTCTTGCTGTCTCTCGCTATTACCTGCTTTTTTAGTGTTTTAAAAACACCTGTTTTTTTTCACTTTCCGTGTACGTCAAAAACTACATAATTCTCTAGAAAAAAAAAAGAAAAGTAAAAAAAAAAAGTACAAGGTGTAATCTGTATTATTTTTTGAAAATTTGATTGTAGTTACGCCTAGTTTTCTATTGTCTATAACTTGCTTCAGTCTATTGTGGTTTTTGTTTTTTTTTTTTTGTTTTTTCTTTATTCACTCATTGTATCATTATTTTTTTGAGCTTAGCAAATATTAACTGAATGCAGCGTTGTGCAATGCACAATGTATGGATTTTTTTTGCACTACATCACACATATTCAAACAATAGGGAATGGACTAAAATATCGTTGCCAATTACTCCTAGATAAAATATGACAACATGGTAAAAAAACAAATAGTACATCTTTTATTTTCGACATTCTTGTTTCCAATATAAATTTATTTGAACTGTTCAATTTGTACTATCAATTGAACTGTTAGTACTACAATAGTTTTTATTAGCCTTGGTGCTCTTCTTCGATGATCTAACTGAATGATCCACTATAACTGTTTCTTTTTTCGAATTGTCATCTTGATTGGTTTAGCCGTTTTTTTTTTCTTTGAACTCTTGGGTAAAAAAATAAATAAATGTAGATGCAACAAATCTCTTGGAAATGCCGTCTCTTGGAGAAACAGGGCAGTTTAGTTTATTGCTCTATGATACACTTTTAAAATTGCATGCACATTTCTATTTTTTTTTTTTTTTTTTTTTTTTTTTTTTTCATAGCGTTCAAATCTTGTCACTTTTGTATTTCGACGATCATGAAATAATCTGCGAAAAAGGTTATTTCTAGTCTTTCTTGACAATGTGTGGGTGTGTGTGCCCTTGAGGGTACGCGTGAATGTTTGTATTTGTAAATATAAGTACGTATGTAAGTAAGTATGTATGTATGTATGCAGGTATGTGAACAGTGTGCCAAATACTCAAAAGTTATGCGATAACTCCTATTTTCATATTGTGTATCTAAATGTTAGAACAATAAAATGCGCGCTTTGAAGTGTTCCTTCTTTTGGTTTTTTGCTCACTTTCTACGCAGTACTAAGTGTAATATTGTATTTTTTCTTTCTAATTTCTTTTTTTTTTTTTTTTTTTTTTTTTGTTTTTTCTTCTCTCTGGGATCTTCCTCTGTTGGGTTTTCTTTTGTTTTTGCTGATCATTCATTATCAAAAGATTCAGTGTATCAAATTCTTGTTTTTGTTTTTTGTTTTTTTCTTTTTTTCAAAATGCGTGTGTAGATAGATATCTGTGTATCTTAATAAAGAAAGAATGACAAACAAACAAGAATTTGATTTTCACCTGTTAAATGCGGTAAACAAGCTCAGGCAAGGCATAAGGTACACAAAGCATACGCAATGCACACGCAATGGAAAATCATCTTATGTCGGCAACAACCATGCATAGGAACTGAAAATGCAGCAGCTCAAATGCAATCACGAACAACAAAATGAATGTGAAAAAGCAAAAAAAAGAAAAAGAAATTAGTATTGGTATTGAAACTGAAATTGGAAATGAAATTACAAAATTATAGAAAAAAGTACAAATGATTCTCGAATATATAGCTTTAAGGTTGGCTCTCACACGTTAGCAATGGCGGGACTCAGGTACATTTGTGTTTTTGGAATTTGAGAAATGAGCTTGTGAGTTTATATTCAAATGAGTTCAGCTTGCTTACTACAAGTTTGATACTTTTCAACTTTTAGTGTTCTAGAAGATGAATTTGTTTTTAATACTATCGTTCTGAATATCCTATTTTGCCTCTGTCAGTGTTGGAATTTGAACTCAACTTTAACTTACTTATTTGTTCCTGAGTACTTATTCTTTTCTTAAACAAGTTATCAATTTGCTCTTTTTGTGACAGATTATTAATTCTCAGTTCTTCTTCAACTCTTAATAGATTTTAATTTAGAAAAGCATCAAAAACCACAAACCAATTATCATAACACACACACACAACGAGAGAGAGAGAGAAAATAAAATCAATCGACATTTTCAAAGAGTTTAAAGATATTTCATCTTGGTTATTCCTATAAAACTCAAAAAAGAGATATACAAGTTTTACAATACACACACACACACACACACACACACACACAACTACAACAACAACCACTTATTACGCTTTTATCGTTTCAGCTAAATCGTATTATCATACTCTCTCTTGACATTAAGTGATTCAGCAAACATCTCCACAAAAACATTATCACTTTTCCTACATTTATTTTTTTTCATTCCATTTTTTTTTTTATATCTGCCTTCATTTGTTTTATCAACTCTCTGATCTTGAAAAACCACACATTTGTTCTTCTCCAAAAGTTCAACCAAGATCAAAGATATTAGAGATATTAGATCTGAATTAAAAAAGACATTCCAAAGCCACTTGAAATATCAATACACCAGATATTATAATAAGAGCACTTGGGTACACACAAGTGATTATTATTTTTTATTTGTCTTTCCGTCATCAAAAAACTTTATTTTTTTCTTTCATTCTGTCAAGACACAAAAATCTTACTGAAAGTACGGAAACACAAAAAGCTCATATTACCAAACAAAAAAAAAAAAAGAATATCAAGTTCAAACCACAAATCTCCAAAAACTTGATCCTTCTCTTTATCACTCCAATATTTGATCTTTCTAGCAACAGCTTCAAATTATCAAAAAAAAAAAGACTATCAATTCTTCAAAAGAACTTTTAAATTTTCAAAAAAAAAAAAACAATTAAATCTCCACAAAATGAAGAACTTCATCATTAAACCACTTTTATTTTTCTTCACTATTTTATCTTTTTTTTTATCATTAATCACGCCTGAAAAATCCTTAGTTGAATCTACATTCACTTCAGGAACATCCGTTGGTGGGTGTACTGCTCCAAATGTAGCTTTTTCTTCATTTTTCATGGTTGATATTTTTTACTATCCATGGGAATCGTATTCCACCTCTACAAACACAGGGACAGGTAATTTTTGTCTATACGTTTCAGAAGCTTATTTGACCGGTGGGTATATTGGAAGTGGTTCTTTATATTCAGGGACGAAAACTAGTGTTTCCATTGTTTCCTACTATTTGACTTCAACAAATTTGAATTTCAATATTAATGTCCCAGGAAATACAGAAACTTGGCAATATATGTCGAATTTCCAAAGTAACGGTCAATCTGCTTACGTTCCTGTTTCCAATTTTGCCTTTTTAGCAACAGCTTATTTGGTTCCATCACAAACTGGGCTGTACACTTTCAACTTAAATAATGTTGATGATTTAGCTATCATCTCCATTGGTGACGGTATTGCTTTTGATTGCTGTTGTACAATTCCATACGTTTTCATGAAAGCCCAATTGGGTGCAATGTGGACATCTAGCGGGGTTCAAGGTATTAAAAGCATCCAATTGCAATTGACACAAGGCGTTTATTATCCAATCAGAGTTTTCTACGTCAATAGAAACGCACAAGCAATCTTTGATTTCACTTATACCGATCCAAGTGGTGTTAGCCATTCAGATTGGACCAATTTTGCCTACCAAATCTATAATCTGCCTTCAAGTTATTGTCCATACGGAGTTCAAAGCACAGTTCCTTGGACTGGCACATTTACCACCTCTGTTGCATACAGTACTGAAACAAAACCAATTACAGCATATTTTAATGGGCAACCTTACTATACCACTGAATACGCTACGGATTACGTTGTACAAACACCAATTTCAAGAACAACCACTCAAAGCACAACATATTGGACAGGCTCAGTAACGACAACTCTGTCAGCTACCTCATATTTGACAACATCTAATTCTCAAACTTACATTGTGACTTCTTACCTGGTGGCTACTCCAGAAGTTCGTGCAACTGTTACTCGTACAACTTCCTACACAGGTACTGTAACTCAAACTTACTCAACAAGTTACACAACGTTTGCTGGAACAGATGGCGTGGAAACAGCACAAACAATTTATTTTGTTCAAACACCAATCCCAAGGACAGTTCAAACTTTGACCACGTCTTGGTCAGGCAGCGTTACCACAACTTCTACTCAAATCATGACAAACACAGTTAATAACTACCCAACAATCTCTACGATCTACATGGTCATGACTCCAACAACAACTTCCAAAACCACAACCAGTACCACGAGTACTACCAGCAAAACATCGACTACGTCGACTGTAGCCAACACCGGGTATTGGTCAGGGTATAATAACCCACCATACACCAAAGGTCAAATTGGTGGTTGTTCTGTTCCCTCAAATGCAGCCGTTTCTCTTTCAAACTACTTCAATGTTGATTTTTTCTACTACCCATGGGCCTCTTATAACACAAAATCAAACACTGGGGTTTCTGATTTAACCACTTACTTATCCCAGGCGTACATTAACGGTGGATTTGCAGGAACAGGAACATATTCTGGTGTCAAAACTCAAGCAGCTGTTATTGGAACAGGTTACACTGCCACTAATTTGAATTTTGCCTTCAGCTCAACTAGTTCAAAGACTGAAACTTGGAAAAGTGTGAGCAATTTCCAAAAAAGTGGGAAAGCCGCCTACATTCCTGTTTCGAATTTTGCTTTTCTAGCTACAGCCTACTTGGTTCCTTGGTACAGTGGTACTTACACTTTTACATTGAGTGCAGCAGATGATTTAGCAATCATCTCTGTTGGGGACGGTATCGCATATGATTGTTGTGCTGGATCAACTAACACTGGTTACAGTTATGAGGATTCACAAATCAACTACTTATGGACATCATCCGGTATGAAAGGTCAGAACACTTTTACTGTTCAAATGTATATGGGTTACATTTATCCAATCAGAATTTTCCTTGTCAATAGACAAGGAGCATCTTCGTTCCAATTTTCTTATACCGCACCAACTGGTGATGTTTTTACTGATTTTTCAAATTTTGCTTATCAAATTGGCAATTTGCCGGCTCAATACTGTCCACAGGCCGCTGTGACAAAGACTGTTCCATGGACCGGTTCGTACACTACAACAGTAGTCACTGCTGTTTCAACTCCTTCTACCATGCTGTACAATAATATGTACACATATGCAACCGTTGGATACATTGTGGAAAACTTAGTTGAAACTCCTATTTCTATCACTTCAACTGTGGGTTACTGGACGAATTCTTATGTTTCAACAGTTTCTACAACGACCACCTCTTCGATTTCTGGGGACACGACTTCAGCATGGATTGAGTACTACATTATGTCTCCCTATTTGAAAACCACGCAAACATTCTACACTACAGGTTTGGCTTCTGCATCAACAAGCGTTTTGACAACACAAACTGTTGTTGATGGAGCAACATCCCCAGAACTTGTCTACAATGTTTACTCTCCGTACGCTTTGTCTACTACAGTTAACTTTTGGGATCAGACTTATGTTGCAACGACTTCAACAGGTACCACTTACACTGTTGCGAACGGCGTTACATCTTCTGAGTTAGTTTACTATGTTGCCTCTCCAAACCCGAGAACAGCTACCACAACCACCAGTTGGTACTTGAGCTCATCTGGAACTGTAACATATTCGACATCTACTTTAACTGTTTCCGCTACGGGATCCTTGGGGGCCGCTGGCCAACATACCATTGTCACCATTTTTTACGTTGAAACACCAATATCCAGATCTACAACTGCTCAAACAACATATTGGTCTGGCTCTTCAGTTACCACATTGTCTACTACTAGCTACTTGGTGACTGTTGACTCACAGACAGTTTTTATGACTGACTATTTAGTTGCTACCCCAGAAGTTCAAGAAACTGTTACTCGTTTCACTTCCTATACAGGGTTGGCTACCAGCACTTTCTCTACAAGTTTTACCACGTCTATTGGTACTGATGGCAAAGCAACAGTTCAAACCTTTTTCTTCGTTGAAACTCCGATATTCAGAACTCAATCTTCAGTAGTGTCTTATTGGTCTAACACTTACAATTCAACTTACTCCACGAACATAATTACAACTTTAGGTCCATACAATGTTCCAACGATTGAAACAGTTTACTACATAAACACCCCAGAAAGTCATTCCACAACCACCTCAACCTCAGCATGGACAGGATTGACCGTTTCCACATACTCAACAAGTTTCATCACAACTGAAGGACCGGATGGCCATGTGACGGTTGAAACAATATATTATTTGGAGACACCAATATCTCGCTCCACTGCTACTTCGATGACTTATTGGTCGGGATCCTTTACGTCCACTTTTTCAATCGCAGTGCTTACGTCAAACGATGCGAACGATTCTCCAGTGATTTCAACAATTTATTTTGTGATGACTCCAGAAGCCCATTCTTCAACAACGTCGACGACTTACTGGACAGGATTGACCACCCAGACGTTCTCAACCTCATATACGACTTTCACCGGTTCAGACAACTCAGTCACTGTAGGTACTTTGTACTTTGTTGAGACTCCAATTTTGAGAGAAATTTCCACTTCTTACAGTTTTTGGTCTGGATCTTTGAACACCACATACTCGACAAATGTGATCACTATGGACTTGTCGGGATCTCCAGAAATATCGACGATTTACTATGTTGCGACCCCAGAAGCACATGGTGCTGTCACAGTCACAACTGATTGGACCGGGACAACTAATCAAACTTACTCAACCGACTTCTCAACGTTTTCAGATAATGAAGGCCATGCAACCGTGAACACTTACTACTACATTGAAACACCAATTTCAAGATATACAATTACAAGTTACTCTTACTGGAACAATCCTTTCAACTCGACCGTGTTTAGTCATGACTACACTGTTCCAACGGAAGGAACGACAGTGATTGCAACATTATACTTTGTGATGACTCCAGTTGTTAACAATTTGTTTACTTCGGTGACTTACTGGACTGGTGAGTCGACAAGTACTTATTCCACATTTTTGAGTACGTACAGTGGTTCGGATTCTCATGCAACAATTGACACAGTGTACTATGTTGAAACACCAATGTCTAGATACATCTCCACATCTTACAGCTACTGGGACGGCACAATAGACAGTACATATTCTACATCTGTTTTCACAGTAACGTCTGATAACTCGCCATTAATCAGCACTGTGTACTTTGTTGCCACTCCTGAAGCCCATGCGACCTTCACGCAAACCAGCTACTGGACTGGGTTGAGCACGTCCACTTACGACACCTCGTTCTCCACCTTTGCTGGTGTTGACGGACACGAAACTGTGAACACTGTTTACTACATCGAAACACCTGTTTCCAGATCGAGCTCGACTTACTACAGCTACTGGGACGGCACAACTGACAGCACCTATTCTACGGCCATTGAGACTGTCACGATTGACGGGTCGCCAGTCATCTCGACTGTTTTCTATGTTGCAACACCTGAAGCACACGGCACTATTGAAAGAACTGGATCGTGGACCGGAACTGTCACACAAACGTACTCGACGTCGCTCAACACATTTTCTGGGGACGACGGGCACGCAACAGTTGACACATACTACTTTGTCGAAACACCAATCACCAGGGTTACTGAGACTTCGTACAGTTTCTGGTCTGGTTCTGTGAACAGCACCTACTCCACGGAAGTGACCACGAACTATGTGTTCAACTCATCTGCGTTGATTTCGACTGTGTACTATGTTGCGACACCTGAGGAACAGAGATCGTTTACTAGTACTTCGCACTGGACCGGCTTGAACACTGCCACCTACTCGAGCAGCTACTCCACCTACTCTGGTGGTGATGGCAGTGCGACGGTTGACACAGTGTACTTTGTTGCTACGCCGATGTCTAGATACGTTGACACGACTTTGAACAGTTACTGGAACGGTACAACGGACAGTGTTTACTCGACGACTGTTTTCACTGCTTACAACGCAAACGACAG
>JFAV03000002.1:293399-553851 GCA_000585475.3 Hanseniaspora vineae
ACTTCGCACTGGACCGGCTTGAACACTGCCACCTACTCAACCAGTTACTCGACGTACACTGGAGCGGATGGAAGAGCTACAGCGGACACAATCTACTATGTGGAAACGCCAGCATTTTTCAAAACAACTGCTTCAACAAACATGCCTTTTTCCACAAGTAAAATCATGTATCAACAGAGCTCTACGTTGAACACGTCACATTCATCCATGTCTTGGTCTGATGAGTTCAGATCTACTTGGAGCACATTTAAAACCAGCTTTATTAAGTCGAAAACATCCACTTATGAGACAAGTGCGTATACGCTGACAGGATTGGACGGATCTAATACGTTGAGTACAGTTTTTGATGTGTCAACACCAATTTCAAATAATAATAGCTTTAGCGCAACATCAACATCAACATATTTGCCGGTGTTTAATGTCAGCAGCTCCGAAAGATCGATGGTAACAACTCCAACTAGCATCACTGGTTCTTCTAGTGCTATCAGCTTGTATTCGTTTGTTCCAATTGTATCTACGAGCATCATTACCAGTGGCTCAAAGACATCTACATATTCGACCCAAGTTAAGACTTTTTTGGGGACAGATGGGATGGGAACAGTGAGCACTTTATTTTATGTGGCTTTACCTACTTCCATGGTTACAGTTACACACCTTGCAGATACGTCCTCAAACACTGTAATAGTGACAAATTTGAGTTCAACCTTATGTTCAGACACACCTGCAGGAACCACCAGCACCACTGTTCAGTTTACCACATCCCTCTTCATTAATACGACCTTCATTACTGTTTTTCCATCACCGACAAGTTCAAAACCCTCATATTTAACATCTGCGTTTTATTACAATACGTCTACAGAATCTATGTGGTCATCAGAAACAAACACACCTCCTGTGACAATTTCATACATAAAGTCATCCACAACAATTTCTGTTTCAAAAACCGACGCCTCCACCACTCTAACTTCAAGCTTGTGCAGCTTTGCAAGTGCCATACCCAATACTCCAACAAAGACTGGAAAATATACGACAACGGAAGGAACCGTAAGCTTTTCTAATTCTTACAGCAAAAGCAAAGTTTCAGCTATTTTGACGCAGGAAACGTGGACCTTGAGGTCTTCTTTGAGCAAAAGTTGGTTGCCATCTACATATACGTCTTTTCTCTCTCCTCAAAGTGAAACAACATCAGAAGCGTTCGAAACAACGGGCCCTTCTTCAACTAATATGAATTACTCAAAGAGTGATACTTTTTTGGAAACTCCCTCATCGTTGCTAACTCCAAGATCTTTGACTCGAGTCGTCATGAGCTCAATATGGACTGATGTTTTGTCAAATAGTCAGTATTCTCAAGGGTCATTATTCTCAAAAGCATCGGAAGGCCCCAACACGAAAAGCGGCAACACTAACAGCTCTGCACAAGAGATTTTTCAGACTACACCTTCTGTTTCAGTAGTGTCTAAGTTGGCTTCAAAATTCTTGGAAACTTATTCTTCTACTAATTTGCAGCTTTCAACATATGTGACTAGTTCATCTGTTTCTGATCTAACAAGGTCAGATAATTTTTCAAGTGTTCTTCCGACAAACTCATCTAGCGATCGCTATTTCCAATCTGACCCCACATCCATTTTTTTCGTATCACAAAATGGGTGGTTTTCACAAAACCCATCCCTTTCTCGTTCGTTTACGTCTTCATCTTTTTTCACAAGCTTAAGGTCTGATTCTACAGACTCAAGACCTCCTGTCAGTACAACTTTAGCTGAAAAAAATGGCTCATTATCGGTATTGCTCTTTTTGAAACCGTTCTTCGTGAAAATAGTTGTGCTGACAAGTTGCACAATATTATTTTTGTGTTATTGAGTTATACAAGTTCCATATCTTTACTGCCGTTTATAACTTTGTTTGTTTTTTAATATTTTTTTTTTATTTTTTGGTTTTGTTAAAAAAGTAGCCATAGATCTTGTTGGGCCATACAGATTTGAAAAGTAGACATGTCACAAAAAGAAAAACACCTCTCGTGCCTAGAACCAGTTAAATAATGTAATTTTTTTTTACACATAGAGTAAGAGCTTTAATGTCAAGATTCAACAATTTTGTTTGTTCGCTAATAAGGCAATCCAAGATGCAAAAAAACAATTTGCTATCTGGATAATTCAAAAATAAACTCTTTTTCACAAAGGCAGGCAGAAGAAGTTGTCAGAAGATAGTCTTTCGAACACTTTTCATTTTGAATCTGCAAGAAGGCCATTTGGAAACGATCCTAAGCTGGTGTATTTTGCTATAAGCGTTTTCGAGCATCTTCATAATGAGAACTTCATTGTCGTTGGAGCTCTCAAATTTTGATATGTAAAACACACGGTGTAGATTTATGTTTTCACGTGACAAAAGTTACGAAAACGAGAAAATCTTGTTCAAAATCAAGCTTCACGAGCATTTCTCTTACAATTTGAATTAAATCAATGCCGTCAAAAAACATGAACTGTCTTTTCAATTTTGAAGTGTTTATAACAGCAAAACAGAAAAGCTGAAAATTTGGTTTTCCAAGCTCATTGTGACATGCCAGTTGCATGGAATACCTTTTTGCGTGGTATAAAAGAGAAAAAATCAGCAGCGTTAAATTATCAACCATGTGTACTTTGTCATTGGTTAATCGTAGCTTTTGTCTGCAAATCATTGAAAGCTAGTAAAGTTGGGTGAAAAAAGGCTCAAAAAATTACAAAGGTTCCTCAATACGAGCTTCGGTGGTTGGTATGTTCTTGTAAAAGCCTGCACTGTCTGATGAAGAAGCGTCAAAAAAGTGTACTCTCTTCTTTTTACTTTGCTTGATTAGTCTAAAAAAGGTAATTTAGAGTATTTCTTAAAGCGAAAAGAAATCAAATGCTACCTCAGTTTTAGAAGTATCGTGTAGAAGACAGAAGCGTTTGCCTATAGTCAATAAACAAAGGGCAAAATAAGACAATGGGAAGAGAATAAGGTGGTTTTGAGGCAAAGCTTTCTTCTTTTTTCACAAGTCGCTGGTAAATGACTTTATATAAAAATACAGCAAATACCAAAATTGAAGTAAGTTTTTTTGATTTAAAATTCATAATTAAATCGAGTTTTCATTTACTAGCACAATAATAATTATTGTGATTTTGCCAGTCTTCAAAATTATGCAATACCACAGAACAAATAAAAACCACATTCCATATTCTAAACGTGAACCACTTATGATTTTCACAAAAATTTACAACTTATCACTGTTGATTTTTTGGCTGAAAAAAGTTGTTGCTGCTGATCGTCATGGGGCAACACCATCAGCCACCTCGGTTTCCACCCTTACTACAAGCACAACGGCAACAATTTTTTCTACAATGAATGCCGGGACCTGTCCAAGTTGCTCGACTTCTTCCACCTTGACATCTAAAGAAGTTTGGTATTACACTTCATTCACTCCGTACACAGGATCAACTACTTCTACTTATTCAACGGGCTCAACAGTTGTTAGTGGCACAACATCAACAACTTACTATGTTGAAACTCCGATTGCCAGAACTGAATCCACAACCACAACCTGGTATGATGGTTCCATCACCTCCACTTATGACACAAGTGTCTCTACCATTACAGGAACCGACGGTATTGAAACTATCAGCACTTTGTACTATGTTGAGACGCCAGATGTTCACGTCACAAGCTACACCACCACCTCCTGGACTGGGTCATTCACCTCCACCTACGCCACCGACTATACAACATTTGAAGGAACTGATGGAACAGAAACCATCAAAACTTTGTACTACATTGAAACTCCAACTTCAAACAACGAAACTACAGATTCTGTTGTTATTTCAAATCTGAGCAGCACTCCTTTCAGTACCAGTCAAAGCAGTGTTTTTGCTAGCAGTTCTAGTCAAGTTAGTACTGCAACCGAAAGTTTTGTTCAAAGCACCATTCCTACTACAAACTCTGTTCAAAGCAACACTTTTTCCACTACTTCAAGTCAAATCATCATTTCAGTCAGTAGCTTCAGACAAAGCAGTGTTTCAGCCACAAGTTCTGCTCAAAACAATACTTTTACTACAAGCACTATCAAAAACGCAACATCTCAGGTTCAAAACATTACTGGCTCTTTTACACCAGCTTCCCAAAGCGTTTCTTTGATTACTATAGTGCAATCTACCACTGAATTGACAAAAACACAGCCAAAAAGTTCAACCGGCTATTCTGCTTCTTCCAAACTTTCAGCATCAAGTGAACAAGGATTGTCCTCTTTTATTGCAACAACTGTCACTTCAACTCCAATTTCAAGTGTTCCTACTGTTCCAAATTTTTCATCTTTTTCCACCAGTTTGTTATACAACACTTCCAGTACATTACAAAGCAGTTTAACCTTGCAATCTAGTAGTTTGTCGGTCAGTACAAACTTCACTGCAGCAAGTACTAGTGGGGCAACACCAATTACTTCGGCTAGCTTCAAAACTGTGAATCCACCACCTTTTGCAAATATTACAAGTGAGTTAATTAGCTATTCCACGGTTTCAAACCAATATACGACATCCTCAGCTACAACACTATCACCTACTTCCTTTAAAAGTGTGATTAGCACCTCTACTGTGGAGGAAAATACCAGCGTTTCTTCAATTGTGCAAAAAACAGAAGTATCCAAAACAGCAGTATCTGAGATCAGCAAAACCTCAACACCTGAAAGTTCAAGTTTGACAACCGTCACAGAAGCGTCAAGCACAGTAGTTAAAACTTTAAGCTTGACAACTGACATACAAACTTATTCTCCAGCAACATTTTCTCCAGATGCTTCAAATGGAATCCCAAGCTTTTCTTCTTCCATGCCCTTTGCTGTAGTCTCAAGTAAAACTACAAGTAGTAGCGCACATCTCTCCGCAGCTATCACCGTTACTCAAGAAGCTGCAGCAGGATCTATTTTCAGCAACCATAACAACAAATGGTTGATCTCCATTCTAGCTGCATGTTTGTTTATGTAAAATCAACTTTTTAGCGCGTAATCTGAATCATTTTATTTGTATTATTACTATGATTATTATCTTTTTCTCTAATATTTTCATCATTTAAAATACTTTATTTTTCCTGAGTAAGAGGGAAACCAGCAACATCATTGGTTCATTCTCTTGATGTTCTTGACGCTGTGTAAGCTCTTTTTGTCTCTGTCTTACCTTTCTTCTCTAAAGCTCAGATGTCTGATGGTTGGCGGTTCTCGCACACACTACCTTGAATATTCTAATCTTCAGATTGCATGTTCAGATAACAAGACTAATTAAAGAAAAAATGCACATCACGTGCTCCCATGCAAATTCTATCGTTTCTTTTTTCCAAAATAAACCTTTTATTTTGTCATTTTTGTTTGCCCTCATCTCTTCCCTTTAGGCTTTGAACCAAAAAAATATTTATACACGTCAAATTCATGCTTTTCTTATTAAAGTTTCTTTTTCTTTGCAGAAATCATTTTTCTCGGTGTGTGTGTGTGTTCCACTGCAGTTTACACTAGGAAAATTTCTTTTTAATGTCGATGTTTAAATGGGAATTGGAAAAAACCTTAAGAGCTAGCTCTAAATAATGAATTTTTAAATGTTTTTGTATATATATCTTGAAGGTATTGTAGTGAGAATGTTTTGAGTAGTCCTCAATTCTCTGATGTTTGTCTTCGTTTGGATTGTCAATTAAGCTTCTCTTTCTTCTGTCTAAGAGCAATTGCTTACATAGAGCACAAGAGAGCAACCTCAAATCGAAACAAAAACAAGCATACATACATACATCGAAACGAAAATGGGTGTCACTAAAAAACAATCTAAACAATCCAAAAAAGATTTGAAAGTTAAAGAAACTGTTGAATCTTCTTCTTCCGATTCCTCTTCTTCCTCTTCTTCCGATTCTGAATCTGATTCCTCTTCCTCCTCTTCTTCTGACTCCGAATCTTCCTCCTCTGATTCCGAATCTGAATCCGAAGAAGAAGAAGAAGAAGTTAAAGAAACCAAAAAAGAAACCAAAAAAGAATCTAGTTCCTCATCCTCTGACTCTGATTCTTCTTCTTCTTCTGATTCCGATTCTTCTTCCTCTGATTCCGAATCTGAAGAAGAAGTTAAAGAAACCAAAAAAGAAGTTAAAAAAGAAGCTAAAAAAGAAACCAAAGAAGAGTCCAGTTCCTCATCTTCCGAATCTGACTCCTCATCTTCTGACTCTGACTCTTCTTCTGATTCCTCTTCCTCTTCCTCTGATTCTGAATCTGAATCTGAAGAAGCTGAAGAAGAAGTTAAAGAAGAAGTTAAAGAGTCCAAAAAAAGAAAATCTGATTCTGAATCTGATTCTCAAGAAGAAAAAGAAGAATCCAGCTCTAAGAAACCTAAATTGGCTGGTGAACCTGCCACCATTTTTGTTGGGAGATTGTCTTGGAACATTGATGGTGAATGGTTGAAATCTGAATTTGAACACATTGGTGGTGTTATCAGTGCCAGAGTCATTTACGAAAGAGACAACGCTGAAAGATCCAGAGGGTACGGTTACGTTGATTTCGAAGACGTTTCCTATGCTGAAAAAGCTATTAAAGAAATGCAAGGTAAAGAAATTGACGGAAGACCAATCAACGTTGACATGTCCACTTCCAAACCAGCTGGTGGTAACAACGACAGAGCCAAAAAATTTGGTGATGTTCCAAGTGAACCATCTGACACTTTGTTTTTGGGTAACTTGTCTTTTGAAGCCAACAGAGACGAAATCTACGAAGTCTTTTCTAACCACGGTGAAATTATTTCTGTTAGATTGCCAACTCACCCAGAAACCGAACAACCAAAAGGTTTCGGTTACGTCCAATACGGTTCCATTGAATCTGCTCAAGACGCCTTGAACACTCTACAAGGTCACTACATCAACAACAGACCTGTCAGATTAGATTTCTCCACTCCAAAACCAAGAAACGACAGAGGTGGTAACTTTGGTGGTAGAGGCGGTAGAGGTGGTAACTTTGGTGGTAGAGGTGGTAGAGGCGGCAGTTTTGGTGGTAGAGGCGGTAGTTTCGGTGGAAGAGACAGAGGTAAAGGTGCCAACTCTATTCCAGTCGGAAGAGCCCCACAAACCGCTTCTTTCCAAGGTTCCAAAAAAACTTTTGATTAAGAAGAGCAATGAAGCGCCACATGTACTATAACTAATATCATCATTGAAGCATGAGATCTCAATATCCGCTTCACTTTTAAATTTCAAAGAAGCATTGCACTACTACCACTTGTAGCCTTGTTTTCCACTGTATAGTATTAAATTTTTCCGTTAGGCATTGATGTATTTCTTATATTTTATGTACACTACGCATTTATATATATTTTATAAAATTGATAGCAAGATGCACCCATGAAAATCAAAACACTTTCCGTTTTCCAATGAACCTCAAGTACATCACATCTCATAAACATGTCTTGTTGCTGAGCCTCATCGCACTCGATTCAATAAACGAACAAACAAAGAAGAAGTATTCGTTTCCATTGCCAAGACTTTTTTTTTTTTTTTTTTTTTTTCTTTTTGGTCCATTGGCTTTTTCTTGATTTTATTTGTTTCGAGAATGAATCTGCGTATTGTGAATTATGGCGATTTATAGAAAAGAAAACAGATTGGCTTTTTAATGAGCATATTTGTTTTTAAATTGAGTTAATATTGCAATACATCCAACACAACCAAAATTATTTACAATACTAACTAGTGTATTCTGACTATTTTGAACACCAAGCACAGAGCGCTGAGACAAGCACAGTTGCCATCATCCACCTTCCTTCTCTTTCAATCACCAAATTTTAGTCATACATCAAGAAGCAATTCCTTTTTGCATTAGAATTGGTGGTCTTTATCGAGTAAGGTACATCCAATTTATTTTTTCACAGTACTCAGAAAAAAAAAAAAACACACACACATCACATTCACTAATCCCCCCCACATGAAAGATTTCATTAGCAAAATCAAAACCTCGATTTTGCCAAGCAACAAGGAAAGCTTTACGGAAACGAGCCTACAGCTCAGAAACAAACCAGAAAATTCTCAAACACCTGTGAAAGCAACACCACCTCAAAAATTCAAGAAAAACCCCAAAAGCCGTAGTGTATTCTCCAGCAAGCACAAGATAAAGGATACCCAGTCTTCACTGTCATTCAATGGTCTTCCCATTGACTTTTCAAAGAATAAAGAACTGAAACCAGAAATTAGGCTTAAAATTGTTAACCAGCCCTTGGCGTATGAGCCCGGTGACTACATAGAAGGAGAAGTGCATTTGAAACTAAAGTGCAATGTTACAAATTTACAACTGGACCTAACATTTCAAGGAATAGTCACTCTTCGAGGTGCCAACAAAAAACAGGGCATTGCACCTGTACAGCACCCAGCTTCAAACGTCGATCATGTATCCAAAAGCGGGCTGACTATGCACGGAAACAAGTCTTCCGGTACGGTCGACACAGCTTCGTCACACACTGATACCAAAAACGATATGGACGTGAACAACGATGCTTTGGATAACAATTCTTTACAGAAAAAGACTGGAGTGAATGCTAATATCTTAAAAGACTCAAACAACAATGTTTTCATCCTCTTTGACAAGCAGATATTTTTGTATGGGGAAGACACAACAGGATTTAACAATAACAATACACCAGTTATCAATGGTTTGACCAGTGGTGAACACATTTTCCCCTTCAAGATCAGAATACCTAGTGGGCGAACCAAAAGTGTTTATTCATCTATCAGTTTTGAAAAAGGTTCTGTACGATACAGTTTGAATTCGTCACTTTACACTATTTTTGCTTTGCCGAGTGATATCAAAAAAGATGAAACGGTGAACAACGATAGAAGCCAGTTGCACTTATCAGATGCGCATGAACTGTCAGCAAATTTGCAGTCACAAAATAACGCTAGACCACACCCAGTCTCCAACACAAGCAAAAAACTTATCACCACCTATTCGAAAGAAGTGTTCATTATTGAGCCAATAGATGTCAGTCCTTATATACATCCTGTGAAAAGAGAGATTGTTTTGGGGTCTCCGGAAGGTTTGTCTCAAAATGAACATAATGAAGCAAAAGAACAAAGTCCAATAAAAGAGCAAACCTGTATCGAGCAAGAAAATCGGAACCTCTTTTCTGATTCTAATCAGAACATAGAAGCTGCTAAATCAAAAGTTTTAAAATTTGAAGTGGAGCTAGATCATAAAGGTTATAGGTTAGGAGACAAAATAAACATGAAGTTCAAATTACAGCACTACAAAAATTTTGTGTACCCAATAGGAGTCATTGCAACGTTGCTCAGAATATGTGAAGTTGATAATGCGCAAGAATTTTACAGGAAGGATATATGTCAAACAACCATTCCAATTGCAACAACTCCCGTACCAGTGAATTCCACTACAGAAAAGGGCGAAAGTTTTTTTGTTCACCAATATGAACAAAATTTGAGTTTGAAAGTACCTTTGGATATATTGCCTAGTTTGAATATGAAAGAATGCAAATTTTTCCAGTTCAAGTACTACGTTGAGCTGACTGTGAATCTTTCTCAAAAAAACCAAGTCATGACAGAAAACAATCATATTTTGTGTGGGAAATACGCTCCAAAAGCAACTTCTCATTACAAAAAAGAAGATTTGAAGTTCAAAAATTATCAAAACGTTTTTTCCAAAAGTAATAAGGATAAACGTCTAAAAGAGTTGATCGCTTTGCAAAAGAAAGTATTGAGTAAAAGAACTGTTAGCGATGACTACACTGTGGACAACCCGTTGGAGTGCTACTTTTATCAAGATTTGGTGGATGTCGCGAAATTGAATAAGGGCAAGAACGTCACAAGCCTCATGACAGAAATTGTTGTTGGAACATATAGGAAAACCATTGCCAACGTTGAAAGTCCTGGGGCAAGCTCTCTAGTAAACAACGCGGCAACTCCAGCAGGTGAACTTAGAGCAGCAGTGGAAAACATTTACAATCAGTTGGCCAAAAATATCACGGACACGGACATTGGTTTGCCAGACTCGTACCCATTTTGGAGCACGAGAGATCAATTGCCAGAATACTCTGCCCCACCGGACGCTAGTCATGGCGTCTTCGGCGCTTCAGATAACAAAGAAGAGCTTGAAAAGCAAAGGTTGCAAAACTTGGAAAGCGAGCCTCCAATGTGATCTTCTTTTTTCTCTATATATTATAGATATTGCGTTCCAGATGACTATTTGTAAATCTCGTTAAATTATCACTTCAATAGGAAAATTTTAAAAAGCATACCCGGTTACACATCTCACGTTGTTAACAGCGTACAGATCTTTTCTTTTTGCACATTGCCGATGATTTTTTGACCGAGAAACTGTGTTACGCAAACTATCTAAACTCTATTCAAGAAGCATGAAAGACCATCAAAACTGTACCAACAAAAAACGTTGAAAGCGAAAGAATAATGAACGTTCAGGATAGAAGAAGGTTGCTAGGTCCAGCCAATGCCAAACCGATTGTTTTCAGCAAACCATCAAGAGATTCAACGGAGAAAACTTACAGCTCCATCAGCAACATATACATTAAAAAGGGACTAATAAAGAACTGCAATGGGTCCTCATATTTGGAGCTTGTTTTAGAAGACGGGTCGAAATTTTTGTTAATAACGTCTGTATACGGGCCAAAACCTATCAGGGGATCCTTTGTTTCAAAAGCAGCAGTTTCTGTGCACATCAACAGTGACGATAATGAAAGTGCTACTGCAAGCACAATATTGTCAAAAGATCTTGACGTCATGTTCCAAAATGACGAGGAAACTTTGAAAGATTTAAGCGGGTATTTAAAAAACTGTTTTGACTCAACAATCCAGCTTGAGAAGTATCCTAAATCGGGCATTGACATTTTTGTCAATGTTGTCAGCTCTAGCAATTTGCAGGTGAGCACGCCATTTTTTTTGAAACACAGCATAAACGGCATCCTTCCCGCATTGATTGATGCCAATATAGAGGTTAGTGATTTAATTGGATCGGGGATTTCCAACAATAATTGTATCACCACTTTTATCAAGAATGGTCAAGAGATTGTGGGTTTTTGGAAGATGGAAGACGATGGAGCGGAAGATTATGCAGCTAATGTTGGTCAAGTCGTTGAAGTCTGTAAGCAAGACTATTTTGCAAACAAAAAAGTTCTTCGTCAGTTTTTAGAACAGGACTGATTTAGTCATGCTATATACAGGATAGTTGAATTTATAGACGTAGATATCGGAAAATTTAGGAGATAAGTTTTCTTTTGATAATTAGTATACTTTTGTTCCTCTGGGCAAATTGTCTACGACAATTGGAATCTTGGTATCGCTTTCTTTGGGTGTAATATAAAGTGCATGTTCTGTGCCGCCCACATTGAATACCACTTGGTTGTTATCGCCGACATAAAGCCTGCTCAAAATGTTTTCCAAATCTTTGCTCTTGATCTTCTTCGGAGGCAAGCTTTTCTTTTCGGAAATTCTGACCTGTTGGCCTATAAGCGATTTTGTGTCAATTGATGGGTTGGAATACAAATCTGGTTTACACGTTTGTACAATAGCGTTGCTCGTGTCACTTCCACACAGAAGCATTCCATAAGATTTGATCCCTTTTAACTTGCTTGGTTTTAAGTTCTCAACAACAACAACCAGCGAATCTTGCAAAGCGTTTATTGGGATAAAATTTTTTAATCCACTGCACACTTGAATAGGCTCGGAAACGTTTTCTGCTGTAACCTTCCCAGTGTCTATCTGTTCAACATACATTGAATCTGCATTTTCATGATGCTGTATCTCGACAATTTTACCGATCTTCAGGGATAAAAGCCCAAATGGTGAATCTTCTTCGGCAAGCTTAGTGGTTGCTGAAGTTGCAGTGCTGTAGTGATTCAGTTGGTGCACACATGCTAGTCTTGGGCATAGCAGTGGAGCAGTTTGCGTTTTGCAGATACGGGTTTTTGGAACGCGTCTGACAAAGCCAATCATTAGGGTTGTCGCTCAGATGATGGTATTTAACAAGCACTTTGGTTGCTATTTATAGGATTTTGTTCCTGCTCAGCGCACCTTACGGGTTTTACGCGATTGTGTGTTTCGGTTTGGAATTTCCAAGAATTAAGAAAAACATGATTAGTCTGCGCATTCTTTGAGTGAGAAAAAAAAAAAACACAAAAAAAAACACAAAAAAAAAACACAAAAAAACACAGCACAAACACAGGAACAAATCACCTTTCCAAATCAAAAATGTCGATTTGGATCAATAATCTTTTTGAGAATTGAACGTTCTCATTAGGTGATAATTTTGAGACGCTGCTTCCCAAGGGTCCAATTCTATATTTTTCAGGCATTTCAAGGCTGAGCTGACAAAAGTTCCAAAGAATCAAGAAAAAACAGTAACACCTTTATAGTTTATTCAGTATAGAAAAAAGTCCAATGAGAGATTACAAATTGGTTGTTTTAGGTGCCGGTGGGGTTGGTAAATCGTGTTTGACGGTTCAATTTGTGCAAGGGGTGTACATTGATGTATATGATCCGACCATTGAGGATTCTTACACAAAAACCATGGACATTGATGGGAAATTGGTTGAGTTGGAGATCCTTGATACCGCTGGGGTGCAACAATTCACGGCCATGAGAGAATTATACATCAAGTCTGGACACGGATTTTTGTTGGTGTACTCTGTTGACGACGAAAACTCGTTATCGGAATTGTTGAAATTGAGAGACCAAGTGTTGCGGATTAAAGACACGGACAAAGTGCCCATGGTTTTGGTTGGGAATAAGGCCGATTTGAGCGATATGGAGAGAAAAATTTCTGTGGAAGATGGCATTGCTGTTAGTGAACAATGGGGTAAAATTCCGTTTTACGAAACAAGTGCTTTGTTGAGAAGCAATGTTGACGAGGTTTTCGTAGACTTGGTCAGACAAATCATCAGAAACGAGATTGAGGAACAGAAAAGACAGCATCAGGAGCAACAACAACAACAACAACAACAACAACAACAACAGCAATTACAACAGCAACAAAAGCAGGCTTATTCAAAACATCAGATTGCACAAAACAAAGGGCACACACACAGTAACAGCACTGTTGGGTCCTCTGTTCACAAGAAGAAGACACAACTGCAGGCCGGTAACAATGGAAGCACATCTAGTTTCAACAACAAACCTTACAGTGCTGGAAGATATACTTCGCAGGACGACTTAGGTTCGAGACCTCCTAGCAGCAGAACAAGAGAGTTGTCTTCTGCGTCAGGTGCGGTTCCATCAGGCGGTGCAAACTTTAAACAACAAGACCTTCCTAAGCAGTCTGCTTCTGCAAGAAAAGTCACTGAGCAAACGGGTAAACAGAGATCAGCTTCTAAGTTTGCCAAACCTGCATCACAGACCAAAACTTCATCGGCTTCAAAAAAAAAGAAAAGTAAAAACGGTTGTGTAATTCTTTGAAAGAAATTCGTGTTTATTTTTTTTTTAGCGTTAGTGTATATAAGTTTCATGTTTTTATTTTTTTTTTTTTCTTTTGATAAATAAGACCTATGTATGAAAAATTATTGGTTTTGTGTGAGCTAAAAGTTTTTTTATTGCTTTTCGTTTTTCCAAGACCCACTGAAATAGTGTTTTGCCAATGCAATGTCTTCTAAAGAACTCAAAGATCCCATATGTCCTACGTCTGGAGAAAAAGCAGTGATAGGAAGCACAACGATATCGTCAATCAAAATTGGGTCTTGCAAAAGCGAAAAGAACCCCCAGTGGAAAAGGTTTTCGTCCACCAAGTTTGTTGATACATCTTTGTAGAATTTTTTTGTCGTTTTTTCAATATCGTCGTACTCCAAATTCTTGTTCACAATGATGATGTCGTTGTTGTATTTCAAAAGATTGTTCATGTAGTTGAAAACGGTGTCCGAGAAGATCCCTGGTCCTGTCCAGTTCATGATATCTGTTCCATCGATTTCCTCTGGGTTCCAATTTTTGTTTTTGGTTTTCGCCAACTCTTTCAAATCCACGCTAGAAGCCTGTTTCCCTCTAGCACGGAAAAAATAATCGGTCTTGTCCAGTTCGTCATTAGAATTCGAAAGGGGTGTCTTTTCCAAACTGTAGTACCCACGTTGCATGTACTTGTTTGAAACCGTATTCAAAGTCGTTGCCGTAATATTCAAGATCAATTCTCTAAGCAACGGATGTCCCGGTTTGGCCTGGATTGTCCACTGGCAAAACTGAATTCTCCGCGCATAATATTCAGCCCAATCCGGTCTATCTGGATCTGCTTCAATCCCAATAACCAAACCTGGCGTCATGGTTAACGGCTGCAAGTCCTGTTTCTGCACCACTTCTTCTTTCCCCTCTTCTTCCGTGCCATATGCATCGTTTTCTTGCTCTCTAGCTTCAAAATACAAGTCCATATTCTTGTATCTGATCCCATGAGTATGCATCACGTCGTTTTTGTAAACTCTTTCTTTAATATAGCTCGGATTGTTTCCCGGCCACGTGTTTAGGAATTTCAAAGGAATGGTGTCCATGTCACTGTAGATCCCACCTCTACTGTAAAGAATCAAATATCTAAAGAAATCAGCTTTCAAAATTGGAGTGGGCAACAACTTGTACGCCTGCACGATAGCAGGCACTTCATGAAAGATATTTTCGATCAAAGATTCCACTTCGGAATCATCAATCAAAGAGTATACCCATTGTTTATCCTTTTCGTCCTTAAGCAACGTAGAAGCAGATGAGGAAGGCGAGTGCACGTAGTCTTCCGCTTCAGGGTCTTGTTCCATTGGGTCTCTTAGTGGATTATACAAGACTTTTTTTTGCCAGCTCCTGCTAAAAGTCTTGTAATAAGGCGGGAACTCTGGTGAGTCAAATTTGACTTTCCACGTCTGCCAAACGTGTTTTGGTGTCGGAGAGTGTGGGTCGTACGGGAAATGGCTGTTCAATAAAGTTCTAAGATTGGACGTTTCAATTTCGCCACTTTGAACGTTCTTGTCTTTGTGATTTTTCTTGGTGTCACTGCTCTCTAAAGCACGAGTTTCCCTTCTTGTATCACGTCCCGTTTTAAAATTAACACTGGATTCATATGTGCTCGGTAACACCATTGGTGCACTCAGCGATCCTAACTGGTTCACCAGAGGCAGTCTGTTCAACGGCACTATAACAACATAAAAAAAAACCACTAATGCACTGGTCAATAAGATAAATCTCTTGCTCTTGCGTTTCTGAGCCCATTGAAGGGGGGATTTCAATGCCATTGGGACGTCTTGGTGGTTACTCGGTGTTTCGATGACTTCTTAGTGTTGAAGTGTTGAAATTTATGAAAGAAAAGAGAATCGAAATATTCAGACAGGAAATATATTCACTGAATCAATGTTCCCCCTTTACGCTAATCAATTAAGCTTCCCCCATCTGATTCACCAATTAAATTAACTATACATGTATAACTTTTCACTTTACCATTCGAAACAACTTCGGTCTATTTCTAATGGTGTGGGATTGTTTGTGTTTTTCAGGTCTTTCTTTCTTTCTTTCTTTCTTTCGCTCGCCTTTTTTTTTTTTCATTCCATTACGGGGTTTTTTGGCTGGTCTGGTTTGGTTTCAAAATTATTATTATTATTATTATTATTATTATTATGGTTGCTGCTGCTGCTGCTGCTGCTGCTACTGCTTTTGCTAAGTACATTAACTTCTTCCCCCACCCTGCATGGTATTATAAGAAAAACCACGCGTTTGTTTGGAATTTTTTTTTTTTTTGTATTGTGTGTTGTTATTGTTCTGGATTAAAAGTTTTTGTATTGTTTTTTCGTAATTTTAGACTTTTTTCTTTTCTGTTTTTTTTTTTTTTTTCTGCTTTTGCATTTTTTCTCTCTATGTTTTGTTTTATTTAATCAATAACTCTTGCAGTGATTTACAGCTCATAGTTTTTTTGCAGTTGCACATTTCGGATTGTTCTATTTTTAAATTTTTATTCTTTAATTTCAAGCATTAATGCATTATATTCTGACGCGTTATGGAAAATCATTTCTTGTTTCGGAAAAAGACCTAGAACATTCAGAAAAACAGGTAAAATGTTCTATTTGTGTCTGACGTTTTAAGTGTCAGACACAATCGCTTATTTACGTCCATCAAGCTTGATTAGCTTGTAAGACGATAGCTCCTACTTTAGATGACTGACTGATTCTAGTTGACTTTCATGGGTTTTATATGTCAAGAAGCTGTAAGAAGTGGTGTAAGAGCAAATAGAATGAAACTTGAGTGCAAGGCAGTGTTCATACAGGTGATCTGCTAGACGTCTCTTGATGCAAAATATATCAGTAAAGTAGTTACCCAAAGGTATATAACGAATATGTAAATGAAAAAGCCTTTTGATCATGTGATGCTTCATGGAAAATGTATTGCACTTCCCATTGATTGGTACGATAGGCAAAAACTCTTGAAAGCAAAAAAAAAACACCAAAACTGTAAAACAAAAAAATTGAAAAAACACTCAGTCACCAATGTATATTTTTTTTGAAACTCAAACTGCTGCGACTACAACTCAACATATGAAATGTTGGTGTTCATTTTTTCCAACTCCCAACTCTGATCAATAGCTGCAGTCAGGTTTTTCACAATAAACGTTTGGTATCCCAACTTGGACGAGCTCAAGGCGCTGTTGAAAACACAGTAGTCAAGGGCAAGACCACAACAGTAAACGTGTTTTATGCCTGCGTTTTTCAAAGTTTCATTCAACTCGGTATGGTGATCATTCCAAATATCGTTAAAACACGAGTAATACTCACGGTCTGCCAAGACACCTTTTTTAACAAATTTCAACTTGTACGGAACGTTCGTGTTTGCTGTACTCAATAAAGATTCCTCGATCTCAGATCCCCGGGTGTCCTGTACACAGTGATCGGGCCATAGTGTGCTATTGATGGTGTTTGGTTTTTCTTCTTCCTTTTTCTTTGTTTGCTTCAATGAGGAAGATAATGCGGTTCCAGAGCCAGTTGTGTTTGGTCTTTCGTAGTCAATCTTCTCAAATGGTTTGGCGTTTTTGTGATTTGATGCAAAGGAAATGTGGTTTTGTGGATGGTAGTCTTGGGTGAAAACGATCAAGTCAAATTCTTTGGAATTTTCTGAAATCAAACGACGGATTTTTGGAACTATTGAGTCACCATCCGGAACAGCCAACGAACCATTAGGAGGTAAAAAATCATATTGCATATCGATGATCAAAAGACAGGAATTTGGTGGAAGGTGCGTAGGCATGATGATGTGTGTATTTTTGTATTGTATTGTGTGGGGTTTGGATTTGGATGTTGCTTTTAATATCGAATTGAGTTTTTTTCTGCAGCATTGTCAAATGTTATTGTATTAAAACATAGTGAAGATATATAATATATTCAAAATAGCTTGATAGCTTGACTTGTAACTTCAATATTTTAAGGTCATCGATTTATCTATTGCATTGATGTTCTTCAACAGTGGATCAGAATAATAAGGGAAAAAAAAAAACCCATCAAACTTGCTGCCAACCGGGTATGTGACTACGTAAAAAGATAAAAAAAAAAAATAGCAAATAAATTTGTTGTGGAACCAGCCACAAACAGCCCGAAGGCCCACGATACTGATCAAATATGACGCCAAGAGATTCATTTTCACCTGGGTTGAAGACATTTGCAACTATCTTCTCTTCAGGCAGAAACAAAACCGCAGGAAACCAAGCTTGAAAAGGGTCCTAAACCGTTCAAATGTTTTTGTAAATAAGAGCTGCACTTTCTTCTCAAAATAAACTTGTAATAGTTCACCTCTGCTAAAAAAAATCTCTACTTCTTTTTGGCGAACAAAGGTCTGGATCGTTTCCTTTGTCACGGTGCATTCTCAACACCTTTTGCTTTTCATTTGGAAGAGAAGATTTTGAATTTGAAAAACTTTTTGACTTTTGCACAACATTTTCTTTTGGCTCTCTTAATTTTGGAAACATGAGGATGTGGTGCTGCATTGCTAGTTTCATTGCTAGTTTCATTGCTAGTCATGTCGTTTGCCTTTGGAGTAGCAGAAGACGACAAGAACTTATGTAAGTCCGCAAGAGATTTGCCTTTTCTGGAAGTAGGACCTCTCACAGTTTTTGATGGATCTTGATCTCAAGACTATCAAGCATGTCAAAGTTCAATTTTGGTTCAGTGGTGGTCATGTCGTTTGTAATCGAAGTATCAGAAGATTGGTAAAGATAACGTATGTCTTCAAGAGGAAACGGTTTTCGGAAGTAGGACCTCTCACAGTTTTTGATGGATCTGTAATCTCAAGACTACCAAGCATATCAAAGTTCAATTTTGGTTCAGTGGTGGTCACTTCGTTTGTCTCTGGACTAGCAGAAGACGACAAGAACTCATGTAAGTCCGCAAGAGATTTGCCTTTTCTGGAACTAGGGCCTCTCACAGTTTTTGATGGATCTGTAATCTCAAGACTATCAAGCATGTCAAAGTTCAATTTTGGTTCAGTGGTGGTCATGTCGTTTGTCTCTGGAGTAGCAGAAGACGACAAGAACTTATGTAAGTCTTCAAGAGGCAAACGGTTTTCGGAAGTAGGACCTCTCACAGTTTTTGATGGATCTTGAGTTTCAATACCATCAAAGTTCCATGTTGGTTGAGTTGGGTGCTCAACTTTTTCATTTTCTCCCAACAATGATGCTTTGTATCTTGGCAATGGTTCTACGAAGCGAACATGCTTCAAAACCTTTGGTTTCAAATTAGTGATTTGTGCTTCTTTCTCAACTAAAGTTGGGTCAGAGGCGTTTGCCAAAGTGTTTGGCAAAATTGGTAAGTTTGCTTTGTTTGAAGATCTTCTAGGATTGATTGTGGAGTGCATTTTGATTTTCTGTGGTGGTTTTTCCCTTTTGCTTTATGTGAAAGAGGGATGCAATACAGTTAAAAAATAGGACAAAACTCTACTTGAGAACAAAATTATTTGGATATCCAATTGATTGAAGTGATGCTTATATATTATTTGGTTTACGTTTCATACTTTAAGCTTTTCGTTGCTACCCTTATAGTTTGCTCGAGTATACATTTACCTCCAAAAAGTTGATGCATAAAAGATCTTTTAAGTTGAAAGTGCACGCTGAGTTTTAACGTACATATCTGGAACACACACGCATTGCAAATCCCCAGGCAAAAAAAGTTTTAATTAATTGATGATTTTTTTTTTAGCTTTAACAGAAAGAAGATCTGGAACAAAAAAATGAATACCTACTAATAAATGTCAAATATTGGAGAAATCTTTAAAGCCACTCGTATTTGCTGGAAGTACACGGTCGATATTCCTTAAAAGTTGTTATCTAAGCACAATAGTTTTATCAATTTTTTTTGTGCTTCTGAAATCTCATTAGCTGCTCCAATTTTCACATTTAAAGTTTGCAACGCGGTAAACCGGCTTGCTTTTATGTTTGAACTGAAATGCCAAGAAAAGGTTTAACAAAATTTATTTATACACTTTTTGAAGGCCCAAAGCTATGCTCACCATGCGTATGTTGATTTCTTTTGGCTTACATTCAATCACGCCTGAATCGTAAACTTCATGTATCACGTGATATACGATTAAAGAAGATGATAAATTTCCAAGGACAAAAAAATATCCTCTGGGCTTTCGGCTTTTCCCTTGGCGGTTATAAAAACGAAAACAAAAAGTACGACAAGAAAAACAATCATGAGATAAGATGCCGTGCAGGCATTGTGTTCTGCGTGAATGACACGCTCCGCAAAAAATGAAGGTATTTAGGAGTGTTTGTTCCTTGATAATGCAGAGTAGCAAGTTCTGATTGCCGTAGTCTTGTGTGGAAAACCACGAGCAGCATGTTTGTAAGCTGAAAATGGTATAAGTTTCAAGCAGAGCATCATGGTGCTGTAGTGATCTGTAAATATTCTCAATTCAGCGAGTTCTGAGTAAATATGCACTCCCAACATCTTTGCATCTATCGGTCTTGTTCTTTGAGGCACCCGCTGAGCTTCCATGATTTTATTCATCAACCCAGAAAACCACTATTTGCAACATTTGAATGATGTTTTAGAGCACTTTTAATTTCTGAAGGGGTCAATGGTCAAGCCAACTGCTACGAAAGAGCTGCAAGTGCAAAGCTAAACAGAAACTTATTAACTAAGCAGCAAACAGAAAGATTCTTTCTTGAAAAAAATTCAAAAATTTGAAAAAAAAAAAAAAAAAAATCATTCGTATTAACAATGGTTTCAAACTCACGGTGTCATTTTCTCACAAAGCAGTACACGTCTTACCAATGTTCTTTGATGGTTGTCATTTTTTTAATGACGCCATCAACATTTCTTTGTGTTTTTTCTTAATTTTGATTCAGTGCTTGTCTAAAGTTTTAAGGAAGCTCCGGAATATCAAGGTGTTTTATTTGTTTAGACAGGTAAAATTACCTTCACGTGTAGCGTTCTTTTAAGCTATTGAGATGTGTTTTTCCTGATCTGTTGGTGACTGAGCGAACATTGGTTAAAAATGATTTATCATAACTTTGGATGCTGCAGGCAAACTAGGATATGTTATAAATTAGTATATTAAGTAAAATGAATTGCTGATTGGATCAGCCAATTGTACACTATCGTTGTTCTTTCTACTTTTATATAAACTCAGGAGTAAATACACTTTAACTTGGAAAGTCATGGCCTCCCTAGAATACACTTAACCTCCATTATTTTAGAGTAGAGAAACTATGAACAAATGGAACAACAATTGGTGAAGAAAACCTTCACTGTAATACAAAATGCGAGGTTAATGATGATAGAAGACTGGCATAAATTTTCAATCATGATTATGATTATCACCCATGAGGCAGTTCTTTTATTGTTTTAGGCGCCTTGACGACATGTGTGTATCTGTCAAATTTGCAACGTTTTAGTGCACTCACATTGCGTTGACTTAAACCAGGCTGCTTCTCAATCTTTCCATAGTTTAGAGTGGCTTAAAAAATCAGTCGATAGAGCAAGCAAAAAGTCTTGAGTCCGGTAATAACAAAAACAGCCCGTTTACTAGCTTTCGTATATTTCTGCCGTTAACAGTGATTTACTATATATGCAGTTATGCGATAATGGTCAAGAAAAGCAAGATGATTAGCACTACAATAAGAAGCATGATACATATAGTGTTGTATCTTTCCTTATTCTTTTCGTAAATCCATTGTAATTTCTGTGATGATTTTTTTAGTTTGCCCTGCAAAGTGTTCATGTTTGAGTCAATTGAATCTAGAAGCTCAGTATGATCCTGCAACTCACTTCCCATCAAATTGGCTTGTGTTCTAAGGTTTTGCATTGTTTTTGTGATCTGGTCCAGCTGATCGTCTTGTTCATGCAGCATCTGCGACTCTAAATGAGTGAATTTGTCCTGAGTGTCCATGTCGTCGTTTTCTGGCATATTGAAGTGTTCAGTTGAGAAAGCCGTATCCTGGTCTTGTAGCTCAATACTATCTGATATATTGTTTGTGGAGGAGACGTTGTTTAAGTTGTGGAGTAACACGTAGTATTGATTTTCCAATCTGCTTATTTCCGATTCCCGCTTCTGCAATTCTGTCGGTTGCAAGTAAGGTTTGCTCATTTGAAAACTTGTTTTCAAATCCTGAACTGTTTCATAAACTTCTCTGACTTCTGGAGAAGCGCTAGACAAACCATTGCTATAGTTCTTTTCAGTATTTAAATCTTTCAGCTGGTTTTTGACATCGTTAAGAACGTCGTAAAATGGATCTTCATTGGACATCTGTGTGGCTTGGTTATGATTAAAAAAACAGGTAGTTATCGATGATTTCTTGTCCCGTTTTGCTCTTCTGCAACTTTTGGGTAGTTTTCAGATTACAATTGTGAGTAATCTCTTCAGAAACAAATGAGACAATAGCACATGGGTTGATGTAAATTTGCTCGCGTTTCATAAACAGGAGCGTGAAAAAAAAAAAAAAAAAAAAAAAAAAAAAAAAAAAAACAAAAAACAAAATGTTACATCAAAAGATGAAGCATTGTTACTCCGATAAATGCAAAGTACTACGTTTGTTTAAACAACAAGAGAACAAGATACATCTAAAAATAAAACTTATAGCAACTACCTGTCAAACATATCCATGACAGACGACAGAAAAGTGAATGTTGTTGAGACAATTGGGGGATCCTCGGTTAGGAAGTACTTGAATGAAAATGTGACAAAAGAGCTACTTCAGGGTGTGAGGAAGGTCGCGCTCGAAAGACCAGATAATCCACTTCTCTTTTTAGGCCAATACTTGATCGAAAGATCAAAGAGTTTGGGGAGTGTCTTGGAAGACGACTCTAATGTAGAAAAGCAAGAAACTGACACGGCCGCGGTTAAAAGCGAAAGTGTTGGCCCAGCAAATGAGCGTGGCACGGATCTGAACAATTTTCAGCAAAAAATCACAACTCCTGTTGATATTAAAGAAGAGGATTCGACTAAAGAAACAGACATCGAAATGAAAGAAGAATCAACTGATTGACAAAAACACTTTTCCATCTTGGTGGATTATTTACGTTTAGGAGCGGAATCAAAAAATTGACATCATTTGCATATTATAAAACTCAATCTGTCTTTGTCTTGATTTGATCACAAATCCAATGCCCAAGAAGATTCAATTCAAGGCTATACTAAACACTGTCTTGACGTAGAATATTGTGTTTACGTTTACTTATGCATCAAACGCTTTGCTCGTTCATGCAATTTTTCAAGCACAGCATATGCCAGTAACTACTTTTACAGGAAAAAAATGGTCGGAGAACAACAAGAACAGACATAACTGTCAAGCTTAATACTTATTTTCCCGAATTATAATTGCCCTAATAACTATTTACACTGTTTTTATGTTTATATTTCACATGCGTTCAGGAGAAAAACAGTACTCTTTCCAAGTAACAATGCACTTGATATTTGCCATTTTTTGTATAAAGTTTTGTAAGTGCATACGCAATACAGCTTTTGTGAGACTAAAGTCTCACCCTAAATTTGCTTGGCTAGACTCCGCTCCTTCATCAAAATAGCAGTGTCTCAACCAAATTCCACTTCACTAAAAGCGCACTTCTCTTGTTTCGTTATCTTGATATTTCATCAATTTCAAGCAGTATCCACACAAAACGCTCGTCATTCCTAATTTCCATCCTCTCCATAAACAGCCAAAGTTTTCTTTCAGTTTACACCAAACATATGCGTTATTTTTTTTAAACTTACTCAATGAATGCTCTTGATTCCCGCTTTCTTGTTCTCCTGTCATGTGTGTATCTCTCCACACCAATGGTCTAACGATTAGTGTTGACTTGTCTTCAATGTAGAATGGATTTGCGTCGCGCGTATACAACAAGTAATCCACCTGGCAGTTTTTGTAAATTGTTTCTACTGGCAACTGAATGAACAACTGCAAAACTTTAATCATGAATTTTGCCGTATGGTATACAATAAAGGAGGATGATTGGCCACTGAATTTGTCTAATTGACAATAATACACCAAAAAAGTGTGGATTAACTGCTTGTTAAAAATCATTGCGAAGCAGCTATTCAAAATGTTCATTGACAAAATGTTAATATTCAAAGAGTGTACGCTGTTTTTCCACTTCCATGCAGATAGCAACTTACGCATACTCCGTGGCTGAACGTTTGTTTCTGTTTGTTCTGCATCACCCCACACCTCATGTGCAGGTGATTTGATAACTGGACTTCCAGCATTTGGTGGATTCTTCAACTCGGCTGTTTCACTTTTTTGTGCCGTGTTTTTTGTAGCTGTTGTAGTAATGATGAACCTGGTATTAATCAATTCCAAAGGCAAAAGCACCAAACCAGTAGTCACACTTGCACATAGGGATAAAGCAACTGATCTCATCATATTGTTTGAGTGAATAAGGTCTACAAAATATGGATCTGGGATGTTCAAGAGAGGAGCTAAAAACCCTGTAAACCACGCATCCACGGTGTTGGTCATGAACTGTAAAATAAACGAGGTATGTAAACTTCTGAAAATACCTTTGATACCTTCTTTATCTAAGATGCTACTCAAGATGTCCAACGTGGTATTTGTTTCTGGCTGTATGCAGTTGCTGTTTATAGGTGTGGAGGAATAATTTACTTGACTTTGTCTAAGGGAGCCATTTTGCAAAGATTGAGTATCTATCAGCACATTTGCTGCAGCTTCTTTGGACAGGAAATAGTTTATTTCCTCTTCAGAGTCACTATTGTCTTGGGCACTGCTGTCGTTCCAATGCGTGCTTATGGAGGGAGTAGCAGGTGGCTGTATGGTGCTTTGAACGTTTTGCAAAGTGGGTCCAACACTTGGAGACGAAATGGATTCTTCTGAGGTTGTGTTGTTGGTGGAACCACTAGACACCGACAAAGTATTCTGGTTCACAGATTGTAAATTCAAGTCTTCTGCTCGTACCTGCATGATCACTTTTGCCACCTCAAATGGTTGCTGGATAAGGTGTTTCAGGTATTCCTTCAAAACACCTTGGATTATTTGTCTGAAAAATTTTTCCCATATTCTCCAATTAAAATAATCTGCAAACTCCATTTCTCTAAACGACTTGTCTCTATTCCCGGTAGACCATCTTCCGACACCACTGCCGTAACTACTACTATTCTGTATACCACCAAGGGCTATCGCGCTACTCGTAGAGCTTTTTCCCGCAGAAGTTCCAGCATCTATTAGTGATAACCGCGAAAAGTCTCTTGAGCCGTTCCTTGATTTTCCCATACTAAAAATGTTTAGCTTGGAAGCTAAATTAACCCCGTTCCCATCCACAATTCCTTGAAACGGTTTGTATCTGGCAACGTATCCACAGTCAAATGTATCTGCCACATAGTATGGTCTCAGTGCGTTAGAAGAACCGGGGCCGTTGATCTCAGCACTCATTTTTGTTTTTTTTGACACGTTATAAGATTATATCAGCGCAAAAAGGATTCTTTTAACAAATATACGTTTTGTTTTGATTGTGGTTTTGGTAAACTATTTTCTTGTTAAATTTATTGGTAGTTTTGAGGGGGGAGAATAAGGTGACCCCTTTAACCATTTGTTGAGTTGACTTGATTATAACGCTCATGAGATCTTTAGATTATCTGTGGGAAAAAAAAGAAGAAGAAGAAGAACACATTCAAAGAGTCAGGCTTAGCAAAAAAAAAAAAAAAAAAAAAAAAAAAAAAGAATGATTTATTAAAAATAAGTCGGGCAATATCTGGTCTTTTTTTTTTTCCAAAGTTTTACTTACTTTTTGAGACAAAACTTTAAAAAAAACTAATTTGATAACACCTTTACATCACTCATAAGTTTGAGGCTTTTTTTTTTATGATTTCAAAAGATTTAATATTTTTTTTTAAGAAAAAAAAAGGCAAGCGTTAAAAAAATAAGCAAAAATGCAGTCCAAAATGCTTTGGGCCTAATAATCATAAATTTGTTAAAAACTGAAAAGGTTAGGCAAGTATATTTACAAAATTTTCGGCGTAAAGCAATTTTCAAAAAGGGCTATTACAGTCTTTTTAGAACAGTCACGTGATATGTATATTTATTTGTTTTTACGTGATAGGGTAATTTAGATCTGATCTGGGGCTGTGCATTCCAGCACTTAAAGAGTGGTAAGGAAATGAAGTAAAACAAGGCAAATGAAGTACAGGACCTTGGTGAAACTTTAACGGACACTCCTTTGTTGCAAGAACTTATGTCTTTCTGCAAAAACACAACAAGGCAATGCAGTTGCAAAAGAAAAACTTGTACTGTCTGTTTTCATATGCGCTTCGTAAATAATTACAAAAACACCATATAATCAAAGTCACCTTTCACGAAATAATTTTTTCTGTTTGAATTTTTTAGGTTGTTTTTATCACGTGCATAATATGTGGCTTCTATTATTTATTTATTTATTTATTTTGTTTTCGTTACCCAGACTTTTGGGTCTGTGATGAATACACTAGTGCAGAAGTTTCTTTTTCTTCTTTCTAAATTTTTTGTTCATCCGTCATGAATCTGTTTAGAATTCTCATCCTGATCATTTCTCTAATACTCTCAACTATCAGTATTTTTCACTAACTTCAAGACCTTGGATGTTTTAGAAGCTTGGTTAGCTTTTATTCCTACTTGAGGAGCACATTGCGTATTATACAACACCGTAAGGCCTGTTTAAATTTCAATATTATATTATTATTTGTCTTGAACTCGTGCATTGGCACGGTGGTTTATACTGATTACTCGCAAGACACTTTTGTTCTTATTTCTTGTATGTACGTGATGTGTCTTTGTTAATGTCAGAGAGGCGTAAAAAGAGGACTGTAAGCAGAAATAAACACGAACCAACGAAATGGCTAAATTTTTGAAAACTGGTAAAGTTGGTATGTACTCCACAAGAAATAAGAGCTTTATTAAATTTTGGATAAGAAAGATAGAAAAAATGAGGAATAGAAAGTTGGATTGACAAGAGGCTAACAGACTGCAAGCAAAGTATTGAAGACCTATGACAGTAGTGAAAACATATTTATCGAGTTACAGACGACGGCGCATGACGTATAAAAAGCACATTAACTCATGCCGTTTTGTAAATTATGAAAAGATTCAATATCACAACTAAACTCTACATGTCTAACGAACATGTATAAAACCTCCAAGCATCATCCAGATAACACTGCACGAAGTTCTCATAAGCAACATCAAATAAACATTAAACGTTGCTGCTTTTTGTATCATTCGCACCAAAAGCACCAAAAATACGATACAAAAAAAGCAAAAATAATTAGTGACACTCAAAAAATATTATAAAAACGTGGCTTTCATGCATACTGAGTTTATTATGAACACTAAGTTAAAGTCTAAAACGCCTAATCAAGAAGGATCACATAACGCAATCAACTTTTGACAGTTGTTGTGCTGCACTACCGTAATTGGCCTCAATGCAAAACTCTGAATAAAGTGGACAAGCGGTTGCTTTCAATCCGAACTTCAAAAATTCTTATTCTATTATTACACAATGAACATCATTTTTACTAACAATATTTATGCTTTTCTTTTTTTTTATCGATTTCACATATTCATTTGAACTATCGAAAGAAGAATCATCAATTTTCAAACAGCTGTTATTGTCAGAGGTAGATACGCTGGTAAAAAAGTCGTTATTGTCAAACCACATGACGACGGTACCAAATCTCATCAATTTGGTCATGCTCTAGTTGCTGGTATTGAAAGATACCCATTGAAAATCACCAAAAGAATGGGTGCTAAAAAAGTTGCCAAAAGAACTAAAATCAAGCCATTCGTCAAAGTCATCAACTACAACCATTTGCTACCAACCAGATACACCATGGATGTTGAATCTTTCAAAGCTTCTGTTTCCACTGAAACTTTCGAAAACCCAGCTCAAAGAGAAGAAGCTAAAAAAGCTATCAAAAAAGCTTTCGAAGAAAGACACCAAGCTGGTAAAAACCAATGGTTTTTCACCAAATTGAACTTTTAAAAACATCAAGCATACCTTGAAACATATGTGTGCATGGTGATGTGTATTATATGAGCAGCCCATAGGTGTAGCTACAATAGAAACGAATGCATTCAGTTAAAACATATTAATTGCCATCATCAGTGTTTTTTTTATATACTATATAGCTTAATTTTTTAGCGAGCTAAAAGTTACGAGTTTTAGCGAGTGATAATCCGATTACAAGAAATTGAAATGTCAGACACGGGACTGCAAGCTTTCAGACTGGAAACTTGTACTTCTTGGTATACCTCACTCTTGACCTCAAGTACTTGGGGATTTGCATTGTTCACAAAAACACTGTGTCATCTTGGTAGTGCTGAACCACAAGACGAAAGGTTAGCGAATTAAACACATAGCTTGACTGTTAGCTGAGTTAAACCACCTTCGAGTCACTGTAGCTTCCTTCGTGCCAATCATTTGGTGAAATTCTTCAGCATAATGTGTCACGTGCTAAAAACCTTGAATGCAAACAAAGGCGTAGGCCAAAAGCTGTAGACCGTTTTTAAGACCTCCAAAAGTAATTTCAAGAGTCCAAACATGTCGAACTTGATGTTCGAGAAAAGTATAAAAATTTGTTTTAATAGCGTAATACACCACAAAACCCCCCACTTATGTTCAAAAGGTTTTACAGTAGCGGGTTGAAGAAACCTGTGTTTGATATAAAAAGGGTGATCAGCAACATCAATGGATACAGACAATCAATCAATAACAGGCAGTTGTTAAATCGTGATGAGCTAGTGCTGGGCCTAGAGACTTTGCCGCAGTTGTTTGAATCTTGGAAAGGTTTCCACCAGCAATTGGCTGAGATACAGGTACAAAGGAAAGCCATTGAAAAGCAATTGGCGCTTGGGAGAAAGTTTGAGATAAGTGCTCCACAAAGCAATGGTCAGTCAGTCGACAAACATAAAATTAAGGACTTGAAATTGCAGAGCCTAACCATAACAGAGCTTATAAGCAATGCCCAAAATGAAATGAACGATATTTGCGACTCTTTGCCTAATTTGGTTCACCATTCATGCCCAACGAGCGAACCAGAGATCACAGATTGGATCAACCCTATGCATGACGTGACAAAAGACAACCAACGGCAAACGTATGTTGCTGACCCGCGCAAAGACCACATTTCCATCTTAACTCAAAAAGGTTTGGTAGATTTTACCGCAGCATCGAACGTATCAGGAACGAGTTTCTACTATCTATTTGATGAAGCTGCGCAGCTGGAGCAAGCCTTGATTCAGTATGCTGTTCAGCGTGCTCGTGCACACGGATTCAGGTTTACACTTCCGCCATCTATAGCGCGTATGGAAATGATTCACTCTTGTGGCTTCAGACCAAGAGATGATGTTGCTTCTGGTGAAGAAAATCAGATCTATCATCTAAGCAACACGGACAAAGGATTGATTGCAACTGCAGAAATCACGTTGGCAGGGTTGAATGCAAACAAAGTATTTGACGAGTCTGCAACAACAAGGGGATCATTGCCACTGAAGCTGTGCGGTTTATCCAAGAGTTTTAGAAAAGAAGCAGGCGCAAGGGGCAAAGACACAAAAGGACTGTATAGAGTCCATGAGTTTAGTAAAGTGGAGCTATTTATATGGTGCAAGCCTGAAGAAAGCGAAGCACACCTATTAGCACTTAAAAACTTTCAAATGGATATGATCAAAGAGCTAGGGTTGACAGCAAAAGTGATGAACATGCCAACAAACGACTTGGGTGCTCCGGCTTTCCAAAAATACGACATCGAATGTTGGATGCCCGGCAGAGGGTCTTTTGGAGAAACAAGCTCCACGTCAAACTGTACCGATTTCCAAAGCAGAAGAATGAACACGAAATTTTTGTTCCATGCTTCTGATGCACACAAGACAAAACCTATCAAGCAAAAAAAAATACAAGCTCAATTTGTGCACACTTTGAACGGCACGGCAATGGCTATTCCTCGGATGATCGTGGCTATTGTGGAAAATTTTTACGATCCTCAAACTCAAATGGTCGCCATTCCTAAACCGTTACAACCTTTTATGAATAACAAGACTCATTTTTAAGAGACACACAGTTTGTTTGAGTAATTCATGAGTCAACGATAACTTATTCATGGCTAATCATAGGCTAATCTTGACGATGATAATCTATCCAGTTTACTTATGTTCACAGGAAAGCAAAACTACGTTATTTGTCTGCAATCATATTATGTAACAAGTGTTGATTCCTTTTTAACAGCTCTCGAACTGCGTGGTTTCAGGAAAACATTCCATGTTTTTTTTCCCAGTTTGACACATGAAAAGTATGCAAAACTGTCTTTAAATTGATAGTAACTAAATTATCGTGTGAAGTTGCTTGAATTTTTGCAGCTCGGTTGTGTATACCAACGCGCAAACAAGAAACGACCAAAAAAACAACGCACACATGTGCCTGATTTGAAGTAAGTTCTTTATTGAAACTAGTGTGTTGAAACATACATTTCAGACCTTATTTTGAGCAAAAAGTTTTTATGAGATTGTTGGAAGGGCATTGCCTGAACAACGAAGATCTTTTGAAGAGAAAACAGGCTTTCGTGAGCATTCAGATCATAATAAATAAATGAGTCGTTTCGGTTCTCCAGCATGAACGGTAATTAAATATGTCGAGAACCAGGAGCACTGGTTCACATAGTGTAAGCAAATTTTCCTCATAACCTTGACGTAGCGCGCTTCAGAACAGTAATGGTAAAAACAAAGATACACCAGGCAGTCTAAGAAGCGGTAATCAAAGTTGTCCTGAAAGTCTGCTCCTCAACGACTTTCAAGTGCCCTGAAGTTTGCAGCTGTTTGCTTGCGTTTGATATCTGAGAGATGATGTGCGGGAACTGCAAAAAGCTAACGGGGTCTCATTCTATTTGTATCTTTGACTGTGTGTTTAATGTTGCTTCTTTCTTTTTTTGATTCTTTTTCAGCACACTCTGTATCTTCTTGGATCTGGGCTGGTCAGTTGGAATGTGTTGCGCACTGCTTCAAGAAGAATTGAAATCTTGATCATCAGTCAAATCATCGATTCAAAAAAAAAATAACAAACGTCAGCGACGTAACAAACGTCAGCGACGACACATCATTTCTGACATTTACTTTCGGTGCAGCCTTAATTATGCTTTTTTCCGCCCTGGTGTGTAGGAAAGAACGTTTCATTTGATGTAAAGAACAAGCAGACATCTTTATACAACCTTCACTACCCTGCAAGGAACAGGAACCCACACTAAATACAGATAAGAACAGGCACCGAAACTGTAACCAATTTCACGTACTTACACACATAAATCACAACAAAACAAGGAAAAATGTTAATATTGGCCTTATCAGATGCATATATTCCGGAAAGAGCTATTGATCTTCCGATCAAATTTCAAAAATTATTGTCTGCGTCAAAGAATAAGATATCACAAGTTCTTTTACTTGGAAACTGTAACAAATCTGTAAAATTTGTTGAGTTTCTAGAACAAAAGGTGTGTGACAATATTGTTTCCATAAAGGGGGAGTCAGATTATCATGAGACACAATTACCTTACAATGCTCTTGTGCCAGCTGGAAACTTCAAGATAGGGCTGACTTCTGGATTTCTAATAGTTCCAAAAAACGATGTTTTATCTCTTTTAACAATATCGAGACAATTGGATGTGGATATTTTGTTGTGGGGAGGAACACACAATGTGGAGGCTTATGTTTTGGAAAACAAATTGTTTATCAATCCGGGATCATGCACTGGTGCATTCAATGCCGATTGGATCATGGAAGACGCAGAGCCTACAGATGGAGAAAGTGATCCAGATGAAAGGACTGAAAACCCGGATTTGGAAGAGCAAGTGAACAACTTGAGCATCAGCGAGACAGGTGCAAATCAAGATGAAGATGGAAACGAACAAAAGGTTAAAGAAGCGGATGAAGCAGAAAATCATCTCGATGACCAAACAACGGCTAGTGAGGCTACTCAGGCTCCAAAAAATCAAGATCATGTCACAGTTTCAAAAGAAGAGGTTGAAAAAAACAGTGCAGATGAAGTCAGTAATGCTAAAGACCTTGAGTTAGGAGGAAAGTCAAATGAAGACGAGAACAAAGTTCCAGTTACTGATAGTGAGAATTTACACCCAGTGGAAAAGAATAAAGATGCTTCAAGCACCCAAGGTAGTAACAGCGTGGAGAAAGAATCACTACACGACAATGAAGGTGGAAACGACAGCGATGATGATGACGACGAAAGTGAAAGTGAAAGTGACAGCGATGATGATGAACTCGTTGCGAGTATCCCAAGCTTTTGTTTGTTGGATGTCCAGGAAAGTGTTTGTTTTGTTTACATTTATACCTACGTAGACGACGAAGTGAAAGTCGACAAAGTCAAATACGAAAAACAGAGATAGTGAAATTTTTTACAAGTATTATTAACGACTGAGAAAGCTTTGAAAATGAATGTTTCATGTATTTTGCATGGTGGATCTGGTTAACCAAACTGATAATGAACGATGATGTTCCTGAGTCGGGCTTCACAATGCAGTTTAATAGACACATCAAGCCTACGCATAGGAATTTTTGTGGCAAAAAAAAATGCCCTTTACGTTTCTGCACGTGATCTTGGTGGTTTTTTTTTTGACTTGATATTTTTCTGGAATAGTTTCCCAAGGCATATATAAAGACGGAATATACACCACAAGTTTTATCAATTCTGAGGTCTTGTAGCTTCTTATTTTAGTGTGTTTTTACTAATCCAAATACAAGAAAGCAACTAAACAGCTCAGCAACCTGCAATTATAAAACAGGATTGGCAACTATGCGCCCAATTCTAGGAAGAATTGGCATTGATTGTTGTTGTAGTTGCAATCTCTGATTTATTTTTTTTGACTGGTTGTGCATACCACTTGAACTAACATTCAACACAAACATGCAGTGCAAAACACAAGAAGGTTTTCTTTATTGAGACAATATATTATTTACATGATGAGAGAGAGTGCATTTGGCTCGAGACTTTGACGTGCGTTATGTGCGGCTATAGTTGATGTGGAAAAACCCCTAGCTACCTTATTTTTTTATTGACTGAGAAATAATATTTGTTTTCATCTTCTTTTGTTTTGATTGTATGTGATCTTGTCTTATTGCTTCTTCATTTAAACATTGCGTACAGGCCTAAAGTTTGTTCGTTAAAAAATTATCAAAATGTCTGCTTAAAAGGTTATATGCAAAAAAAGTATATCTGCTACATTCAAGGATTTCTATCAGATGAGCTTCCCACTACTCATAGCTCTTTCGGTGATTTCTTGGAGTAAATCCGATTCACAATCGTCTTCCACGTTTGCTTTTTGAAACTTACTAGGCAGCATCTTTGCAACATCCAAGACTTTTTTCATGGAGTATGCGTCTTCGCCGTCCAAATAGTAACCGCGTTCAATTTCCAAAACTTCAAATTCCAAAGTGTCCCTGTACAAATGCAATGCAGCTTGGTTGCTCTGTCTAACGTGCAACGACACGTATTCTGCTTGGAAAACCTCCACAAGGGCAAACAATGCCTGTCTCATCAATTTTTCGGCAACCCCCATTCTTCTGTATGTTCTCATCACAGACAACGACGTGATGTGGCCGTTCAATGTCTTGTCTGCGGCATCTGGATCGTCGTTCATCTTTGCCAATACGTACCCAATGACTTTCTCGCCCTTGTTGACGTACTGGGCGTCCAATTTGATTGTGCATTCGTTCCCGTGAACGTCGTCTTCGAAAACATCCTCCGATGACTGAGTGGTGGCGGTTTCGTTTGCTTGATCTTTGTGATCAGCGTCTATAACTTCGTTGGCCGCATCAACATCGGTTGTGGTGGCCACAAATGAGGCTTCGGGCCACGAAAGCAAGTGATACATGTAATATTTCAGAGTGTAATTTTCTGGAAGATTTGTCAAGTTGGCGTTTTGCATTGCCAACATGTCATTTATTGTGGCTCTTCTGATAGTGATGGGCATTGTGACTTTATGATCGATTGCTCGGCTGTTTGTTCTTGCCTTTTTGCGTTTTATACTTGAGTTATCATTTGCAATCAAATCCGGAATGATTTGAATATTTAAATTGAAAAGTGCTGTTGCCACGCTAAGACTCATCAAATATGCTGTCTGCGAACATTGTAACCGGACGCAATTTTTCCAGGACCAGTTAGAGCAAGTTCAAATTCGGGCACGCGAAACAAAGTGAACAAAAAAAAAATAAAGAAAAAAAAAAAAAAAAACCTGAGCAAAACTGTCTTGAGTTGAAAAGTTTGGTCGGCTGACGTTTCCATTTCGAGTCTCTATGTGTTACCCTTCTTATACTTACTTCGCTGGCAGTACCGATCAAACTTGACAAGCTTGCAAATAAGACGATCAGAGCAGCAAAAAAAAGTGCAATTGCAACAATTCCAAAGAAATCTCAAATAACACAGAATTTCAAATAACCACCATATCAAACAACGCAAGAAGAAATGGAAAGATTGGAAACAAACATGGGCTATGATCCTACGGTCGGCCCCAAACAAGCTGTTCCCTCTGTTTTACAAAGTGATCCGCTAATACAACAGCAGGCAACGGATCCAAACAACATTTACAACAGCATGAAGGCCGGGGACAGATCTGCGCTGGACTACACGAGCACAAACTCTACACCGGGCACACTTGTTCCAGGCGCGTCCACAAGCTCTTCTTCCTCAACAGCGTCCGGATCATCACAGGTTCCTACTTCTGTATCCACGTCTCAAGCACAGGCCCTGTCGAACGAGGTGTCTTTATCGGCATACATGTTTTTGCTTGCTGAGATCATATCGACAATGGCCAAAGATTATCCTGCACAAGAACACGAGGAAAGAATTGGAGCACTTGGATATGGGATTGGTGTAAAGTTGTTGGAGCTACTGAAATACAGACAGTCTTTGCCACGGAACTTGGGCAGGTCCTTTTTTTCCAGTGGCTCTAGCAGCACACCAGCAAGCACCAACAACACTTATAACTCGAGCGTACCGATCATCCCTTTGACTGCGGGAGCCACGAGATCTGCTTCGGCAAAATACACGCCTGGATCTGGCACAACCACAGCAGGTGCGGGCAGTCACTCCTCTCGTGGCCAAAGAATGGTCAGTTCTCCTGGTTTGACACAGTACAAGTCCACTTTGCCACAGCCTGTTTCTTCTGTTCCTAGCAAATCTTTGGCACACCTTTCTTTAGAGGACCCTGAGGGTCCCAACAGTGTTGCGAATCTGTTACTGAATAATACCACTGGTCAAAAAATTAGTATTATGGAAAAACGGTTTTTGAAAATCCTAGATATTTTACAATTTTTGCATGGTCCTGTTTGGAAATATCTTTTTGGGAAACAAAGTGACGATTTACAAAAAAGCGGGGACAAAAATAACGAATACATGATTATAGACAACGAACCGTTAATATCGCAACTATGTGCAATCAATTTTGTCAACTACTTTGTTTGTGGGATCATCCAGGGTGTCTTGGAGCATGCGTGTTTCCCTTGTAAAGCGGTGAAAGCACACATTGTGCCTGATGAACAACACGAATTCAAAACCGTTTACTTGATTGTTTTTGAAGACCAGGTTTTGGAACGGGAGAAACTGTGAGTTCAAATGCATGTGTAAATTGGGGACATGGTTTTTTTTAGTGATTGTATTTGTGTGTCCTTGTTTTTTTTTTTCTTTTAGCGTAAAGAGTGATTGTAGTATGGAAACTTTTTAGTGAAGAAATTCTGTATTTCGCAAAAAAAAAAAGGGGGAGGTATTTTCATAGTTTTTTGGCGGCTACTCCAATTTATGTTGCATATGATTTTATATTTGTGACTAAACAAAAACAGAAACCAGCAAAACAAAAAAACTTGCTAAAGAACCATTAGAATACGTACAAGAGAATGGCACCATTGAACAAGAAAAACACAAATACAAGACATGGTGTTGATTACCATTCATGGTACTCCACGGAAAACGTGGTTTATAAAAGAGGGAAGAAGAATGATGAATTCACAGATGCCAAAATTTCAAAGCAAAAGAAAAGATCATTGAATAATGACCTTGTTGAGCACGATATTAATGTGATTTCAAGAAACACTAACAAAGTAGCCAAGAGCAATTCGGCTGCTGTTTTCTCCAAAGAAGTTTGGGAACAGAAAAAAAAGTTGCCCTTGACAAAAGTGTCTGCTAATACTCCACGTGTACGTGCTCCACAAGAGTATTTCAATTGTTCTGCAAGCACTGTGTCACCTTCATGCTCAGTTCAATTTTTACTAGGCAGCTTAGATAATTGTGAATATGACCAACCACCAAACTGTACTTCGACTCCAGCAAAATTTGATATTATGAAATTTGAATCCAAGAAAACTATGGACTCAAACGCTCCAAACGCTCCAATTTCTTTAAATGGTCTCTCATCGGCGAATTCTGTTGGTATACTTACTGAATACAATCACAATACACATAGTTATTCTTCAAACAACACTCCGTGTCCAAACAAATATTTACAAACGCAATCTGAAAAAGCTGCTGCTGCTGCTGCTGCTGCTACACTTTGTTGTTTTCCTCTTGTTGAAAATCAACTTTGCAATTCTTGTCAACACCCTGCAATACTATTGAGTCATCCAAAACATCATTTAAAAGTCATTAAGAGAACAGCTGGACACGATTACGCATGTTGCATGGAGAAATTCCAACAAGTTGACAGAACTCCTTCCGATTTGCATGCATTCAAAGAAGACTTGGAAGATTACTACAGCAGTGGTGGAGATGCCACTTACAACGGGTCACAATGATAGCATTCCAAACGAGCAACTTGTGCGTGTAGTCTTGGATCCGCGAAAGTTTTGGGGGGGGGACGGTTTTTTTGTTTTTTTATTTTTTTTCGTTTTTCTTGCTTTACACAGTCACATTATTATAAATACCACTTACACTAATGCATCTGTATATACTTACTAATAGATCAATAATCACATATGTTCCTGCTAAGCATTCTTCATTTACTTTCTCGAGTAGTTGCCATACATACAGTAGCAGGCTTTGTATCTTTACACATACATGTCACATGACGTTATATCTGTCGTAAAATCTGTCTGACACATAAAACGTCTGACGTTTTATTGTTGTTGTTGTTTTTTTTTTTTTGACCTTTTTTTTTTCCTTTTTTTTTTTGGTCAATATTTTTGGTCAATATTTTTGCTGAATAATTTTTTGCGCTTTTCTTTTCTTTCCTTCTTTCCTTCTTTCCTTCTTTCCTTCTTTCCTTCGTTCTTTCGTTCTTTCGTTCTGTTTTTTTTTTTTTTCTTTCTGTAAATCTTTTTTCAAAAAAGGTGTTGATTGTGTTTATTAACTTATATTGTTTGTTTTTGGGGTTTACTAATACGGTGTTTCTCTTTAAATATTATTGAGTTTTTTGGAATCAAGTCGTAATATCATAATTCAAGGCAACAACACTTAAGCCAGAGTAGACCTTAAAGTAGATCATAGAGTATCAACGACAAGCTAAGTGTAAAGTCACAAGGGCATACACAGAAAAACTAACTGTGTTTTTGGTTTCACGTGTAATAATAATAATTATAATAATAATAATAATAATAATAATAATAATAATAATAATAAAAAACAGAAAGATCGAGTATAAAGGAAACCCGCCAGCTATATAGCCACTACATCTATACCATTTGAATACTGAGTAGCTATAAACTATCAACTGACTGTGAGAAGAGAGTTCAGAAAACAAGAGAGAATTTGTGCGTGAAGCAAAGATAATGGGAAACTGAAATACACACAGTTTTATCTTCAACAATTATTTATAGACTGCCCATTATTATCTAACTAATATAGGATTTATAAATTGATAATACACCAAGACACAATAGTAAAAGCAAGATTGATACACTCAACTTTTCAGGAAGAAAAAGAAAAAAAAAAAAAAAAAAAAAAAAAAGAATCATAGAAGCAGTTTGAAACAAAGAGATGACATGAATGATCGCAAGAAGCAGCTGGCACTAGATCTGTCAGTTGCGGACACCCGTGGTGAAAGTGAGGAAAAACACATCAACATATCGAATGTTGTGCGCACATTTGAAAACAACAGTGGGTTTGTACAGCACAATAACAATAATACCACTTCATCGGCATCGTTTTACTATGACATAGCAACACCAAAGTCACCTCATGACGAATCACTGCTTATGTATGAGATGGATGCTCACTCGATGGCAAATCCAGGTGATGGTGTTGTAATTGATCATGAGAAAGCAATGGAAAAAGAAAAATTGAGTAAAGCACTGCTTGAAGAACAAGATAGATTGGAACAAGAATCAAGAGAGAAAGAAGAGAAACAAGTGACTTTTCAAGTGTCCAAAAAAGAGATCTTGAACAATATTCATTTGTTTATGACTATGAAATACAAGGAAAATCAGTCGTTTAAGAAGAAGTTGGAAACCGTGCGTGAGGATATACGCTTGTTGGAAAGATTACATCAGAAAAAGAGTTTGAGACTGCTAAATTCTAGTGACTCAACACCAATTACTGCAGGTGCTCCACAAAGTGTTAGTCCTTTGAATCAAGTGCCAAAAAGTCATAAACAACAACAACAGCAACAGCAACAGCAACAGCATGCGAGCTTAAATCAGCACCATAGACGGAACTACACAAATACTTGTCCCACCAGAAACAGTGGTATTGTCGGGAAAACATCCGAGGGAATACCCGTGTTCAAAAGATTTGATGGAATAATGATCATCATCAAGTGTGTGGCATGTGGGAGGGAAGGTTTTACTTCGCCCCAGGGGATTGTAAATCATGCAAGATTGAAACACTCGAAATTTTACTCTTCACAACAATTGGCTATTTTGGATAATCAGCAGTTATTAGAAACTCAAAGCACAAAAGTTTTGGCGAAATTCAAAGAATTGGACAAAGACCCTATCAAAGATTTTCTACCATTAGTGGCTATATCATTGTCTCCAATCAGCACTACAGACTCTGTAGATGAGTTGGACCGTAAGTTGATGTTGGTTGAAGAAAAATCATCACACACTGCACAGCAAAAAAACACGACTTTTGATTCTGTCCAAACACAAAATAATGAAAAAGGGAGAAATGACACACCAATCGAAAACAACAAATTAGCATTGCAGCAGCCAAAACCTGTGGTTGCTCTACGGCATCTATCTAATTTCCAGAAAAATGGAAATTTAGTCAGCGGAAAAAGCATAGAGCAAGACGGGAATTACGATTTAATCAATGAGACTGTGCATTTCCTAAAAAATTTCAAGCCAAAATCAGCTATCCCATCAAGACAAGCTAACGAGGGTCACTTTGAATCAAGTGTTTCTTCATTTCCAAGCGTGAGCGCCACTCCAAATAACAACAAAACTGTTCCTAGATCAACAGTCGCATACACGGGTGAGCCAGAAACGAAAAAACGGAAACCTACTCGTGGTAAAAATGATTTTCTTGATTACGTCAGAGATAACGTGACGGCGCAATCTTCAGTTCAAGATTTGGATCAAAAACCAACACTGGGATCCACTTTTTACAATTTGAGAAGCAGGAAAAGATCGTCAATACCTTCAAAGAAATGGGATGATTTTGTTCTGTATCAGTGAGTTTCAATGCTCATTACAAGCAATAGCAAATAATGTTAAAACATCATGGAAAAATTATATTTATATAGAGAAAAATATTAGGTTAATGAGATGACATGTAAATAATAAAATATGAACGCCTGTTGGCAAATAACCAATTTTTATTCTTATTTTCAGTTTTCTTAGTGTTGAAGACCTTTTTGACACCGAAGCTGCTTCTTGTTTTGTGTTTTGCAATAAATAATATATATATATATATATATTGGTGCCTGTAGCAATGAAACACGTCAAAATGCGTCTTATAAACTTCGCTTAATCAGGGAAAGAAAGAAAAAAAAAACAGAGCCCACGCGAAAAAATTAAGGTGCGTAACAAACGCTAGTGCTCGAAAGTTTTCAGGCTCACATACCTATGCCAACGACACTAGTCAAATCAACTTTTTCACTTTTGACTTTCATGAACTTTGTGAGTAGTCAGCAAATCACTTTTTTGAGTGTGGAAAAAACAAGCAGAAAGCACTTATGACGATAGCAATGCTGAGAGTTTCCTTCCATGCCAACGTTGGTAGACTGTTTATAGCAGTAAGGTTCTCAAGCACTTCTGCCAGCAAGTACGAAAAGCAGCTTCCGTTTGTCAGTTGGTACTACGCAACGGATAAACCCAAGAGACAAAGTTTCCGAGACTTGGATGAGGAAAATGACATATTGACTCAAAAATCTCACTCCTCCACCAAAAAACAAAAGCAGCTGGAAATTTTTCTTCAGAATGAGGAGTATTACAAGAAACCTGCTAAAAAATTCAAACCGTTCAACAAACAAGATTCAGCAAACTTGGAAAAAGCTTACCAACAATACATATCTCACATGCAAAAAGTTGAGCTAAAAAAGGGGGTGTTGATTACTAGCAATTCTTTTGATACAGAATCTCAATATACAGTACAAGTTAACGAAGACAAATTGTTTCAAGTTGATATTCACAAATGGGAATTGGAACCGGTGTATTGGGAAGGCGCGGTTTACGAGGTCAGAAGAGGTGCGTGGTTTACGCCGGACAAGACTCCAGTCAATGCAAGCGTCATGATACAGCTTGAATCGCATTACCAAAAGTTGCATAAGAGCAAAAACAAAGAGAATGGAAGGTCCCAAAACAAAAAATCATTGCCAAACACATGGTCTGCATCTGCAGATAAAAACTCGTTTATTCCGCTTTACAAAACACTGGAGTATTGTGTTGACTATGGTCTCGATCCTACTACTCAAAATAGTGAGCACGAGCAACTGATCCGTAAACTTCCTAAAAGAAAGCCTACTCACTATTTATACTTCAATGACCAAGATTTGCGTGATGAAACAGTTTTTGTTATTCCCTTTGATCAGAAAAGCTATTATTCCGGAGGAATTGCGTTGAATCTATTGCGGAACGGGATCATCACAATAGGAGTTACCAAGTTGTCAAGGAATATCAACTCTACTGAGCAGGAAAAGCAACAGCTTCAAATTGACAGTGCCAAATCTGAGAAAAACACAGAAGAAAAGCTCAAAAAAGAAGCTTACAACGTTTTTGGGGGATTGATCCCCCAGTCTGTTTCCAATTTGGTTAGTACCAACTGGGCCAGTGTCCTGGGTGTTTCCTTTTTGGGTTCAAAGAAAACTAGCATCGAAGAGCAAAAACGAAAAGAACAAGAAGCAGCGGAAAAGACAATGAAGGAGGAAATTGAAAAAGATTTCGACACAAGTAACACCGACGAAAACAGCGCAACTGGTGGTGCGAACAACGAAAGGCAAATTGATCATTTAGTTTTTTGCATTCATGGTATTGGTCAGACATTGGGCAGAAAATACCAGTACGTGAACTTTTCACATACCGTGAATGTGTTGCGGAAAAACATCAAAACTTTGTACGGCACCACGGAGACTTTGCAAAAATTGAATGAGAATGATAAGAAAAACTCTAGAATCCAGGTTTTGCCCATAACTTGGAGACACAGAATTGGTTTTAATACTGAGGATATGGATAAAAATCGAAGCATAGCAGAGTTACCAACACTATTAGACTTGACTTTGGACGGAGTAAAACCGATCAGAAAGTTGATCGGGGACATTGCGTTGGACATTTTGCTCTATGACGAAGAGTATTATCAGGAGAAAATTCTAAAGGAAGTTATTTCTGAGCTAAATAGAATACACGAGCTTTATTGCAAGAACAATCCTAATTTCAAGGGTAAGGTTAGTGTGATTGGGCACTCTTTGGGGAGCTTAATTTTTTTTGATATTTTGTCTAAACCTGAGCTTGCAAAACAATTGAACTTTAATGTGGTCAATTTCTTTGGAATTGGGTCACCGGTTGGCGTGTTCAAGCTAATTCAAAGAACCATGATCGGTGATCCAGCCCTGTCTTTTAATCAAAGAAACGGGACGCACAAAAAATCACAATCTAGTTTAGTGAAATATGCCAATTTGGCATGTGAGAATTTTTACAATGTGTATCATATGTGTGACCCAATAGGTTTTAGAGTGGAACCGTTGGTAGACAGGAGAATGGCCCATATTGAGCAAGAAAGCGTACGCACGTTGTCTGCCACCAACCAAATTGCTGCCAAGGTTTTGGAGATTAGTGAGAGTCTTCCAAGTCCGAACGGATCTTCTGTTACAGTCAAAGACCAATATCTTGCAAGAGTAAGAAAAACGGATGGTGTTCATTTGGATTATTACACGCATAGCAACAATAACGTTAGCAGCAAAATTGCGTTGAACAAAGATCTCTTGGAAAAGCTGTTACAAGTGAATAAGAAGAATGGAAGAGTTGATTATAGTTTGAAGTCTGGTTTGTTAGAAATGGACGTTATTAATGCAATAAAATCCCATGTGAGTTATTTTGAAGACTTGGACGTTTCTGGGTTTTTGGTGAGCGAGTTGTTGAAGAGACCAACCCTGGTTTTCAACAAGCATGTGGAATTGAAGAAGTGATGCAACTTGTTGGCTTGTCTGGTTTTAATAACTACTGATCTTTGGCGATGTTTTTTTTTACCCGCATCATGCATGTTTTAGTGCTAAGTCTTTTCTTTTTTGTTCAACCACAACTGTGCATTGTTGGAGCGAAGCGATGCTTCAACTACGTGGCATTTGCTTGCGACACATCACTCAACGTCTTGGGAAGACTCTTACCGCCTGAGAAGGAAAAATAAAACACTAACAGGCAAACAGAAACTACAAACTACAGGCCATAATGAAGTACATTGTTGAACACATGGAAGAGGGCTTTTCCGAATGGGTTATTTTGGAGTATGCCAAAATTTTGAGTGACGTTGGTAAAGAGAATTTGATTATTTGTTCTTTGCCAAACACCACCACCAGTTCTGACATTCCAACCAAGTTATTGGAACTAGGATTGAAATGGACTACCAAAGAATTGGACAAGATCAATGAAGAGTACCCTGATTTCCATTATTATATACCAGAAAGTGGTAAAAAAATTTGTTTATTGGATCCAAGAGCTGAAGAAGATTTGACATGCAGTGATGTGGAAAATTTTGACTGTATGGTTTTAGGAGGTATTTTGGGGAACCATCCACCAAGAGACAGAACCGCTGAATTGAAAGTGAAATATCCAGGGTTGCTTGTGGGCAGAAGACTTGGAGACAAGCAGATGAGCACCGACACGGCAGCCAGAACTGCTTTTTACATTTTGGAGAAAAAAATCGAGTTTGAAAACATCAAATTTATCGATTATCCGGAATTCAGATTTAACAAGAACGAAGCTGTGGAAATGCCATTTAGATACATTATCGATGAAAAAACCGGGAAGCCAATTTTGCCAGACGGAATGCTGGAGTTGATCAAAGAGGATTCGGAACAATCTTTGGACGATCTATTGGCAGAATAAATAGATCTTTGAATTGGTACTGAACGAGAGAGAGAGAAAAATAAATCAAAAAAAAGAAAAAAAAAAAAGTACATTAAAAAACGGATATAATTGTTGTAGAATATATAAATTTGGCCTGGAAATGCGCTCACCTCCTTATGTTTGAAAACTCGTATTTCGGTATACCTCCGCCCCCCTTTATCTTATTTGGTTTCTTCCTTCAAAAAGGACCCCAAAAGTTTTTCCAAATCAAATTCTTCATCTTTTGTGTTAGTTTCTGAAATGGCTGGAGCGCTAGCGGCTGGTGTCTTGTCAGTCTCGGCTGGTTTGGATTTGTTCATTGAAAGAACACCACCGATAACAGCACTGTAAGTACCAATTGCTAAAAAGTGACTTGGAATTTTAGCACCTAAAACTTTGTAGTACGCACCCATTTTGTATCGTGTTTATATGCTGATTTTGCTGGTTGAGATGGACAGCTGCCTCTTTTATTGTTAAAAACAGAAACAATGTTACAAGCTATCTGGGCTTAGTCAAATATGCTGCCAAAATCTACAACTCTAACAACCATTTCTCATTGCAAACCAAAATTATTTACAGAATACAAGAAGGTACAGATCTTACGCAAACACAATTTCAAGTTCTTTTAAAACGCGTGTCTCTTAGACCCCATAGAAAAACCAGTATGGTTTCATCATGAGCAAAACAAGAGAAAAAAAAAAAAAAGGGTGCTAGACCATGAGCCAAGCTGGGTAACGTTAACAAAAACTGCAAAGATTTTGGCCAGTTCAGGAACCAATCAGAAATGGGGGGGGGATTGGTTTTACTAGGAACGAGCATAATGCAGTAATGATAAAACTCAAGAAGCAAAATAGATTAAAGACAGTGCATACAAGTGTAATAAAGTCATCAAAACAAAACATTCATGTTGCTTTTAGCCGGAATTGTCTATATTTCACGAAAATTATGGAAGTTATCCCAAGAGCTGATAACGTAAACTGACGTTTCAAACGACACAGAGTAGGTTAACAAATCACGTGTGTGCGGCTTTAATTGCTGACGTTTTTGGACGCAATTGTAATTACATGTATCATGTGACATGTGACCGGTGCATCTTCATGCTTTCTTGTTTTCCGAGCAGAAATTTCTAGAAACAAATGAAAAGCTTCATAGGGTGAAAGTTCTCAAAGGGACCAATAATTTATAAATGGTTACTCGGCTCTTTGAGTGTGTTATCTCTAATGAACTCAGCTAAAAGCAAACAAAAGACCATCAAAAACATAAACACAAATTATATCAAAACATTTCGTCATGTCCTCCTTGCTGAAATCTGCCAAATCTATTGTTCCATTGTTGGACAGAGTGCTAGTTCAAAGAGTCAAAGCTGAAACTAAAACTGCTTCTGGTTTGTACTTGCCAGAAAAAAATGTGGAAAAATTGAACCAAGCTACCGTTTTGGCTGTTGGTCCTGGTTTCACCGACGCCAATGGTAACAAAGTTACACCAGCCGTTAAAGTTGGTGAAAAAGTTTTGATTCCTCAATTTGGAGGTTCTCCAATTAAGATCGGCAACGATGATGAAGTCATTTTATTCAGAGATTCTGAAATTTTGGCCAAAATTCAAGAATAAGTTGATTGATATGAAGTTACAAAAGCTCACACACAAATACGATTATCTTTGAGACATACTTACTCCATAGGATCCTGTACATATATCCACTCACTTGACGGATAGAAAAGCGAAACCAAGATTAAAGTCATCTAAAGTTTCTGTTTATGTCTCATCACAAAGTATAAAGTTGCTTGCTTTGCTTTTTCTGTGTAACTGTTTGTACATGTACATGTTTATAGTCATGAAAAAAAATCTACGTTACAATGACACCAATGATTCAGTTCCAGTACTGTCTGCAATCAAATTCATCCAAAACTCTCAACAAATGCTGCAAATCATGGCACTCTTTCATAAACCATTTTCCTTTGAAGAGTGAATTGCTAACTACTCCAGACCATTTCAGTTCAGCTGTAGTTTCCGACATATCAATCTCCTCCCCGCTTTCTTTATCTATAAAACTTTCATCCCATTTGATTCTACCCATGATTAGTTTTTGGAAAAACTTGCATGATTTTTCGCTTCCCTGAGCAATGATAATTGCCTCCCCTGATCCCTTGAGTCTTAAACAACAACCTTGCAATTTTAACTGTTTGCAATTCGTGTTTATTTTGAACCTGTTTTTCGGGTTCAATAGCTTTGACACTTTGAAACATAAACAGTGAACTTCATACTTCATTCCAGACTCAAGCAGCTCTTTCCGTTTCTGGTTCGCTTCATGAGCTTTTGTAGTTTGACTTTCCACAGCTTCTTTATGTCTTTGTTTGTTTGTCAAATCATGTTGTTCTGCTCTTTCCCGGATTTGCTCCTTTACTTGTTTTTCAAACAGAGTTGGATCACTAATATTAGCATTATTTTGAACAACTTTCATAATGTTACTCATCCTCACCTTTGGCTCAGGTTTTGGTTCTATTCCCAATCTGATCTTTTCTCTCATCGCCTGTCTATCCAGCTTCCTTTTGTTTCTACGAAGTTTTTTCATTTCTTTCTTGGTCAAGTAAAGCTGAGGAGGTTTCGCATCTCCGTCAAGGGCTTTTATCTGTTCTTTAGTTACGGGAACGGGATGCAACACATAACGTACACTAGGAGCGGAGTTTCCGGATTCTTCATCAAAGTCTTCTTCCTCAGACTCATCTATACCCTCATCTGAATCGTCTTCAGCTCCCAGAGTCCGGTAGTCAACTTTGGTGTACTTGTCGTGTATATCAGTACGCGTCTTGTTTAGAAAAACAAGATCCCAAGAATTGTTTTCAAACTCCTGTAATATGTCATCTGTTATTAAGATCAAAGATTCATTTACAACTGTGTCTGGTTTTTCACCTGCTTTAACCATCGCCAAATCTCGCTGTTTCTCTTGCTCTCTCCGCAGTTTCGCTTCTTCTTTGGCCCTTCTTTCTTGCTCAATTCTACGTCTCTCCTGCTCATACTTCTCGCTCATGCCTCCGGGAACTGTATGAAAGTTGTGCAAGTCTAGAATGGGCTTCTTTCTCAATGTGCCTAATTGGCCTCCAGACAAGTAAGGATTATCAATAATAGTGTCGTCATCCCCACCTGTATCCCACTTTCTCTTATTTCTCTGTCCATGAGGATTCCTGTTTTTGTTATATTTGTGGCCTTTACCCCTGTGATTCTTTGGCTGCTGAAACTGGGTTTTGATAAGAGTCAAATTGTCATTTAGTAAAGCGGAGTGTATTTCCGTGTTTAAACCTTTGGATTGCGTTTTTCTGTTTGAGGCCTCATTTCCTTCGTGTGTGCTCATCTATAGATGGGTTATTCAATTTTTGGTTTGTGTGGCAGTTTTTTTAGTGATTGTTTAGTGAACCACTCCAATAACCACAAAGATGTTTTAGTTTGTGGTTTTCGATTGGGCGTGAGCTTTTCATTATAACAAAATATATATGATCAATATTAGTTTATATCACGTGATATTGGCTATGTTTGTTTACTTTTAATATGTTATGAATGAGGCTTTTCTCTTTTAACTTTTTTGTGTTTACAAACAAAACTTACATGTTGAAAGTAAACAATCCAGATAAAAATAAAACTAGTTGTAGTGGGGATGGTGTCAACAGTTGGTTTAAAGTCATAATATTAGAATATGTATTCAAGTCTTCTAAACAATAAATATATAAAAGTTAGTGGCTTCAGTTCAACTCAAGAAAACATAAGATCTCAACTGTCTGATTTCAGCCCAAACAAGGATTTGAAAAATGATTTTTTTTTTGGCTTTTTGGAAGAGCTGTCTGTTGACAATGAAGATTTACTCGAATCGTTCGATCTTACGGTGTTCAATCTTCCAAATGAGGACTTGATTTTTCTCAACTCATTGTTGTCTTCACTAAAGCCGTCGTTGGATTTTAGTTTTCTCAACAGATTTGCCGGAGAGTTTCTCGATGTTGATGAACGTTTTTTCGGTGCTTCAGCAAATCTGATACTTTGTGAATTGGTGTTGAATCCAAAGTCAGCCGGACTTCCGGCTCTTGATGGAGAGGTGGTATTTTGTCTTTTTTTGACGGAAGATGGCACGGAGTATGTTTTTGTTCTTGACAAAACGTTTTCGTTTTTCCCGCCATATGGTGCGTAATAATTGTTCAATGTTGTTTGTTTTGAGCTTGTAGGTTTAGAAACAGCCGCTGGTGACACTTTTGTAGATTTTGTGTTCACTTTCCCTGTGATGACTCTTTGCAATTTATCAAAACTTCCGCTTTGTTCTTTATCAGATTTGATCAGATGTAATTTGTTGTTAAAACTCAAAGATTCGTCCAAAATACAATCAATCGTTTTCGATGTTTTTTCGTTGCTTGTCAAGTTTTTTGCATCGTTCAATTGCAAAAGCCTTTCGTCCAACTGTGTTTTTGAGTGTTGCAACAGGTGCTCTAACTTAAGAACGGGTGTTTGCGATTCCGCTGGAACTTCTTCTTCTTCATCTTCTTCTTCATCATCTTCTTCCTCATCGTCTGAGTCATACTCAGAACCTGAGTCAGCGTTGGAATACACAGATTCCACATCGGAAGAGGAGAAGTCATTTCTTGCGGGGGAAGCCAGCCTTTTTGTGGAGCCGCGAGCAGTTTTTTTCGCACCATTCTCCAAGTTGCCCCTTTTCAAGTTTTTTAATTGTTTCCCGGGGTACTGCTTCATGAAAGGCATTGGTGGTCTTGCTCCAGACAAGGCCGCAGTCCCATCAACTTTGTTCCCTTGCTCAACATCATTTTTAATTTCTTTTAGCAAGTCGTACTCAAAATAATCCAATTTCCTTGAAGGAACAATTACAACCGGAACAGGGAAGTGATTAGCCAAAACATCACACAAACTTTTTCTTCTCCAAACAACCAAACTATCAACTGATTTAAATCTGTTTGATGAGGCAAAAATCAATTGCGGAAAGTAGCAGTTGATGGCATTTGTAAACATTTTTCTAACAGAACCAATTGTGACTTCAACGGTCAACTTGACAATTTTGTCTTGAGGCAGTAAAACCAAGGCGTATTTCATGATGTCATCTAGTGCTGAGCGAACATTTTCAAAACTGTAGCCTTCTGACCATTCATCGTCGAAATCCGAGAAATCGCTTTCTTCGTCTTCATCTGTTTCAGAGTCATACGGATCCTCTTCAGAATCTGTTTCAGAGAACACGACCCCATCTGAAAACTCGTAATACGAATGTCCGTTCCCATCGGTGATATGTGCCGCTCTTCCTCTTGTTGTTTTCCGCAGCGATTCCTGTTTTTTTGCTCTTGGATTTGGGCTTGGTAATGTTGTAGGGGATGCTGTTTTCGATTTTAGTGCATTTTTTTTATCCAGCATTCTTCTTCTTCTCCTATTGATTCTTGCACGCATTCTTGCCTTTAGCTTCGTTTCTAGTCTTTTTTTCTGGTTAGGTGTCAATGCTGGTAAGTTTGCCACAATCACAATGTGATCTCCGTTGTTTGCTATTTTTTGCAAAACATAGTCCATGGCAACCCATGTATTTTTGCGCCCCGAGATGTGAACTAAAAGCACTCTTGGACCTGCCAGAAACCCAGAATATTCTCTGTTGATTTTTTTCAATTTTCTTTGCATGGCATCGTTTGTGTCCCCGCCATTTTGCTTCAATTGCCTGATATATTTCTGGCGCACTTGTTCTTCCGTTACGGAGCTGACCGTTGTTATTGGAGGCGGTGGTCTTGCCAGGATCTCTCTGTAAAGTCTTTTCTTCAAAACAGTTTTCTCTTTAAAAACTTGCCTTTCTTTCAAAATGTCAAAATACCTGTGTGATTTCGTAACCACAAGTGCAGAACTTTTCACACTTGGCCTTGAAGGATAATCACTTCTGTGCAATTTCCCGTCTTTCCCCAAAACAAATGCATGCAACAACCCATCCATTGCCGGATTCACTTTTGCTGAGCTTGCCGTGTCTGATCCACTTGCACTATAATCCTGACCACCAACAAACCCCTTCATGTTTGGACCGTCTATGTTTTCGTTATCGTAGTACTCTTCCTCGGTGTAATCCATGGGAATGTATTTTTGACCTGGTGGACAGTAACTTCCTGAAATACCGTTGATAGGCACGGTATCAAACGAGACATTGGGGACTTTAAAGTCTTGTTCTCTGGATTGTATGTATGCCGTTGTTTGCTTTGGATTTGAGATTTGGAATTTCTGGTAGACAAGCGGTTTCCCGGATTTGAACAAATCTTCATCGTCAAAAGTGCTGCCAGTGTCACCGTTCCCACCGTTTTTGTCACTGGTTTTCTTCACCAATTTGTCCAATTCCACATAGTCGCTGTGTTTGTTGTGGCACTTCTCATTTGTGCCATGGTGAATATGGTTAGTGTTGGAAGGCAAACTGTCTTTCGTCTTAGCAGTCTCAGTCTTTTCGCTGCTGATATGTATTTTAGGCACTGGTGCTGTTGACATTGTGCTTTGCTTTTTCTTTTATAGTTTGTTTAGGATTAAGAGATCCTGCGGTTACGATTGAGAGATGATGTGGGCACAATCTAGAAATGAGATAACTCAAAGCCTGCATTAATCAAACAATGCGTTGAAATAATAGACACGTTTCATATTGTTTTATTTTTTTTGTACTTGTTCATATCTTAGTTCTTTATTGCCCTTGCTGATGATAAGCCGCATTGTTTTTTTTTTTTTTTTTTTTTTTTCTTTGAATTTTATGTGTTCGCGTGAAAGATGTGAGAGTCGGGTAGCAAAGACACCTGAAAAGTGAGATTTTTACATGAATTCATGGATGTTTAAAAGATAAATATGCTGGTGTCATTGATTCAATATAAATATACATAAACTTAGGAGCTTATTTTTGCAAATCTCTAAACCGCTTGATTGCAGGATACCCTTCTAGCATGGTGAAGACCCACCATTCAATGTAGTAATCCATCGGCACTCTATAATGGACCCATTCTTTATGAATTTTGAAGATAAAATAAAGTTCAATAAAATGCAGGAAGAAAGTCAACAATTGGACACCAGCAAAGAACTTCCACCACATTGAAGACAAACCTGTACCAATGATGTCACTGCAAATCCACAAAACAATTGCAGCTATCCACGGACCCTGGATCAACCAAAACAACAATTTTTCACCGAGACTTCTAGGATAAACCATTTGATTGATCTGGTATATACTCAACCCTCTCTTCTTGGAACTTTCCACAGCCATTCCCATCAAAACACGTGTCACATCGTCGTAATCAAACACGTTTTCGTGCAATGGAATCATTGTGATAAGATCTTCGTTTGCATTTGAAGTGGTGAATGCAGAATTCCCGATCGAACTTTCGTCACAAAGATACGAAATTTTGATGTACGAAGGTGTGTCTGTGTCTTTGATGAGTGTTTTCTCCGAGGTCTTGTATTTTGGCTCTTTAGGTTTGTCATGATCGTGGTCGTGTGAGTCTTGATCATGCAATTCACTCTCTTCTTCTTCTTCTTCTTCTTCTTCTTCTTTCTCAGTTGTAGTAGAAGCTCCTCCTTGTCTATATTCCTCGGGAATCTGCTGTGACAAAATGATCTCCATTAACCTGATCTGTGTCACATCCATTCTTTGATCCACACCCCCGTAAACATACAAAAAATCTTCCAACAAATGTTTTTGCGTTTTGTTAAAGTACTGTATAACTGATGCCTGTGTTGCCATTGTGCACTGTTCTTGGAGCTTGTTTTTTTTTTTTTTTTATATATATAAAGCTTTGAAAATACTAGTCAAGCCAGCAAAACCTGCCTTACTCTAAAAAAAAAATCAAACTTAATAAACCCTCATCATCAAACCCTCGAACTCATCATTGTAACACCTTTAAACTTGCAAATTTTCAACAGTTTTCCCCATTCAAACACGCAGTGTGTCTATTTTCCATCATTTTGATTTCAATTTTTGTCCGTTTGTTTGTGACGTGAGTTTTTCTTCTGTCGTTTAGAGAGAAAGAAAACAAGAAAAAAGTGTCATACTGCAAATAAATAAAGTCATGTGATTAGAAGTATCATCTTGACCTGTAGAATAAATATGGTATTACTCAAGTGGTTAATGCCAACCGTTCCCAGCCAAGGATCTTTTACAAGAAAATGTTTGGAAAATTCTCTCAGTAAATTAGTGTATTTTTTTTGTCAATTTACAGAATTGATATGTGCAAAATAAGCATTCAACGTTGTGGGTGAGTGGGATTGTTTCTTAACGCACATTTGTTTGAATGATATATCGGTAACAGTATAAAAATTTCATAGTATTTGTCAGTGCTGCTGAGGGTACTTTATTGAGTAGCGCTGAAGCTACTTTTTTTTTTTTTTTTTTTTTTTTTTTTTTTTTTGCACTACATTTATTGTGCAAATCTCTTGTTTTATCAATTTTATTGGGATTGTTGTTGGACAATACGGAAGTGAAGTCTTTTTCTTGATTTCTCAAACGTATTATAGCTTTATTCTAAATTTTATCTGCTTAATTTTTTTATTAAACAAAGGGCTTTGTTTATATATTTTTCTTATTTTAAACTACTTAATTTTTATAATTTCTTTTTTGGGGAGGTCATACTTGGTTCTTTTCTTTTGGTTCTGTTTGCTAGTTCATATTAGTCAACTATTTTTAACATCTTAAAATTACACACTGTTAATTAATAAAATTTGCTAAAGTAACTTTAACACTATTTTTATCTTTTTTCCTAATCTTTTAACAAATCTCAAATCTCAAATCTCAAATCTCAAATGTTCAAATGTTCAAATGTTCAAATGTCGTTGCGACAATTGAGGTAAAGGTAACTTTTCTCAATAGCCATTATTATCATATTTATATCATCAAACACGACTAATATGGTTTACACCTTCCTATTTGGGAAACGAAGAAGAAAAAACAATACTAATTACTATTAAAAAAAAAAAGGGAGTCATTTACGTGATAATAGAGAGTGGGGGAAAAACAAGAAAGTTTAGTAGCGGGGAGGAGAAAAAAAAAAAAAAAAGAAGACAAGACAACACGAGGCAAGGAAAAGGACAAGACAAGAACTAAACAAGATAAGGCAAAGCAAAACAAAACAAAGCATAGAGAGAATTTTGTTGGTTGTTAAAATTGAGTCTTTGAAGATTTAAGAAATCAAGATACTAAGGTTCACAAAAAGACAGACAGACAGACAGACAGACTGACTGACAGGAACTTGAGAGTTAGACATACAGAGAGTAGAACAGAAAGCAAACACACAATGAGCCAGCATCACCAGCACAGCCATAATAACAACAGAATAGGCAAGTACCAAATAATCAAAACTTTGGGAGAAGGGTCTTTTGGGAAAGTGAAGTTGGCGTACTATGAAGACAACAAAGTTGCACTTAAGATCATTTCTACCAACAAATTGAAAGCAGACGACATGAGAGGTCGTATTGATAGAGAGATCCAGTTTTTGAGATTATTAAGACACCCACATATCATCAAATTGTATGATGTTATGAAGTCTCCAAACGAAATCATTATGGTTATGGAGTTTGCACAGAACGAGTTGTTTGATTACATTGTGCAAAGAGACAAGATGAGTGAGCAGGAGGCAAGACGGTTTTTCCAACAGATTATTAGTGCTGTGGAATATTGTCACCGTTTGAAAATTGTTCATAGAGACTTAAAACCGGAAAATTTGCTATTGGATGATAATTTGAATGTTAAAATCGCTGATTTTGGGTTATCAAATATCATGACAGATGGGAATTTTTTGAAAACAAGTTGTGGGTCTCCTAATTATGCTTCACCAGAAGTCATTTCTGGGAAATTGTATGCGGGACCAGAAGTGGATGTTTGGTCATGTGGGGTTATTTTATATGTGATGTTGTGTAGAAGATTGCCCTTTGACGATGAAAGTATTCCAGTTTTGTTCAAAAACATTAGCAATGGGGTTTACACTTTGCCCAAGTTTTTGTCACCTGGAGCTGCAAATTTGATCAAGAAAATGTTGATTGTGAATCCATTGAATAGAATTACTGTTGATGAAATTTTTGAAGACGAATGGTTTAAAGTAGATTTGCCAGAATATTTGCTTCCAAAAAACACAACAGCAACAAATTATACAACAAAGATCACTCCATCTGCCTCTTCCACCTCTGACAACAAAAGAACTAAATACGACGAAACATTTGATCATCCAATTGATTACAACGATAATTTGGTGGCGATCTTGAGTAACACACTAGGCTACGACCCAGAGGAAGTGAAAGAAGCTTTGACAAATACTTCGCCTCCGGCAGTTAAAAACCCAAAATATGTAGAAATTAGACACGCATATTTGCTTATCAAAGATAACCAGGAATTGATTCACGATTTGGAATCAAGTGGTGGAGTCAACAAAAATGGTGGGATGAACAACTCAAACATCATTCCAAGTGTTGGAAGCAGTGCTAACGAATTTGGTAATGCCACAGGTGGGAACATGTCGACGAGCAGTGCTGGAAGCAGTACTGCCACAACAAGCAGATCCAACACGGCTACACCAAACAACTCAAATGTGCCCTCATCTTTCAACAACGACGTTTATCCAGACGAAACGAGCACAATCTCCATTTTGCCAAGCTCGTTGCCCTCTATTCACAGAGCAAACATGATGGCAAAAGGCGGGTCAAGAGCTGCGCACAAGATCACTCCATTGAACAGAACTCCAAACATCACAACACGTGCTATTGAAAGCGTTCATGCAACAAACTCAGCAGAAAATTCAGCCGGTAGTGCATCAGCTCAACAGTACAACCCAACAAATTACGCTTCTTTGGCACCTCCAACAAAAATGAAGAAAACTAAATGGCATTTCGGGATCAGATCAAGATCATACCCGCTAGATGTTATGGGGGAGATCTACATTGCCTTGAAGAATTTGGGTGCGGAATGGTGCAGACCGAGTGAGGAGGAATTGTGGACTATAAGGGTCAGATGGAAATATGAATCTAATAATAATAATAATAATAATAATAACAATACTACCTCCAATTTGAATACCAGCATGCACAATCACAAAGAACACAGTCCAGACTACATGAGAATGGTGATACAATTGTTCCAAATTGAACCAAATAATTATCTTGTGGATTTCAAATTTAACGGATGGGAAGACGAAGCAGGGGTCTTGGTCCACAGCAGTCAGGAAGAAGCAATGAATACTTTTTCTGCATACCCGTTCTTGCATCTAACAACAAGATTGATTATGGAGTTGGCTGTGAACTCTGGTTGAAAAATGATTGTGAGACAACTGAACTTGCTTGTTGTCCTACATTATTGTGTAAAATAGGCAACAAAAGAATGTATATCAAAGATAACTATGTCTTATATGGCTTGCTTTGTTGACTGACATAGTTCTTGAACTTTAGTTCAGATTGAGCAAAGATCACGTGATTCATGGTTTTGTTGCTTAACAATATATACCCAACATAAAATACTTTTTCTCCTCTTTGTTTGGTTTTTCACTACGCTCATTGCGTTTTCTTGTTTGGTGAATTTTGATTTACCTAAATGAAAACAGAGATGGAGAAAATAAATTAGTAATATCTGTACAAAAAGTGGATTTTGACAACTAGAGTGGCAAACTTGAGGCACGAAACGCAAGAAAATCTGACTATCAAAAATTTCAGGGCCATTATTATATATACGAAATTCCGTAGAACTGGATGAGTTAATTAGTGCATTTATTAAGTGAAACTTTGTCAAAAAAGAACCAAGAAGAACCAAAAAGAACCAGGACAATCATAGAAGCAAGGTCTCTGCATAGCATACTGTATTATTAATATATAAAAAAAAAAATAACATTCCAAGAGCATAACCCGATGGCAAGTGAGATAACTTCAGGCAGAACGACACGAAGATCAAAAAGACTCGCCAACCATATTCAAGAGGACACAAATAAGCAAGAAGAAGTGCCGCGCTCGCAGTCACAAGAAGTTGAAAAACGTTTCGCACAGCTCAAGAGGAAGAACGGGAAATCGTATAAACAAGAAAGTGAGACACCAGATAGCGAAGAAACACAAATAGCCGCATCGAAATTTGAATACGACGTGTTGTGCAACGAGCTGTTCCACTTGAAAGAGTTTGGCAACCTTCCAGCATTTGATCCCTCTGCAGACTATAGTGAAAAGCTGAATTTCCAGGCCTTTATGAAGGAAAACGATTTAGAGCTGGATTCAGTAGGTCGCGGACACTCAAATCTGAGGAGAAGAAAAAACATTCAGAAACTAGTCCAAGATAGATATGCTAGGGCCAAAAATGATGTGAGGGATCACGAAGTTTTGAAAACGATGCGTGCACAAAACAAGAACAAAGGAATAAAGAACTCCAGCTCACCTTCAAAATCGTATCAGAATGGGCACAGTCAACAGTCTTCTGTCAAGAAAGAATATGCAGAGGACGAACATGTAAATAGTTCTGCAAAAACAAACGGGAAAGTTAAGCAAGAACCTTTATTAAGCTTGAAAAGAAAGAATGAAAGTACGAGATCCACAACAAGGTCGCAAAAACAGCAGCACAAAGACGAAGTGAGTGATGAAAACACCTACTATTCTACTTCTTCATCTGATTTGAGTGAATACGAGTTGCTTTCACCTCCGAAAAAGAGAATAAAATTTGTTCTTTCACCTTTTGAGCCAACAATCACTAACCCAATGCATGTGACAATACCGAAATATGCCAACTTGAACGAATATTTGAACTCTTTTAGAAGTTTGGATGAGGACATAAGCCAAGATGAATTCCAACAGTACGTTTCTGCTCAGTCTCAGATTTTCCAAAAAATTAGAAAGGCAGTACAATCAAACGTTTTGAAAATCTCAGACAATGAATTGAAGGAGGTCAACATTAAAGATGTATCTTTGCCACAACAACAGATTGAGCCTCTTCAGCTTGTTTACAAGCAACAACACCAGTACCCATTACAAGACCATTTGATAAATCAAGGAGTTGTGCTTTCGAAGCTTTTCCAAAAATCCAGAAGAAACAAAATTGCCATCACAAAGAAAATTGCAAATATGATAGAGCAACATTTCAAGCATATCCAAGGAGCTGAACAAAGACGGGCGAAGGAGGAAAAGAGGAAAATAAGGGCATTGGCAAGATTTACGGCGCAGCAAGTGAAGAGAAGATGGGGTTTAGCAGAGAAAGCTTACAGGGTTTTGAAGAAAAACGAGGAAAATGAATTGAAGAAAATCCAAGGTAAAAAACACTTGTCTGAAATGTTGGAGAAAAGTAGCATGCTTTTGAATCAACAGTTGAACATTAATGAGGAGGAAAACAGCGAAGACATTGAAAGCGAGAGCGAACTCGAAGAAAATGAATCAAGCACTAGTTTTTCCGGAAGCGATGACGAATTGACTACAGAAGAGGAAGAAGAGTTGGAGGAAGACGAAAAATTGGAAAACGACTTATTGTTAACTGTTGAGCAGTTGAAAGAGAAATATAAAGATTTGGACGCTCAAGAAAGGCAGTTTGACGCACATACAGAAGCTATAGATGGAAGTAAGGGCGTGAACTTGGGGATGGAGGAAAAAGACGGCACCAAAAATTTAGACGCTCGCAGAGACTCATCTGAATCTGATGCCGGTATTTTGGATGAAGATAGCTTGTCTGAAAGCAACTTGGACAGTATTTCAACAGAGTATAGCTCAAGCGATACGGATCAAGATGAAGAGGATGAAGAAGAGCAAGAGTTTGATGGGAATGGAGCAGAGGAAAAAGGAAGCATGAATCAGGGTGGGCAAAAGACCTCTGCTTTGAGCTCACTATTTGAAGATTATGAGGATAAAGATGATAGTGAAGTTAGTGATTTTGAAGTTGATGAGGAAAAGTCGGGAGGTATGTCCGAGAATGAAGAGACACAAAACGATGAAAAAACTGTGCAAGAAGCAGTTCAAGACGGGCTTTCTGCCAAGACACAAGAAATATCAAGTACTGAAAAATCTCTTGACTCACCTATAAAGACAGATCTTACCGATAATGAAAAGATGCAAAACGGCAGTAAAGATGTTGAAATGCAAGAGAGCGAACGGCCAGCAGAGCAACTCAAAGAATCTACAGATCCGCTTGCCGTTGTTGATGTTCCAGTTCCTGAACTATTGAAAGGAACGTTAAGAACATATCAAAAACAAGGTTTGAACTGGCTAGCGTCACTGTACAATAACCAAACCAATGGTATCTTGGCCGATGAGATGGGTTTGGGTAAAACCATTCAGACGATTTCCTTGCTTTGTTGGTTGGCCATGGAGAAGCAAATATGGGGTCCACACTTGATTGTTGTCCCAACGTCGGTTTTGTTAAACTGGGAAATGGAATTCAAGAGATTTGCTCCAGGTTTCAAAGTTTTATCTTATTACGGAACACCTCAGGAAAGAAAGCGGAAAAGAAAAGGCTGGAACAAACCTGATGCGTTCCATGTTTGCATTACTTCTTACCAACTAGTGGTGACTGACCAGCACAGTTTCAAAAGAAAGAAATGGCAGTATATGATTTTAGACGAGGCACATAATATCAAAAATTTCAGATCAACACGTTGGCAAGCTTTGTTGAATTTTAATACCGAGAGACGGTTGTTGTTGACGGGGACTCCGTTGCAAAACAACATTACCGAGTTGTGGTCTTTGCTCTATTTTTTGATGCCCAAGACGCTTTTGGAAAACGGAGCTGTTGAAGGTTTTGCAGATTTAGATGCATTTCAGCAGTGGTTCGGGAATCCTGTAGATAAGATTATGGGAACCAGTGGGTCTGATGCGCAGGACAGCGATACCAAAAAAACGGTGGACAAGTTACACCAGGTTTTGAGACCGTATTTGTTGAGAAGGTTGAAAGCTGATGTGGAAAAGCAAATGCCTGGGAAGCACGAACATATTGTTCACTGCAAACTGTCCAAGAGGCAAAGGTTTTTATATGATGAGTTTATGTCAAGAGCGCAAACAAGAGAAACTTTGGCCAATGGGAATTTTTTGTCGATCATCAATTGTTTGATGCAGTTACGGAAAGTTTGCAACCACCCAGATCTTTTTGAGGTGCGTCCTATTGTGACTTCCTTGGCTATTGAGAAAAACGTTGCTGATGATTATTTATTTCTGGCACGCAGAATATTACGGAAAATGGCATATCAATCATATGATAAAAGCGTGGATTTGAAATTCATGGGCATGTTGTTTACTCAAGAATTGGCACACCAAAATACATTGAAAAGCTCGGTTCAGTATGATAAGATTTTGAATTTGTCCATTTTCCAAAATTTTAGTCAAGAGATTGACAAATTGAGGAAAGAACATGAGACTGAAAACTATGCACCATACGATTATCAGAATATTACAAAATACTATCAAACAAAAGAACGAAACAGAATTAAAAATTTTATTAGTTCATTAGAACATATGGATTATGTGAATCGGCACAGAAGTAGCATTAATTACCAGTACGGGAAAAACTTGATTGATTTAGTCACTATTAGTACTCGGTCAAATAATTCTTTTGTTGAACCAAACAAGCTTTCATGTATTTCTACCAAAGGCTGTTTGAATTTGATCAACAGGGAGAAGGAAAATATTGATAAATTTGGTGTTATTACACCAAACGTTGTTGTTCTTCAAAACAATGATATTTTCATGAATATGGGGACAAACTCTGAGACAGATTTTTATTTGAAGCAAAGCTTGTATCAAATGGACAACCCGTTCCACCATTTGCAAACCAAATTGGCAATCGAATTCCCTGATAAGTCACTATTGCAATATGATTGTGGGAAATTACAAAAATTGGCAACATTACTAAAAGATCTAAAAGACAAAGGTCACAGAGCTCTAATTTTCACACAAATGACCAAAGTTTTGGATATCTTGGAACAATTTTTGAACAACCATGGGTACTTGTATCTGAGATTGGACGGTGCCACAAAGATTGAAGACAGACAGATGCTTACTGAGAAGTTTAACAGTGACACCAGAATCACATGTTTTATTCTTTCTAGTAGATCCGGTGGGTTAGGGATTAATTTGACTGGTGCAGACACTGTTATATTTTATGATTCTGATTGGAACCCGGCAATGGATAAGCAGTGTCAGGATAGATGTCACAGAATTGGACAAACAAGAGACGTGCATATATACCGGTTTGTCAGCGAGCATACCATTGAGAGTAACATTTTGAAAAAAGCTCAGCAGAAAACACAATTGGACAATGTGATTATCCAGCAGGGAGACTTCACAACAGATTATTTTTCCAAGCTGACCGTGAAAGACTTGTTAGGAAACGAGACTGCAGCGGAGGAGGTTGTGGGCAAGGAGGGAAATTTAAAATCAGGAGAAGTTTCAACAAAACAAGAAGAAGAAGAAGAAGAAGAAGAAGAAGAAGAAAACACAGGACTATTGATCAGAGATCGTGGATTGCCATCTTCGGGCACAAATTTAACCAATTTATTGGCTCAAGCAGAAGATGAGGACGACGCAAAAGCTGTCAATGTTGCCCTACAAGAAAGCAATTTAGACAACGAAGATTTCAAAGAAGTATCATCAACACCTTCATTGGCCACCGCTAACGGTGCTGCTGTTACAACATCGGATGGCATAACCACAGCACAGCAAACCGAGCACCTTGCATCGTATGACGAGTACGAAGGCACGAATCACGTGGAAGAATACATGATTAGGTTTATTGCCAATGGGTTCTACTACGAATGAGCGTATGCAAGGTGGTGCCTTCTTTTTTTTCTTTTTTTTTTTTTTTTTTTTTTTTTTGAAGTTTCTCGAGTTGCCTTTAATTAGCTACTGGGGGAGTATGTATTTGCTATAATTATCTCATCTAGATTCGCTTGATAAATTTTTCTGTTTTTTTTTCTATTTTTTTTTTTTTTTTTGTTAACCGTGACTATGCATTTTACTCATCAACAAAACTCCTGGAACAGTCAGATCAGGTAATTACTGTCTTTACTTCTTAGACAAATGACGCTTTCACTTTCTTCCCATAATTGTTTTGTCTTTGTTTTCAAGACAATATTTGATCTACATTTTCTTTTTTTTTTTTGTCTATAAAAGCTTCTCTTTCACTTGCGCACATGACACAACAACAACAACAACAACAACGCGGGAGGAAATACACACAGTCATTTGCTTTTTTTCTTTTTTTTTTAGGGGAGTAAAGTGTCAAATTTATTCTGCACACATTCCTTCTTCCTCCCTCCCCTTTCCCTTAAAAAAAAAATTTCTCTTCTTGATTCCCTTTTGTCCGCGATGTTTTAGCTTCCTAAAATCAAGACAGGAACATTTCTGCTTGGTCTATTTTTTTTTGTTTCCTGTTTTTTCCATTTCATTTCATTTCATTTCATATCATTTCATATCATTTCATATCATTTCATACCCTTAATTTTGTGCACTGTTTGGATGGAGAATGTGTTGGGCCTACGATTTTAGGCTCAACAAGATTTGCCCCAAAGAAAAGTTACTCGTTTATGCAGTTTCTGGGTGTGTCATTGTGAGTTTTTCCATTTCTCTGTACCGACCACTCTTTACAAATATTAGACAAGGGGAGGTAGGAGGGGAGAGGAAAATCGTTTGTTGTGTGGGCTAATTATTTTATCAGAATTGTTATTATGTTCTCGAATGTTCACTTAGGGATTGTCGACAAACTTGTTGAACACATTTTTGTTTTTTGCTTTTTTGTTTTTTTGTTTTTTGCTTTTTTTATCTGTTTTGAAAAATTTATATATAAACGTTAGGTTTGTTCGATTTACGAAATAATTTCAACTTGCATCAATCTATAAATAAAGAAGAGAAGCACAAAACCATAGAAAGAAAAGTGAATTGAAAATTATCAATAACTAATCTAAACAAAACTTTAAATTTTTTTTAAGAAAAACAAAACAAAAACAAAACACAAAAAAAACACAAAACAAACATGCCTGAACATCCTCAAAACCCTCAACAAGCCGTCAAAGTTTTCTACAAAGGTGAATCTACTGACTTTATGGTTTTCGCCACTAACAAAGCTGCCGTTGAAAAATACAGAGCGGAACCAAACATTAACAATTTCCTAGAAGCCACCACTTTGCACCAAGTGTTTGTTAACAACAGTGGTCGTGGTAAAGAAGGTAACTTGGGTGAAGCTTCCCACACCCAGTTGGAAAACGAATTTGGTAAAGGTAAGAAGATTGAAGATTTCATTCAAACCATTTTGAAAGAAGGTGAAATTTCTGACTCCAAAGATATCGGTGGTCACAAATACTCTTCTACCAATGACTCCAAATACTAAGCAAAAAAAAAAACAAAGTTTAATTAACGTATTTGCACCAAACTATTAATGACTTTAACGATTTATCCTGATACAAGAGAGCGTTTAGCAAGAAAAAAAAAAACAGGGATTTTATATATTATTTCCCCACTGTTTGCATTGTAATTACTACACATATTTCATAATGTACACCTACCATTGAATAACTTTATTATTTCTTGGTATCTCTTATATAGATATTTTAAACAACAGATTATAGATTATAGATCACTGCTTCATATTTTAGAATAGAAATTTTTTGTTTTCATGCTTCTCTTGCATCACACTCCGTCGTTGTTTACGCGTGCCTGCCCCTGCTCTCATTGATCCGCGCTAATGTTGAGCGGAGCCAAGTGCTGGTGCCCGTACAACCAGATGGCCATCACCAGAAGACAGCTCGGCAATTTCCAAATTCTTGCCCTTCGTGAAAAGTATGGTGAAATAAGACGGCTTGTTGATTTTGTTGGTCTCAGGAATTTTAGGCGGGTGAAACCAGTTTTTCAAAAATTTTTTCGTTTTCATGTTATTCATTACAATACTCCTAGAAAATATGTTTTCCGGGAACACAGTGCATAGATATCTGGTGGGCAACTTGTTTAAACAAGTACTCCTTTTTGAATCGGTTGAAGCCCGCTCCACACTGCTGCGCTGCACGTCGCCAATCAGCAACTGCAATTTTTGTTCCCACTCGCGATGCTCAACGTTGTTATAGAAAGCAAAGATACCCTCACTTAGCATGTTTTTGATTTTAAACTGAATTTTAAAACAGTGCTCATACTGAGTTTGTAAACCATTTGAAGGTTCTGACTTTCCAGCGGGCAACATCTCGAGTTCATGTTTAGTGATAATTGTTGCAGTCTGCAAGGGAATACTGAAAAGCACTTTGTGTTTTTGTTGGTCCGTGAAAGGTTTGGTTATGAGAAGGTAGGAACGGAAGAGAAACAGGTAACTTGCTTCCCCAGTCAACTTTGCCTTTTTTGGACTTTTAAAGCAAGCACACTCCATCAGTCTGCCTTTTTTCAAGCCAAGCTTCATGACTTTGACTTTGACTTTGGTCTTCTGTGTATCCTCATTTGTACACTTGTAGCAAAATTCACTTTGTTTTGTTAACCATATAGCAATACACGGCCCAGACAAGAAACACTGACCCAAAGCTTCAACGGGTAAAATTTCTCTGTCTTGCTTACCAGATACTGTGAAAGATGGTACGTGTGTCGAAATGAACGTGTGAAGGGGCTCTTTGAGAAAAGCATCACTCAAGAAAGCTGCTGTGTTGTCAAAATTGTTGATCTCTTCAAGCTTTCTCGACAAAACACATAACCCTTTTTCAAGTTTATCAAAGCTCCTTTGAGTCTTTGGGGTTCGCTCTATATTTTTATCGTCACGAAACAAGGCTAAAAGTTGCTGTAAGAAAATTTTGTATTTTGAAATCCTTGATATAGGTGACTGAATCAAACTTTTGAACGACAAATCAACTTTGAGACTGGCATTTTCACCAGATGATGCAAACATCTCTTTTTGTAAAACCTTGAAACTCTCATACAAAGGTGTTTCATTGACAGTTTGTTTGGTTTTTATGATGGCAGAAATTTTCAAATTCACAATAACGTCAAATGCCATAGCCCATTTTTTTGCTACCGACTTTTGCAGCAAAAACTTTTTATATTGGTTTTCTAATGACAGAGAGCTTGCCTCTATTTTTTCAAGCAACTCCCTGTTACATTTCTCTCCTTCAGAGCTCAATTTTTGCAAAACCGCTAGAGTAAGATAGTAGTTGTGTATGTAATTCTGGTAGTAATACACTGCAATGGACTTTGAAGAAAGAGTCTCCGCTATCTCCGCGCAAACTTCTAACAGGTTTGCTGAGTCTTCAAGGGGGATCTGCAACAAATCTGTCATTTTTGTTAAAATCTTTGAATGAATTTTTTGCAATTCACTTGTGTAGCACCGCATGGCTTTCAATGATTCATACAGCCCATCCATACAGGACACGAGCTTGTTCAAATACTCCTTTTGAAGAATGCTTAAAAGACACACAAAAACTTTTTCTGTAGAGATCAACTCCTTCAAAATATAGTTTTTTTTTGCAACAGTTTTAGCATGCTGAGTGCTCATTTGGTCAAGGCCTGTTTTTGAACCTGTTTTCAAATTCAGGACGTTGACAGTCGCTAGATGCTCACTGCTAAAATAAAAATCTGTCTGTTTTGCCACTAGTTTTTGACTCAAGTAATTTTCAGTCAAAGGTGCTGTCTCATCACACTGAGTTGTGGTTTCTGAAGAAACCAACGAAGGCATTGACGAATAAACTGGTTTTCGAAGTACATGGTTGACGCAAGAGTATATGGTGGAGTTTAACGCCGTTGGAATTGCAATTGGAGCATGGCTAATGCTGTTGATACTATTTTCCACATCACTGCTGGTACAGTCTTGATGAGCACACATACTCCGGTTTTTGAAATTCTTTGTCATATTCTTGTGTTTTAGTCGCTTTTCATTAATATTCTCTGTCAGACGTTCAGATAAACAATTACGCTTTACTTGGTGTGATGCGTTTTGCGCTTATTTTTATCTGAGCAGCATTATCTTTTATACAGCGCTAATAAAAAGTTTTAACAGCAAGATAAAGTTTGCTTTAGCCACTAAAACTATTGATTAAAACAGACCTGCAAGCTGAAAATACGACACAAATGTTGACTCAAAACAGAGCAATTAGTCTATCACGTGGATATATGATTTAGCAAATTGTCAGAGATCATGCAGAAAAAAAGAAAAGGGGCCAAGAAGAAGTTTTTTTTTTTCCCTGTTTGGCGTACTTTGTCGCTTACAGATCTCGAGCTGCAAACCAAAACAAAGATAAGAAGTTGGTTTGGCCAAATATCACCATCGAAGAACCAATTTAATTTCAGCTTAGCTGCTACTTCAACCCCCCCCAGAGCTTGTGATTCAGCGAAGATTGACTCTACTTACGGGGCAATAACTATCAACTCTCAGAAAAGAGAATACCAAGGCCAATCAAGCAGATTATATATCAAAACATAAGAGATAATGGCGAAACTATCATCCAAGCTAAGGACAACAGGGTTGGGTATTGGTAACGGGCACAGAAGAATCTCTATTGGGTTTTTGAAACCAGATAAGAAAAATCCATTGGTCAGAAAGTATGCTGTTCAGAACAAGCGCAAAAGGCAAAGACGAGGAGACGAACAAAGGAGCGTGCGTTCGTTAGTGGAGGATTTTGGAAGTAGTTTTAGAGTTAGTGTTTATGACGAAGATGAAGGAGATGTGATTGACTACCAGGACGACAATTTTGAAGGTGATGAAGAATTTGGCGGTCAGTTGAGCAGATCTGTTTCACTACCGTCAAGGGTTAGTGAAGAATCAGAGATTCTTGGAGAACCTGATGTAGGTTGGTTACTTCAAGAACATGAAAGAAGATACTCTCAGGCCCCGACTATGCCGGAGCAGGATGATGAAGCGGACAACATTCAACATGACCCTCGTTTTTACCAGCAAGAGGACCTGAATGGTCAAGAGATTGAAACGGCCTCCACATACGACTCCTTTATGCGGAGGTTGAAAATGCAGTCCAAAAGTCAGTTGGAAGAAGGTGCTCTTTCCAGAAGGGGCTCATACGGAGCAATTACTGGAAGAGGCGAGGTTCCAAAAATTTTTGAAGCTGAAGACGATGACGAAGATTTTGAGCATGAAGACGTGACGTTTGCCTCAGAGTCAAAAATTCTAGTCAGATATTCCATTCCGCTAATTTTCACGTTTTTGTTGGAGCAAATTTTCAGTGTTGTATGCTCCTTAGTTGTTGGTCATTTGGGGAAAGCAGAGTTAGCGGCCGTTTCTTTGGCTTCCATGACTACAAACATCACTTTGGCTGTTTTTGAAGGTATCTCTACCAGTTTGGATACTTTGTGTCCCAATGCATACGGTGCCGGAAACTACAAAGGTGTTGGAATTCATTTGCAGAGGTGTGTTGCTCTATCTATGATTGTTTTCATTCCATTCGCCATCATGTGGTGGTACTCTGAGCATTTGCTATTGTACGTGATTCCTGAAAGTGAAAAGGAGCTAGTTTTTTTAACTTCAAAGTTTTTGAGAGTTGTCATTTTGGGTGCTCCACCTTACATTTTGTTTGAAAACTTGAAAAGGTTCCTGCAAGCTCAGGGAATTTTTGACGCAGCTGTTTACATTTTGTTGTTTTGCTGCCCAATTAACATTCTGCTGAGTTATTTGCTAGTGTGGAACAAAACAATTGGGATGGGTTTCATTGGTGCACCAATTGCTGTTGTTTTGAACTTTTGGCTGATGGCAATTATGTTGGTTTTGTATACGCTTTTTGTTGACGGGAAAAAATGCTGGGGTGGCTTTTCTAAAAAAGCTTTCACGCATTGGAAAGATTTGGCTAGATTAGCCATTCCCGGAGTTATCATGTTAGAGGCAGAGGACTTGTCTTACGAGTTGTTAACTTTGTTCAGTTCTTACTTTGGGACTGAATATCTTGCAGCTCAATCTGCTATTGCCACGACCGCATTGTTAATGTACATGGTTGCATTTGCAGTGGGTGTCTGCAGCTCTACTAGAATTGCAAATTTCATTGGAGCCAAAAGAGTCGACAATGCACACATTGCTTCTCAAGTCGGGATTTTCGCGTCCCTTTTGGTTGGGCTACTGAACTGTGGGATTTTGAATTTTGGGAAAAATTACGTCGCCCACATTTATACCTCGGATCCACAAGTTTTCAATTTGATTACCGAAGCTTTGCCTCTCGTTGGGTTTGTTGAAATCTGGGACGCCGTTAATTGTATTGGTGGTGCTTGCTTGAGAGGGCAAGGTATGCAATACATTGGAAGTATAGTTAATTTGACCGTTTATTACTTGCTTGCAATTCCATTGGGGATGTTCTTAGCCTGGGTTTTAGACATGAAAATTAAAGGTTTATGGACAGGTATCGGGTTGGGAATGTTTTTAATCGGTGCAATCGAAAGTTATTATGTGTTGTACCCTAACTGGGAAAACATTTTAGAAAGATTCGAAATGATGAAAGAAACGGAGGACGACTCTGATGATGAGGAAGACGACCTATCCATATCCGATAGTGACAGTGACCTGGAAGAAGATGAAAACACCAGATTGTTTTCCTAACTTAGCTTTCCTGAGAAAAGCTTATGCGTAAATTGAAGAAACACTCTAAACATTTAATTCTTAATTTTGGTACACAGACATATATATATTTTATCTTCTTGTAATTTTACTGAACATTGCTAGTTTTTTTTGCGCGCTTCGTTATTTTTTGTTTTGTTCAAATTTGTGTCATCGTAATAGAACGGATCTTTTATTTGGTTTAAAGACCTGTCGTCATTGTTTTTACTAGGTGTTCTGTACAAATCTAAAGCTGCCGGCTTTTTTTTCCTTTTGTGTGCCTTGATTTTGTTAAACGCTTTGAATAACTTCCCAAACCCAGTGGGTTTGGTCACTACAACAGGTTTTTTATTTGATTTTAATTGCTTCATTTCTCCTGCCGATACAGCTGTTTGTTCAATTTTAATAGGCGGTGTCTTTTGATCTTCAGTTTCCAACTTCATTTGGACTTTCTTAGATATCATTTCAGCTAATTCATCTAGATTGATTTTTTCATTGATGACACCATTGAAGTCTGGTTCAAAAGGGTCCGTGTAAATGTTTGCAAATTCAAAAACTGAAGAAAACCTCCTTTTCATCTCATCAAAATATTTTTGCTTTGCAGAGAGCTTTAGTTCTTCTCTCACAGACTCTGGCAACTCCTTGTAAGACAAAGCAACCGCTTTTGAAATTTTAACTCCATCGGCACTAGGAAAAATGTCTTTGTAACGAGGACCCATTTTTTCTTTATAATGCATGAAACAATTGTTTGTTGGTGTGGATATTGGCGAGCTCATGGAGGGAGACGCCACGTACTGAAATGCTTCATTCACAGAAGGCGAGTTTTTTTGCAGCCACTTATCTTTAGCAGCATACTGTGGATCCAAAAACTCTGGTTTTCGTTTCACAATTGTCTTGGCTATATATACTTTTCTAACTTCTGGAGGAAAACTGTCCCATTTTTCTCTCATCTCGTTGTAATCATCTTTTTTGAACAACGATTTCAGAAACTCATTGAAGGAGTCGTCGCTTATTGGGGCGATGGTCTTAGTGGTTGACGCACTGCAAATGCTGGTCTGCGAATAGCTCCTTGTCAATGGCTGATACAAGGATTCCACGGAGGCTTTATTTTTCAACGCTTTGCTTCCGGCGATAGCATTATAAGATATTGACCTTTTCAGCATTTTATTATACGTGTTCGTGATTTTGGCGACAGCTTCAAGATCGCAGTAGACACAGTTCAATACAGAGTGGGTTTCGCACGGTTCCTCTTCTTCTTCAATGGACACAGATGTCAATGATGCAGTTGATAGTCTTTTTTTCAACTTTTTGTTACGCATAAATAACTGATTACACTTTGTTGATTTATGAGCACCAGTTGAGTTTTGGAATAGGTGTTCTGTTAGTTGGTGTTGGCGTAATATCAAAGAGTTGTTTTTGTTTGATGTTTGGTTGGCTTCTTGTTGTTGTTTACTTTGATTTCAACTTGTTGAGAATTCATACTATGCAAATTGTTTTTGAAAGTTATGGTGAAAGCTCGTTTGCTTTTATACTCCCTTTACCTTGATGATAACATTTAATCAATTGATTCATTAGTGTTTTAGACGTGTTTTTTGGTGAGCCTTTTTTTTTTTCAGACTTGCACGCGCGTCGCAAAATTTTGTGGGCAAGCTCCGGCCCAAGTTGAGGTGCGAAAGGTGAAGCATAATCAAAACAAAGTATATTAACCATGAATAGTCATAACATATGTGTTTTAAACCTAAATATATAATTTTCTGCACTAAAAATAAACCATAGTAATAGTAATATACCAATCATGAAACGTAATTTTTTTTAGCTTTATAATAGACCCGGTTTGCTCGAAAACCTTTTAAATAACTACAGGGATTATTCTCGCACGCGCGTATGCACAAACCCAGAAACAAGCTCGGTTTTTGTCTCATTAAAGCTTAAAATTCAATGAGACAACTGTCAGTTACAAAAACGCATCCGTTTCTGTAGCAGCCGTACTCTAGAACACGAATGTGTTTGCTCTTGCTTCTCAAACTTTTGACGTAAAAGCTAGCAGGTTGAGTACTATCGTGAACCAAATTGATTTTTTCACCGGCCAAAGTGGTCAATTGCAAGTAATTGTCTTTCAACAATTTTTCTGCATTTTGAGGTAGCTGGTGGCCATTGTCCTGTGCGTTAAGTAAAACGACATGTTCATACACAAATCTGTTTGAATTTTCCTCAACAGAGTCTTGAATAACTTTTTCTTCCGCATTTTCGTTTTCCAATCTGTCAATGTCTATTGGATATTCCCAAGGTTTCTTGGATAGTCTTTGCACTGCTTCATTTGTTGGAGCAAAGACAAGAAACTGGTAATCAGATCTGCCATGCTCAGCATCTTTTGCTCTGCCCAAGTCTGTAACAGCCTCTTCATCCGTATCATTTTCAAAATCGTTTAAATAATCATACAAGGGCACCACGTTTTTACAATAGTCATAGAAAATAGAGGTTTCTGGGTTCAAGGAAATACTCGTGGTCAAAGGGCTGTGCTTAATAGAAAGCGCACCTTCGTCTTGTAACTCTTTTTGCTCAGTGAAAGATCTCTTCCACTTGATTGTGTCCCAGTCTTTTCCCGCTCCGGCAATAGCTGCCAAATCCAGAACAACCCTTTTTGCGTCTCTTTTTTCAAATTTGCTTGGCTCAATATCAAGGTGTTTTTTCCCATCAACCACTTTTACGGGTGAGACATTCTTGGCAAAACCGACACCCATTATTGCCAATAAGAATGCTGTGTAGTATAGAAATTGCGTTTTCATTTTGCTGTGTCTTGCGTATGTAATATGTATCTAAAGAGCCTCTCCTTGTGTCTTTGCCCTCTAGACTTCTGTTTGTATGAACCCCTCTGATGCCTCTTGAGAATACAAGCTTGAATATGTTTTTTTGAAGAAAAGGGGTGAAGCCTGCAAGCCCTGTTATAACAACAACATAAAAAAATAAAATAAATATGGAGTCAGCAAATCCCGGCAGCCGGACGTTTCCAAGAGGTATTAAGTCACGTGGTATCAACACTGTTTTGAAATCTCATCCTGTATCGCTTAGCAAGATCTAACATTTCTTTTGATAGATACCTCACTAGCAGTAGGCCAATAAAACTTCTTGGAAGCTGTTTTTTTCATTATTAGTTTTTCCCTCGACTTTCAAGAAAATTAGAGAGTTTTATAAAAGCCAGAGGGTCTTTACACTCCGTCTGAAGGTTCATTTCGCGAGAAATCATTTTTCATCAACCAAAGTTTCTTTTCCTATGTTAGAATACTTAATTTACTTATTTGCAGACCTAAATAAAATAGTTTCATCACTCCAAACACTGTCCTTGTCGCTTCTTGAGTGGCCAGACAATGGCATATAAGATGGTGTTTCCCTTGGATAAGCCGGCTTGTTCCGATGGGTACTTGATGCCATGTGATATATCCCCAGGGAATCAATAATTCCACCAGGTTCGTTGCTAGTGTAGTTGGAGTTGAAAATCGATGCTGCATCTTCATTTTCAACAACCTCAACTTCTCCTTTCGTTTCATGGAGAATTTTTTGAAGACCGGACTCACTATCAAATTCATCTTCTTCGTCGTAAGCACCGCTAAAATTTTCAGGAGCGTTCTTACTGTTAAAACTCAAAATTTCATGACCTGTGTATGCCATTTTTGCCTTCAACTTTTTACCAATTTTTTTAGTTTTGTTGCCTATATTTGTTCTCATTTCCGTGGTGTTATATTTTGACCGCGCACGTATAGGCGGGGTTATCTTATCCGTGTTTCCTGCATTGGTAGTATCGTTGGCAGAATGTTTGGATGACGTTTCCGATTCAAAAGTAAATGGCCTAATGGAGTCCGACCCAGGTACTGGCGCCTCATAGTTTTTATAGCCATCTTCGTTATAGAATATAATTTTTCTGCCAATTGTGGACTCCTTGGTGTACGATCTCTCTTGTTTCTCCAATAAACCTATGAAAACCCAGGCATTGAAAGTAACCACAACCTCAGAAAACTCCAAAAGAACCACTAACCAATTGTTATCCCACTCAAATCCTACAATATAGTATACTTGCAACGAAATCATAAAACACATCATCACGAAATTGTAAATAAGCAACGGTATATTTTGCTTGTAAAAAGTAAGACTTTGCAAATGCGGGTTGCTCAAAAGTTTGTTGTTCTGAAACGTTTTCAAACCGCCCCCATGGTGCAAATCCTCTTCATCTCCAGTCTCGTTCCCATTTTCGTCATCGTCCTCTTCGATGTCAAATTCATTATCTTTACTCCCGTTGGTTTGAAATTTGTCCAAAAGACAAATTTGTGTGTATTGCTTATAAGCAAAGGGAATAATACCAAATACAATAAAAACCACGTATATGAGCAATTTAACTGTGTATAGCAAAGAAAAAGCTATTCTGGAACCATTAGTAAGAAACATAAAAAACACGGCACTTATCAAGTTCAGCAAGATGAGCACCAGTCCTATTAGAATCACTGTTTTTTTGTAGTATTTTTTGACATTTTTAGGCACAGATTTGAATTTCAAATAATAAACAATCTCTAACCAGTTGAAATCGCATAAAATTTGCAAAATAAGCATAGTGGTATTAAACCATACTGAGTTTTTCATCAAAAAGTAAAACTCGTTCCCATCTTGGTAGTTGCCAGAGTATTGTTTCACAAAAACATCATTATTGGCTTTGCTCAACATAACACTAAAGAGAATCACAGCAAACCACAAATATACTGAGAAAAACCACGAATTTGTGTTGGAGTTGTTGAATTTACAAAGATGAAAGAGGATTCTTAGCCATTTCGTTAACTCGTTGAAAATTGTCGAAGCAAATGACCAAAGTAGTAGTTTGTACTTATTTTGTGTACCGTCTTTCACATGATGAGCCTTTTGACCATCACGACCCATGTCATTGTCAATACCTTGTTTATTGGAGTTGTTGCCGTTTTTCAAAGCATTTCTTTCAATATGACGAGCAAAATTCACATTCAATGGAGTGGAACTCAAAATGATCATTACAATCAGAATCACCCATGAACCAACACAAGCACAGACTAAAATAAACGCTGTGACTATGTTTGATTTTAGAAAATCATCCTTGTATGGCATTTCTGACTCGTGGGTGAGCTGGAGGAAAGTATTCAACAGAGCACTAGAATATTTTTTGCAGGATGCTGATGAAAACAAGGAAGGAGGTGTAAAAAAAGAGGTGGTCCATGAATTGTTGCTTCTCATAAAGTTCTTGAAAAGGTCAAAACTGGTTGCATTGTCAAAATAAGCTACAAAAGCGGGATGGCCAAAACTAGTGATGTTCTGTATCATTTGGTATGTCAAGTTGTCTCTGCTGCCAAATGGGAAAAATGTGGAAACGTTATTGTCATCCGAGGCATTGTTTGCCAGCTGCTGTAAAGAAATTCTCCCGCTATTAAGTGTGAAAATGTTTGCCTTCTCAAACAAGTGGGACAGCTGCTCTTGTATCTGATTGTCGTTTGCAGTGCTGTTAAGATAGCGCAAAAAGTTCTCATTTGTCATGGGCATTGGTGAACGTTTGTGAATTTGCTCAAAGCCTTGGTGCAGTTGACTGTTCTTCAGCAAAATGGAGTTTCACTTATGATTGTTTCTTTTCTTGGTTGGCAATAGCTGTGGAAAGCGTCGTTTGGTCTTATTGTTTGCCATTTTGTGTGTCCCAAATAAAATAAACATACGATTACCAGTAAGTTTGCAAGAAAAGCCAAGCAAATACATGTCTGTGACCAGCGATTATACGATAAACTCCAATTAAAATATGCCAAGCCTTTTCGCCGTTGGTCTCTCGGAAAAAAAAAAGAAAAAATCTATTGAAACACAAGGGAAGGTCCTAGTATCACGTGTGACAAAGATATTTTGTCAATTTCTTTGTCACGCGAAATCCAATTTTGTGCCAGTTTTAGAGTTCACCACTTTTAGCATAAACTCAAGACTTAATTGCTTAACATGATCGTTTATGCACTTCAAAATAAAGTAATTTTTAAAAAAAAATAAAAAAATAATTAGCAAATAGTTGAGAAAAATTGGTAAATATTGGCTTTTCTTTTGGTAGTGTATATGTAAGACTGTGAAGCCAAGGATATTTTGTGGGCAACTATACTTGAAAGCGAATAATGCTCCCATTGCAAGAAGCTATAAAAACACTAGTAGACCTGATTACTTTGATAATAGACGTAAATTGAAATTTTACAACTCCATAAAGAAAACAAGCATTTTTGAAGCCAACAATGAAGTACAGTTTATTTATACCTGTACTTGCAGCTACGAGTTTCTTTGGATTGATAAGTTCGTTGAGTTATCACCATCAAACAAAAGCTCACAACTTCCACACTCCAACGCATCACAAAAAAACTTTTCTGAACAAAGGGCCTCATGAAACACGTATTTTGAGTCCTACTCACAGAAAAAGAGAAAACACGGACGAGATTAATATTGCTTTACAAAACGCTCGTGAAAAATTTTATGGTGTCAATTTGGGAGGATGGTTAGTGACTGAGCCATACATTACACCGTTTTTGTACGATTATGCAAATTCATTGTTGAGATCGTCCAACGACAACTGGGGGAAAGAGATTGTTGATGAAATGCATTTTGCAGACTATTTAGGGTATGATACGGCCTATTCTATATTACGCCAACATGTTGAAACATGGTACACTGAGTCTGATATTGAAAAGATAGCTTTATTGGGCTTAAACTTGGTAAGAGTTCCAATTGGATACTGGGCTTGGAAGGATATTGACAGAGATATGTCTCAAAGTACTTACTTGAATGGTAAAATTAGCTATTTTGACACTTTTATTAATGCTGGACAGCTAGAAAAATTGAGAGAGCTTTTGGGGTGGTGTCAGAAATACGGTGTGAAAGCAATGATTGACTTGCATGGTGTTCCTGGGTCACAAAACGGGTTTGACAACTCAGGGGAAAGAAGTTTTTATGATCCATTGCGCTGGTTGCAAGAGTTGGGAAACGATCTTCAAAGCAGCAACTCCACAGGAACTCTAACAGCTGAAGTCTTAAATAGCATATTTGATGAGTTCATCACTAACAATAGTTATGGAGACACTGTGATGGGGGTTCAACTTGTAAATGAGCCATTTCACTGGAAAGTGGGGGCTGACAAAATAATCATGTTTTATTCAGACATGATCAGAAAATACAAACGGGTGCAAAATATGCTTGACAAAACAAGCCCAGAAACTCAAGTCAAATTAATTTTGCACGATGCTTTTGAGCCGTTGGGATTCTGGAACAGTTTTTTTACGCCAGCAAAAGACGACATTTTGATTGACCACCACTACTACCAGTGCTTTAGCGATTGGGACTTGAATAAGACGGACACACAAAGAGTGGAAGGTGTTCTTGCATACGGTAAAGAATTGCTGAGTGAGCAATCTCACCACCCAAGTTTTGTCGGAGAGTTTAGTGCAGCCATAGACGACTGTGCCACTTATTTGAACGGTTTCGGTGTGGGCGCTAGATACGACGGTACATACTACCGCACTACAAATTTTGAGTCGCCTTTGAAATTGAACGAGACACCCTTGGGAACCTGTGTGTCGCATCTATCCATCGACTACTGGCCCGAAGAGTACAGACGCCAAACCAAAAAGTTTATCCGCTCACAGTTGGAAACCTATGAAAAAAATTCCGCCGGATGGATTTTTTGGTGTTGGAAAACAGAATGTGCTATATCTTGGGATTTTGAAAGATTGGTTGCTTTCGATATAATTCCTAGGAACTTCAAAAACTTGGATCACAGCTTCTAATATGGATATGTTTTTATCTGCAATTATTTTGTTCTTATAAGTTTGTTTATAGGTTTGTTTAAATTTTTTGGTCTTTTCATTATAATTAAATTAATTAAAAAACGTTGGATATATTGATAGGTCACCTGCATTGTTATAGTCTTGTGTAATTCATTTAGTTCTCGATCTTTTTGTTAAGCTTCACAATTTGAGTCACGTGGAAGGTTTTTTTATGAAAAACAAATTCACAGCTCTTCTCTCCATTTGTTGGAGTAAGCGGTTACATCTATCTCATGGACGCTCATACGCTGAATCAAAAAAGTAGTAAAGTGCCCAAGAAACAACACACACGAGAAGTGAAAATCAGCAGCGACTCATGGGATACAGAGATTCCTATTACAACAGTGTGCATTATCGCACTCCAAAACAGGTATTATACGTGGACTGGCAGCAAGACGTTTTTCCTACTCCAGATCAATTATGCAACTCCAATAACAACGTTTACCGGAACGGTGCTGGTGTGTTGGACAGCGATAGAAGCAGCGTAAAGAATGGAACAGGAGCGAACAGTTATGGAATTGTCAATCCAGCGATGATGGCCACTGCTGAGGACGAGCTTATGACAGCAAACGGGATGATCAATCTAGGCACGATAAACCAATTTTGGGACCATTTTCATGACGAAGAAGATTTCAGATTTTTTCAAATGTGCAGTGTGGGACCAGATGGGAGTATTTTGTTCAACAAGAGTACTTTGTTTGATCAAAATCACAATAGCAATACTTTGAAGTTTGGGGTGTTAGATTTGCCAAAAGTGCGGACATCTGAGAAGAGCAAGTTTTACAAAGGTTTGAAACCAGGAGCTATTGGATCTGTTTGTGACGGGAAAATAGATGAGGAAGTTGATATAAATACCATGGGGTTGGCAGAGAGTAAACTAACGAATGAAATACTGGGAGATACGAAAACGGATCATGCACAGAACATGCAAGACAGACTACTGAAATCGGAGCTGTTGTCGTCTTATGAAGAGCATGAAAATGAAGAGTTGAACAACAACAACTACAAAATTTACAATTTACCACGTAAAAAAGTTATGAACCACGACCTGTGGCCGGAGTACGGGCTGGAAAGGTTTTTGGTCAAATTGATTCATATGAAGCAACTGAACTCTACAAGAGCTGCTGGAAACTGGGATAGGAAAACTTTCATGGAAAGTGATCAAAACCAAGCGATGCGCAACGAACAGTTGGATTCCTCAGATCCAGCACGCGATTTCTTCTTACGGAACATTCTTAACGATGGGAACGTTGCGTTGAACGAGCCGGGCCAATTGGAAACAGTGGGTGAGGATGACAGCAACAGCACGGACCGTCAAAACTATTTTAAAATACTCCAACAGATCGAGTCTTGCTCAAGCAACAAGACTCTATCCAATCCTGACAACATCACATTTCAAAGCATGCTGAATTTGTCAAATAATTATAGAAACACGGATCCCTTCGAGGCGGTTTTTTACGACGGCCGTTTATGAGAGGCACTAGGATCAATTAGAAAGTTGCTCGTGGGTATATCTGACTGATATGTAAACCATATTTATAGAGGTTTATTCGGAAGTTTTAGGTTATTTGATTGTATTGACTAGAGTGCGGTTCAAACCCCGTCACCCTTCTTAAATCTGCACTGTAAAAATCACGTGCCATATATTTGTGCAGTAGTTTCTATGTCTTGTTTCTTTAAAATACTAGAATTTTCTAGAATCATCTCGCAGATTGTGAGTGTTTTTTAAGGGATATCGTGATTTGCAAGAAACTGGAACCGAGACCTATATATCAAAGTTCCTCGGTTGTAATTGCAAAAACATAAATACAGATCCTATATATAAGAGCGGTTCACGATATAAAAATTTTCCATCATTGAAAATATGCCAACGTTTAACCAAATAAAATACAATAAAACCAAAGAAATAGAGAACAATGTTGCGTTCTATTAGTTCACGTAATTCGAAAAACATTTTGGCCTCAGTGGCTAAGCAAACCAAAGACTACATCCCCTTGACTTCAGCAGTCTTGAGCTTGCCACTTAAAGCTCAAAAAGCTCAAACCATTGAGGTTACAAGAAATTATTCTATGATAAGAAAAAATCCCCATTTTATAATACCTAAAAAACTTCTTTTGCAAGATTTAAAACCACACTCTCAACAATATGTATCAAAAAGATATATGCAAATGAAAATGAACCCGAACCAGGGCCAAGAGGAAAAGCCAGCTTTGGAACAGTTTGGTACCAATCTTACCGAATTGGCCAGAGCAGGGAAGCTTGATCCTGTTATTGGTAGAGATGAAGAAATTGCAAGGGCGATTCAGATTTTGTCCAGAAGAACCAAGAACAATCCAGTTTTGATCGGTAAAGCCGGTGTTGGTAAAACGTCTTTGATTGACGGACTAGCGCAGAGAATTGTGAGTCGTCAAGTGCCGGAAAGTTTGCAAGACAAGGATTTGATTGCTTTGGATTTGAGCAGTTTGATTGCTGGTGCTAAGTTTAGAGGTGAGTTTGAGGAGAGATTGAAAAAAGTTTTGGATGAGATTGACAAAAAAGATGGGAAAGTGATAGTTTTCATTGATGAAGTGCACATGTTATTGGGACTTGGGAAATCAGATGGCTCCATGGATGCGTCCAACATTTTGAAACCCAAATTGGCAAGAGGTTTGAGATGCATCAGCGCCACCACTCTAGATGAATTCAAAATCATTGAAAAAGATCCTGCCTTGACAAGAAGATTTCAGCCTATCATTTTGAACGAGCCTTCTGTGCCCGACTCTATCTCCATTTTGAGAGGGCTTAAAGAAAGATACGAAGTTCATCATGGGGTCAGAATCACCGACGCAGCTTTGGTTTCGGCTGCAGTGTTGTCCAACAGATACATCACAGACAGATTCTTGCCAGACAAAGCCATTGACTTGGTTGATGAGGCATGTGCAGTTCTTAGACTACAACACGAATCCAAACCAGATTCTATCCAACAATTAGATCGTGCAATTATGAGAATTCAAATTGAATTGGAATCGTTGAAAAAAGAAACTGATCCATTGTCTGTTGAAAGAAGAGAACTGCTTGAAAAAGATCTAAACCTGAAAAACGAAGAATTGAGCAGATTGATGAGCATTTGGGAAGCTGAGAAAAAAGAAATTGAAGACATCAAAAACGCAAAAGCTGATTTGGAAAAAGCCAGAGTTGACCTTGAAATATACCAAAGAGAAAACAATTTTGCAAAAGCTTCTGAATTGAGATACGCCAAGATCCCAGAGCTTGAAAGAAGAGTTGCCTTGAATGATGCTAAGAATAAAAAAGAAAAATCAAAAAACAACTTGTTGCACGATTCAGTGACCTCTGACGATATTTCCAAAGTGGTTGCCAAAATGACCGGTATTCCAACAGAAACGGTTTTGAAAGGTGACAAAGACAGATTGTTGTATATGGAAAAGTCTTTGCAAGAAAGAGTTGTTGGTCAAGACGAAGCTATCAAAAGCATTTCAGAAGCTGTCAGATTGCAAAGAGCTGGGTTGACTAGTGACAAGAGACCTATTGCAAGTTTTATGTTTTTGGGTCCAACAGGTACTGGTAAAACAGAATTGACAAAGGCTTTGGCAGAGTTTTTGTTTGATAACGAATCAAACGTGATCAGATTTGATATGTCAGAGTACCAAGAGAAACATACGGTATCCAAATTGATTGGTGCACCACCTGGTTATGTGTTGAGTGAAACAGGTGGTCAATTGACCGAAGCGGTGAGAAGAAAACCATATTCAGTTGTTCTTTTTGATGAGTTCGAAAAAGCCCACCCTGATGTTTGCAAAATTTTGTTGCAAGTGCTAGATGATGGTAAATTGACAGACTCGTTAGGGCATCATGTTGATTTCCGTAACACAATCATTGTCATGACTTCAAACATTGGTCAAGATATTTTGCTGAGCGACACATCAGCCTCCGAAGACGGTAAAGTGAGCAAAGAAACCAGAGACAAAGTGATTGAGTCAATGAAGAGAAGCTATCCACCAGAATTCATCAATCGTATTGACGATGTGCTTGTCTTTAACAGACTTTCGAAAGAAGTTTTGAGAACAATTGTGGATATCAGACTAAAGGAAATTGACGAAAGATTGGTGGACAAGAGAATGAAACTTGAGTTGACAGACGAAGCAAAAACTTGGTTGACCAATCGCGGGTACGACCCTCTATATGGTGCAAGACCGTTGAACAGATTGTTGCACAAGAGAGTCTTAAATCCTATGGCCGAATACTTGTTGAGGGGCCAACTAAGACCTAATGAAACGGTGCGCGTGGACGTCAAAGACGACGAGCTTTTTGTGGAGCCAAACCACCAAGAAGGGGAGGTTGATGAGGAGCCAGAAAATTAAATAATGAAGACATTTGAATGAAAAATACATATATGTAAATAGTTATATAGTACAAAAACTTTTTAAACATTGTTTTATGAACATCAACAGACGCTTTTGGCACAACAAACTGGGATCTTTTTTTTACGCGACAGAGGCAGCGCAAAAAAATCACGGCTTCGGTCCAACTGAAAAATAGTTGGTTTCTCGATGAGATGATCACGAATCAACATGCTGCTGCAATATCAATGCAAAAAGCCTTGTAAGTAAAACCCAAAAAAACAAGATGGTGAAAAAAATACACAATCCTGTCAAGATAGACTATGTGAACTGTTTAGTGGAAGGTTGCCTGCAACAGATCAAAGGTGCGGACTCCATGATTTTGAGCGAGCAGCCCAATGAGTTTCTTTCCTGTTGGGTGATTGAAATCAAAAACAAAGCTCTGGTCCAGCAGTTTGTACGTTTTGCTAAAGAGAACATACCTTTAAACGAACTTGATGGGTTACAAAATGTTAAAAAAATTAAAGTTGAAAACGGAGCTCTCAAATTTTTACCATGCTCAACAGACTCCATAAAGACCAAAGAAAAGCTGCAAGACTTGGTTTTTAAACACATAAAAGCCAATGGAAATGATTACCTCATATTAGACAAACTAGCAGTCGTTCCAAAAACACTCCCGCCAACAAAAGAAATTGCTCTTGAGTGGGGCAAAACGTACTGGCCCCTGACTTGGAGGGGCAATCCCAACGACCAGGTACTGAATGATATGGAGTACAATATGGAACAAATAAACAAGTATCTGAAGGAAATTTCAGAACGCAGTGCGGCTTGCAACAACACTGTTCCTAGTGTGACAATTTTTCTTCACAGCAAGCATAATAGAGTTTATGTTGCGTACGATGACCGGGATAAAACTGGGAACCCACTGGATCATAGCGTAATGTGTGGTATCAAAAAAGTAGCAGAGAACCTGCCCAACGACGGTTATCTGTGTTTAGGCTACGAAGTTTTTACGACGCATGAACCTTGTGCCATGTGCTGTATGGCTTTAGTTCATTCAAGAATTTCTCGACTGTTTTACATTCAGGATGTGAAAGACACAGGTAGTCTGAAGAGCAATTATCGTATGCACAATATAAAATCCTTGAACAGTAAATACCAGGTGTTCAAGTATGTTGGGGACAAATATCGTGCTTCTGCGATTGATCCAAGTGTTTATGTGTAATATCCCCTTTTTTTTTATAGTTACAAAAAATAGTCAAATAAAAATTATATAGACAAGTACCGCTTATCAGATTAATCGACATATTTTCTTCTGTGCATTCTTCTGTTTGTTCTTTGTCTTTCTTCTTTTCTTCTTTCAATTTCAAATTCGGAAAGAACTTCGACTTTTGGAGCCCAAGAAGACCCCAAATCTTCAATGTCCAAACGAACGCCCGCTGGTAAACCCACGGGGGCACCATTGTTGAAAAGCTGAATTTCGTCAGAATCTCCGTCAATAACTTTTTTCTTCAATCTTAATAATGTTTCGTGCAAAGAGAAAGCAATTTTCCCTAAAAATTCTCTGCTCAAACCCAGATCTGCAACCACAATCTCCGCAAATGCTTCAGGAGATATGTTTGAAGAAGGAACTCCCTTTTGATATTCCGTGTCCGAGTTCTCACCAATATTCCACTGGAACGTGTCTTCGTAGTAGGTGTTGCCCAAGTTGCAACTGAACTTGATGACAAGATGTATTTCTGGTAGAACTGCTCTCACATAAGACGACTGTTGTTCGATTGCATCGTAAATCGTAGAAACGATTCTGTTGTACAGAGTGCTTGAGCGATCTATCTGCAGATCCATCAAGTATATGCTAGCAAAATCCTCGGGCGTCAAGCCTTGATCGTTCAAGTTCCATATTATGTAATCATCAATCTTGCAGTCGAGATTAGATTCTTCAAAATTTAGCTTGATAGGAAGCGGTGCGGGCGTGTCGTAATTTTCTTTATACGGTAAAGATTCTGACTTTAGCTTGAATTTCTTGTTGGCTTCTAAGATCTCATTTTCATCAACATCAAATTTCAACTCCAAATCGAGCATCTCGCTATACGGACGAGTTAACTTCCCATTGGCATACGTTTCTTTGATCTTGGAAAACTTCAAGAAATTTGTCGGGTCCGCATGTTCTTCAAATGTTGGGAAAGGTGCAAACGGTTTTGTGGCTGGAGCAGTTGCCGCAAAAGCAGTCCCATTTTCTCCAGTCTCTGTGTTTTCGGCATCAAGCATCAGCTCCTCTTCATCATCTTGATCATAATCAAAATCCTGATTGTTGTCTTCCGAGTAGTTGACAACTTTGGTTCTTCTGGACGACTTGGTACTCTGGATCTGCCCATAAAGCGTCACTGGCTCATCTTTGTTTTTGACCCTGTTATGGAAGTTTGTGATAAAAGCTTGTGGTGGTAGTGACATTTTTGCTTGCTTTATTTCTTTTACGTTTTTGTTCCTCTTTTTTGTAAAATTTGCTGTCCGTCGCTAAATCTGATGACATTCGTGTAAACAATCTCTCCAAGTTTAGGCTTACAGTAAAAGCAGAGAAACCCAAGGCGAGAAAAAATATAGAAAAAAAAAAAAATACACACACACGTGATACAAACAATAAACTGCAAGTTGCGAAACATTGATCACTGGTTGAAATAATTATTAAAAAGAGCCAGCATCACTCTGGATATCATCAATACAACTGGTGGTCGCAAAAAAAACATTATCATACACATTGAGGTTTTATATATTAGTGGCAATTATTAACAAAAAATATTTACTCGCCTCTAGGACTGTAAAATTAGACTTTACAACAAAACACAAAAACATCAGCTTCCGCACGGATGTTTCATGCGTTTGACTAGAATTCACCCAATAGAAAATTATCATCTTGTTGAAATGATACCGGCAGAAATCAAAGTTTGAATTTTGTGCATGATATCTGGGTTTTTCAAGTGTTCCTGCAATGCGGCTGGGTTCGATTGAGCTTGCTGTAGGATCGATTGCATGACTGGGTCCTGCAAGATTTGAGCAACTTCTGGGTCTTTCATAGCTCTTGCATAAACTTGTTCTGGAGTTTCGTTAGCACTTTCTGGTTGGAATCTTTGCTGAGAAGCCTTCATGTACAGTTGTTGGATTTCTCTTGCGTGAGCTTTAGCAACATCTTTTTCTTGAGCAACGTCCAAAGTTTTGATTGCTGCACCGAATTCTTTAACCGCGATTTGTGCGGTAGCTTTTCTGATATATGCTTTCACAAAGTTTGGGTCTTTTTCAATGGCAAGGTCACAGTCTTTGATACAATCAGGGAACGACATAAGCTTGGCCAAGACTGCAGCTCTGTTAGAGTAACCCCTTGGATCTTCAGGAGCTCTCTTGATCATTTCGGTATAAGATTTGACAGCACTTGGCCAGTCCCCTTTGTTGTAAAAATCTCTACCTTCCATTCTGGCTTCTTCAGCTTTTTCTGGGTTGATGTAATCCTTTTCTGCTTGGATTTTGATATCTTTTTCCGCTTTTCTCAATTTGTTCAAAACCTCAGGAGTTCTATGTTCAGTTAGGGATTTTTGGTAAAATTGGATGGCATTTTGCAAATCGTTCAATTTCACATAGCAGTTACCGATTCTGTGGAAAGATTTGGCAATGATTTTGTAATCAGCTCTGTACTCTCTCCCTTGTTCAACAGCATCATTCAAAGTCTTGATGGCGTCTTCATATTGACCTGCTTCGTATTGAGCAGCAGCTTTGTTATTTAGATAAGTAACATCTTTGTATAGATCCCAGGCTGCTTCGTATTTGGCAATGGCTTGGTCGAATTTTTTTGCTTTGTACAGTTTGTTCCCTTCGTCCTTCAATTCCAAAGATTTGGTTTTTTCGTCATCAACTTCCATAGGTTCTGCTTCTGGTGCTGCTTTTTCTTCTGGTTTTGGCGACTCTTTTTCAGTTTCTTCTTTAACTGGTTCAGATGCTTTGTTTTCCGTTTCGGCTTCTTTTGGTGGAACAAAATCATCTTTTGGAGTTGATCCAGATTCTTGTGGGTCCATAGATAGATCAATTCCCATCAAAGCAGCCAAAATGGACATAAAGTTGGGATCTTGAATGACTTCAGGTCCCATAGCTCTTGGGTTTGCTTGAATTTGCAAAAGTTTTTGAACAAGAGCTGGGTCGTTCATCAAGTGTGCAACTTTTGGATTTTTCTTCAATTTTTCAATCAAATTTGGATCTTGAAACATTTTTCCAATCCCCAAATCTGGCATGCTTTGTCTTTGTTCTTGTTGGTCTTTCACCTGTTTCAACCCATTTTTGGCTGCAGTGTTTGCTGGATCCAATTCCAAACATTTCTTATAAGAAGCTTCAGCTTCATCCAAGTTACCTAGACCTTGTTGGGCTGCAGCAACTCTGCTGTAACCTTTTGCCCAGCTTGGTTGCAGTTTGACACATTCTTGAGCGTCTTGCAAAGAGTCGGGGTAGTTTTTCAACAAAACATTACAAGCAGATCTGTTAGACAACAAAACATGGTTTGGTTCATCACTGGCTTCAATGGCTTTTGTGAAAAATTCAACGGCCTTAGAGTAGTCTTTTGCTTTGAAAGCTTCGTTCCCTTGAGATTTGTATTCTTCAACAGACATATGGGGTTAATGTGGAGTTTTGTGTAGTGGTTTGGGTTAATCTGTTCTATGTGTTCTATTAACGCAAAATTGATTACATTAGAGATGTATCGATTATAAATCACCATTTCTTAAATACCCATTTATTAATCAAATGATGTCGTTGATCAAGAAGTGGGGAGGAAGGGAAGAGTTGGTGTTTTATTTTGTAGTTGTTTACCCCCCTCATGATTGCCATAGTGTGGATTTCACTATCATCGCAAGAAAACCGGAAAAAAATATTCTGGAAAATTCTTTACCGCGCAACCTGGGTCGGGTAGGATAAAATAAGGTTGTGACGTTTTTGGCGACAGTTTGTGCCTTTGAGATGATATTAATCAAAAGGAAAAGCTATGAAACTATGTTAATTCAAAAGCGTTACATCGCACGAAAACTATGTTAGCTGTGCTATACAATGGTACATAAGTCCATGTTTAATGGCCCATAAATCATGCTTTAGAAAAAAAAAAAAAACGAAAAATGCAAAAAAAAAAAAAAAAGCTGATAATGATCCAATTGTGAAGGAAAAAGACACTAAAGCTACGCCCACTTAAATCATAATTCCAAATCTGGAGGCCATGTGTTAGAGTTTTGGTAAAAGTTAGTTTCATGCTTAAAAAATGTGCAAGTGTGGAGGGGTTTCATTAATGCCCGGGTCAAATTCTTGAAAAACTCACCAGCCTGCTTTTTTGTTAGTCTTGCCTCTTGTTCAAACGTGCTACTTGCAGAAGTACAAGCTTGTAGTTTTAGTTTTCGCTCTCTTATTAGCAATTTTTCGAAATCTTGTTGACACATGTCAAGGTACTTAGATTGTTCAGGTTCTGGCAACAGGAAAACTTGCCTCAGAGTCAAGTACTTTTTTTGCTCTTGTTCAAGTTGCACGGGTTTCCCATCATCATCAAACAGACCTTTTTCAATTGTAAGATAATCATAAACAGACCAAGCCATCATAACCAAAACCAATACAACAATTAGTCCTACCCAGAAACAAAAGAAAATGGAGCCCAAATTGTCTTGGTTACTGATGTATTTTTTGAGATTTTGTTTGTTTAGTGGCATATCAGGCAATGGTGGGTAAAAAAAAGTCAATTTGCTTGAATTATAATTGACATTTTGAGCTGGAAAGTTTTTTGTACTATTAAGATTACTTTGAAAATCAAGCTCTTTGACAACAATACTGGTTACTGTGCTTGAATCAGGGAGCACTGTGTCTCTGATAGTGGTGAGCCGTGATGAGTTTGATGTCAGCATGTTGTTTTTGTTTGATAGTTGTGCAACAATGAACCATGCAACAAATTGATCTTTAAGTAGGGTCAAATTAACATGAAAACATATGTGTTGTGAAGGTTTCTTGTCATGAACCTTAACCTTCAAGTATAAAGAGTCTTATTTTATATAATCACAAGTCGTTGTTTCGAATTGGCGCAAATACCATGCTTGATTATGTGTGATTTTGGCATAGCTCATATTTATAATTTTAACATTTCATTTATGTGACACTTTTTACTGCAATTGTCCATTCAATAATCGGTCTTTGAAAAGTCAATAATATCGTGCTATTCAATATGACAGAAGAGGTACGTTCAAATTGTTGCACGCACAGTTTAGTGCAGCTTTTTGTAGCCAATTCGCTTAGAAAAACGTTTTTTCTTTTTGTTTAGTGCTGCAACATAATAAAATCAATAATGATAAACGGCCACTCCTATTTGTGATTTGCACAAAGGTCATTTGTATCAATCGTTATCAATAGCTTTGGTTGAAGGTTGGGTTGATAAAATGTAGGTGCTAGATAAAAGAACGAGAAACTGGTAATCCGAAGAAATTTTCGGCATAATCCTTGTACTAGTTTTTTCTCACTTGCATACGTCCGAGAAAAGCCTAAATAGCACGGTAAATTGCTCATCGAACCATAAGACCCTTTTGATTCAGGCATGTAAAAAATAATCCTCCTGTGGTTTCTATTGAAGAATTGCCAACATAAACCGACAATGGATAGTTTCGATCAAAGCACAAAAAACTTTACTGATTGGATTGCAACAAATGCTGGCATCAATGTTTCAGATGGTGTAAAAATCAGAGATTTGAGACAACAGAATCAAGGAAGAGCGGTTTTTGCCGAAAAAGACATCAAGACAAACAATGTTTTATTTAAGATTCCAAGAAGCACACTTTTGAATATCACCACAAGCACAATTGCCAAGGACAAGACGGTGGCAGAAAAACTATTGCATAAAATTGGACACTGGGAAGGGTTGATACTTTCCATTTTTCACGAACTCAAAGTGAACAAAGATACCTCTTTCTGGAATGCGTACTTCCATATCTTGCCAGATATGCAAAGCCCAAAACCCTTTGACAATTTACTTTATTGGAGCGACGAGGAGTTGCAAAACTTGCAACCGTCATTAATTTTGAGCAGAATTGGTAAAGAAGAAGCAAGGAAGATGTTTGAAAACTGTTCAGCTTATGTCAAGGAACTTTGCCTGGAGTTTACCTTTGATTGGAAGGAGTTTTTGTATGTTGCTTCTCTTATTATGTCTTACTCTTTTGATACAGAACGTGCAGACTACAGCGAAGACTCAGAAAATGACAGCGAAAGTTTAGAGGTGATTGATGAGTCAACTATTGCCGATGTGTACAAAGATGGGTACTACAAATCCATGGTGCCTCTCGCAGACATGCTGAATGCAGACACCCATTTATGCAACGCTAATCTGATATATTCCGAAACACACTTGGTAATGGTAGCCATCCGGGACATCAAAGCCGGCGAACAAATTTTCAATACATACGGCGATCATCCAAACTCTGAACTGTTAAGAAGATATGGTTATGTGGAGTGGGAAGGGTCAAAGTATGATTTTGGGGAAATCACAATGGGTGACATTTTTGTGGTTCTGGCCAAAGAATTTGGAAAAGAACTTGATGATGTTGCAAATTTGGTAGAGGCCATTAGTGACGATGATGACTTACAGGAAAATGTGTTGGAAGGAGAAACTATTGTTATGGAGAGTTATGACTGTTACAATGAGGGAGACATTTCTGCAGAAGGTGTTTGCTTGGTTCAGCTGCTATCTTTGATGTTCGAATTCAATTTAACCACAAACTCCCCAGGTTTCTCAAAAATAATGAAAAAATGCGTAAAACTAGTCAACAAGAGTAAAATCACTCAAAGATGCCAAAAGGTTTTGAAGGAAATTTTGGAGCTTCGTTTATCTGAATATCCTAAAAATGGGAACCAAGACGTTTTAACGAAGCCTGGTTCTAACTACATCGAGTCTATGGCCAAAAGAGTCCTGAACAGCGAAGTTTTATCCATTAAAGAATGTTTGAATAAAGTAGATGAGAATTTCAAGTGTGTTGAAGTTGAGGAATACATTCCTGATACAGGTCTTGTCAGCAAAAAAAGACCAAGCAAAGAAGCAACTTCAAAATCTTCAAAGAAGCAAAGACGTTAGGGTCGTTACACAACCCCTGTAATTAACAATGTGTAATATATATAAGCTCAAATTCGATAAACGTATAAATTGCTTGGCAACACTTTGGAGGCCAATACTTCATCGACAAAAGTCAGTTCAGGATCGGTTTTGAAATTATCATCAGAACAAGCAATCACTAGGTATTTTTTGTTACACGCCAGTTTAACAACGCTTTGGCCGTTGAAACTATCGAGTGTTTTCAATCTCTTTCTCAGCTGATAGTCCCACATACTCACCTTGCCGTCACTTCCACCAGAGAAAAAAACGTTGCTGTTGGGCTTGAAGCATATGGAGTTTACCGAATACACGTAGTCAATGTCTTTCAAGTTCTTTCTGTGGCACCGGAACCCGTATTTTTTAGCTTGTAAAGACTCATCAAAGTAGTCCATAGTGACTCTTCCAGCAACAGAAGATTGAGCGTACCCTTCTCCATTGCTCATTATTTTTATGTCACGCACCTGGTCTCTTAAACCCGATTCCCTTATTTCGTACGGTTTATCAAGTTTCCTGATATCCCTGATATCGACGGAGTTTGATGGGTTAGTACAGCATATTTTCATAGACCTTTCGTTGAAATCCATTGCAAATATTTTTTTCTCGAGGCTTGTGTGTGCAACTTTTGTTACGGTACGTGTATCCACAACTTGCACGTCTCCATTCCAGCTTGCTGTGATCAAAGAGCGATGATCTTGCAAACCCTTTAGGCGGCAAATTCCTATACCTGCGTCGGCATTGGAAAATGCACTATTTTCGTCATTCATTCCATTTTTTAGACTGATTCCATGAATAAATAGATTTTTATTCCCCAGGTCTCCTTGTAGCAGGTTACCTTGAACGTCTCCAAAAAACCATTGAGCAGAATTTACACTCGAGTTGTTGTAACACGATAGAATAGGATATTCGTGAGAGACACCATAGATCGCAGAGCTAACAGCACCTGTCATTTTATTTTCCTGATATTTATTGATATCATACACGTTTATTGTTCCGTCCCATGTTGTCACAGTGAGTACATTGTCATTACTCAGATCCAAAGATGAAATTATGTCTTGTTCCCGCGCCAGAAAGTTGGTTATTGATGCAGTGGTCATCACACCTGCGTTTCCGTAAACTTAAATTGTATTATAGCACTAGTGTTATGTCTCGGTGGCGTGTCGCTGTGGTAGTTAATGGTTTGATTCATTAACGCAAGAATTCTCACTGAATAAAGACTCTGCTTAGAGTTGCAATCTTTCTTAAATTGAGATCGGTATTTCACATGCGGTTGAAGGTCACATGACCAAGACTTAGTTGTTGTTTTTTTTTTTTTCTCTTTGCTATACCTTTCAACAACTAACAATGGATTAAGAGTCCCAAATTCAACCCTTTAAGAACTAGCGAAAAGTGTTGAATTTTTGATTCAAAGACGTCTTATCAGCAAGGTTCCTTATAGCAGCATTGAATGTAAGAATTCTAAACCAAGAAACAACAAGGCCAAAAAGAAATTTACGAATCATCACGAGTCTAACTTAAAGTACCTTAGTTAATCATCATTTGTGCTGACAATACATTGGATCATCTGTTTTTACAAGTTGAAAGCAAAATCATAGTTTGACGGGCTTTATTCAAAAAGACACCTTTTTTTCAACATTGACGATTAGTTCCTCGTAATTTACTGCTTTACTACTGAGTCAGAACTTTTAAAATGGATGCAGTGGCAAGTTTTTTTACAGACACGATGAGTGGTGGTGTTGCCTCAGGCACAAACAGCAGCAGTGCAAAGGCTAACCAGCATCGAAATAGTTTTGTTAATGATTCCTATGGCACAAAAGAAAGCGGAATGCTTTCAGGAACGTCGGTTTCCGCGAAGGAAACATCAAAAAACACAAAAGAAACCTCATCAGGAGGATTGGCGGGGCTTCTAGGCTCGGCAAAGTCTGGTCAACAATTGCTAACTGAAAAGTTTGTGGAGAAAATGATTTACATGGCATTGCCCTCAGCATCCCATCCCGGGCTCGGGAAGAAAGAGTTGACATCATATGAGTATAGGATGGCAGCAGCAAAAAACAGATCAGGTCTTAGTGTTCAAATTATGAGTAAAAATTTCATCGCAATGAACTCAAGATTGAGTGTACCGTTTTTGATTCTTGATGAAGTTATTAAATTATTGAACTGGGAAAACAGCAACTTTACCTTGGTTGTTTTAATTTTTGTTTCATACATCATTTTGAAACCAATACCCACTTTAACAAGTGTCCCGATTTTTTACGTACTCTTTGGCATAATGGCACCGGCGTACATGAAACTACATAAACCAGACGAGTGGAATACTGTTTTTGATAATAACCCTGTGCCTGCAAATGGACCCAATTTAGTTGACGTTGAGCTACCAAAACCTGTACCAGAATTTAGCAAAGAGTTTATTTTGAACTTGACCGATTTGCAAAACCACATGTCCATATATGTTATTGTGTTTGATATCATTAACAAGATACTTTGCAAGTTTGCATTTTACTCTCGCGAACCTTTGTCCATATCGATTTTCATTGTTTTGTTGGGTGTTGCTGTTTTCAATGCTTTATACATGGATATCTTGAGTGCATATATTCCATTCAAAATGATCAGTTTAATACTGCTCTGGAGCTTTAGTATAAGCATGCATCCTGAATTTCGCGACAAAATTCTAAATTACTTTAGCAGTGAAGACACACGATTAAGATGGGTGCTGTTGAGCAACAAATGGGAAACTCACATTTTGAAAAGTCTTGATGTGCAGACTCCAGAGCCCAAAGATCTGAAAGTTGCCTGCATATATGAAATCCAAAAATACAACGACGAGCTGAAAGCCTGGGACTTGGTCGGATACTGTAATGACGACTACTCACTATTCTCAGATTTGAGAATACAGGAAATAGATTTGGCCAAAATTCTGAAACACCAAGAAAACAACAATAACAACAATGGGAAAAATATAAACCTGCAAGACGTTAATCCACCCAAAGACTGGTGCTGGTCTTCAAAATCACAATGGAACTTGGACTTGAATGTAACTAAGTGGGTTAAGGAAAACTTAATTCAGTGTGTGGAAATAGACGAAGAAGAAAAGTGGGTGTATGATTTGAATTTTCCAGATTGCTTGGCTAGAGGTGAATATAGACGGAGAAGATGGATTAGAGTTTGCAATAGAAAAAGCCATATTTCAGCGACACCACGCAGAAGCAGTGCAACAACAACACCAAACGGGAGCTTGAATGACAAAAACGCTTTAGGCAAATCAGCATTAAATAATGCTAATGTTTTCGAGGACAGCGACGATGAGGATCAACAACAAAATTTGATGAATGGTGTGTTGCCGAGAGATCTCCTTAGTGGGGTGACAAAAAGTCCAAAATAAATACATTCCAGATTTGAATTATGTACGTACAAACAGCATGATTTTACGTCAGTGATATTTTATTCACGCGAAATAATTCATTTTTTCAGAAAGTCAGCCAAGTTTAGTGAGCTTTTGCTTTTGCTTTCTTCCTTTAATTTCTTTTGTTTCAACACATTGGCCAATGTACTTGATTTTCTTTTTTTGGATCTTTGTTTTGCAGAAAGGTTTTTGCTTTCTGGTTTGGAAACTTTATTGGTCGTAGGTGAGGAGTTGTGTGGAGGAGATGGTGTTCCACTATATGGTTTGTTCAAAACGTTTTTAGGGGTGTGCGACCCTTGCATAACCGGTGTATTGTCCTTAGGGTCTGGTTCATTTGTTGATGGGCGCGTCAAAGGAGGATCTGATGCTTTGAAATATGATTTAGAGTCACAGAGTAGGCAATGCAATTCCACAACACAATTCCCATTTTTTCGCAAAGTTTTGATTTTTGTACTTAATCCATACAGTCTTAAATTCCCACACTTTTCACAAAATTTGGTGGTACCATCGTTCAATCTTGTGCTTTCTGCCGCATGGCTGGTAGATTCCCCTTTCAATTCCTGTTCGTACTTGTCCCATTTCTTTAATTTCTTAGTTTTCACAGGAAGACCCCTCGTCTCTTCTGGCAATATGATCTTGTTTTTCTTACAACTCCTAAAAAATTTGGTTAGATATAATGGACCAAGCACCGTAGATAAGTTGAAGCTCTGTACAGCGTCCAATTCATCTTGATCTTTGTCAGTGGAAGCAAGAGCTAGTGGAAGCTCATGCAATCGGTTATACTGAAATGTGGTGTGTTGCTCTTTGAACGCTTCTTTTGATTTTTTATTTAACGACATGAGAAGCTTGTTGGTTTTGTTTTGTTTTGTTTGGTTCACTTTGCTTTCTCAAGTTTTATTTCACTGTGCAACATGAGCACTGCACCTGAAACTCGTGTAACTTTTCAAGGCATCAATTTTCTGTGAAAGTGACAGAGCGCTAAAAAGCAAAAAAAAAACAAAAAAAAAAACAAACAAAACTTCAACGGTTGAAATACAGAACTTTCAAGTGGCACAACTAATTAGCTTTTTCTATGCGTTGTTGCATTACAAAGGTTTTAATCAATAAAGTAATAAGACGTAAACATTATAAAAACTAAAAACAGATTTACACTAATTGGTGTATAAAATAACAGTAAGATGAATGGGCAAACCATAATTCTTAGAAAAGCGAGTGAATGAAAATGATGATGTGGTAAAATGATTTCACGAAAAAGGTCGGAAAAGAGACACCATGCTGGTATACATAACAATTTTGATATGTAGTGCATGTATGCAAAAAAAAATAAAAAAACAGGTATGAAGTTTTCGGAAACATTAAATGCGTGAGCGAATGTGAGATGCTGTAAAAATGCAATAAAATTTATGATTGTAAGCTAGAAACGAAAAGGAAGAAGCATGAAGCAGAATCACCGAAACAAAAAAACTAGGGTTCACATAAGGCACATGTTGTGGAGGTATAAAAAAAAAAACATATGGTCCATAGCCACGAACACGACTCAAAAAAACGTGTACCCATTGTTGGTGTTTTCCTCGTACATCTCCAAAGATTCAAACAGTGAAGTTGGTTTTCTAACAGTTTCTCCATTGAAGTTGGAGGTGTTGGCTCCGTAATACTGCATGATGTCCACCATGTTGGGCCAACTTTTGCCATCTGTATGTGCCATGTTTGAAACCCGAGGAGCAACAAGGGTGGAGGAACCAGTGTTTTGTGTTGAAGAAAACCCTGCAGAATTAGACAATTGTGACGACAACACATTTTGTTGTTGTTGTTGTTGTTGTTGCTGAATTTTCTGTTGCAATTGCTGTTGTTCTTGAAGTTGTAGTTGTTGACGTTGCGAGGTGTATTTGTATTGTTGCACCAAGTTTTCCAAGTAAGAAACATAGTCCACGGAATATTTGCCAACATTGGTATTGTTGTTTTGACTTTCCGAAAATGACAGCGGACTGACTGGAGAAGCAGCAGGATTGATGAATCTTGTAGGTGTTTCCGGCTGTTCTTTATAGTTGTTCAAAGGCATAGACGATGGAAAATTGACTATTGTTGCGCCTGGTGGAATCCCCGCTTTGCCCCAAGACAGTCTTATCTTCATGTTACCAATTGGATACCCTTGCATTCTGGCAATTGCACATTCTGCTGAGAACCGATTGTCAAATTGAACAAATCCACAAGTTGTCAGAGTTTTTGAGTTTGAATTACCGTTCTTGCTGGAGTGACCACCGTTTTTCCCATGTTGTGGAATCTTTACGTAAACAATTCTTCCAAATGGTTCAAAGTACGATTTCAATTCTAGTTCAGTACATCCTGAATATAATCCACCAACAAAAACAGTGGTATTTTTTGGATCGGAAAATGGTTGTGAGTCTGCTGCAGTTGGCTGTTTCAAAACAACCTTTTGAGTGTGGTATGAAGACATAATTTGATTGTAGTCGTGAACTGTTGCTGGAACGCTAGTTCTTTTGAAAGAGTTGCTAGACTTCACAGTTTTCCCTACACCAAACCTAGACTGGTTAGATTTACTTTTGTTAGCCTGAGCATTGTTAGATGAAGAAGTGGAAGAGGAAGAGGAAGAGGATGCTGACGAAATTCTAATAGGCTTGCCTTTTAAGAAAACTCCATTCATGGTCTGTAGTGCTTTTGTTTGATCATAGGAATCACTAAATTCTACAAAACCATAACCCTTTGATATCGATGTTTGCAAATCAAACACGATTTTAACTTTTTTCACTGTAGTAGGATAATAACTTTTGAATAATTGAAGAAGATCGTATTCCGTAACACTCAATGACAAATCACCCACGTAAACAGAATAGGTTGTATTAGCTAGCGAGGCAGATGCTGTTGCTGATGATGAAGAAGAGAAAGAAGAAACGGAAGCCGAAGTAGATGAAGATGGCTTGTTCAAGCGTAATGTCTTGTTTGGAGAAATCAAGCGGCCGTTTTGCTTCATCAAAGCAACTGCTGCTGCCTCATTGATGAAAGTTAAAAAACAGTATCCGTCATTATTGTACTGGGGATTGTTGTGACTGGACTTGATCAATTTGATATTGGTGATACCTACAGCACCAATATTTGTAAGCAGTTCCATCACGTCTTTTTCCGTCCATTTAAGATCTAGATCACCCATGTAAAGTTGTTGTTCGTGTTCATTGTTGTTGGTGTGTTGAGCAGACTGGGAGCTTGGCGACCCAAATCTGGAAGGACGGGTGGGAGTGTTGGAGTATCTTTTGTAAGACTGGCGAGGAGGCATTGGGTTTTAAAGGAGTGTGTGTATTTTCGTATTTTGGTTGGTAAAGCTGAACGTCGAAGGAAATGTACGAGACTTATAAGTTCAAACTAGCAAAGCAATTTGTATGTGCAATATAATATTGGAAAAATAAAAGTTCGGAATATTTTGGAAAGTGAGAATAGTGCAAAAAATTAGAGCAAAGCAATAACAAGTAGACAGTTCGCGTAGAGTGTGAGTATCCAGGAGCTGCAACTTGAGGGCTTTGTATCTTGTTTATGAGTCTTTTTTGGTTTATTTCTTTCATAGATACGATCAAGAAACTACTTACTTGTGCTAGAATAACGGAGATCATGTCTAATTAAATCCAGATCAGATTATATAAAATCAGATCAAATCATAAATTCTAGAAGATGCATCACTCCACAAACATTTCTCATCGATAAATCAGAGATTCCATGACAACGACAACGACAACGACAACGAAAAAAAGATTTGAGAAATCGGCGCTCAACGAGATTTTTTGGGCAAAAAAAATAAAAAGAAAGAATTTTTGCGTCAGATCTGCGACGTAAATTGCGTCAGAGAAATGGTCAGATGACTACAGGTTACAGTTTGGTGTCACTGAATTCTTGGGTTTGAACAATGTTTTTATATTGTTGAAATAGAGTTAAAACCAGGTTAAAACAAAGGCTGAAAGGTGATGACTAGTATATATGAATCGAGGTTGATGTTTGTCTTACCCAGTCTGTGCAAGCGCATTCCACTTATCTTACACAGATAGAATTTCTATTTGAGTTTACAAAGTTATACATCTCACGCAGCAGCAGACAATTCCGTTTGCAAATTTTCCAAGTACTTTAACAGAGTGTTGGCAGCTTTCCCACTTTCACCACCGTCTTTAACAATAGGCGCCAAATTGAACAAAAAAGGTTTCATGAAATTCTCATTAAGCAGCTTGCATCTGATTATGTAATCTTCACATGCAACTTTTTCCAAATCTTTGAAATTCTGTGCTCCAGAAAGTTTCTTATCACTAGAAGCACTCACAGAAAACACATCGTTTTCTTCAAATTTGGTTTCAAAAAGTTTCAAGTATTGATAAGGCTGTGGGACCTCTGAAATTAAATACTTTTTCATATTGTTTTCCAAATACAGTTCATTATTATCAAAGGCTTCACCTTTCCTTTCTTTCTTCTTCTTTTGATCAAACAACTCTTGACATCCGCTTTTGATGAAAACATTTAAAGCTTCCAAATTGGTTATTTTCGATTTAATAGACTTATTACTACTCACCACACTACTGCTCAAGGAATTGCTGTTTGAAGTAATGTTTTGCAGAGACGTTGTAATCTTGTTTGACTTGTTCACATCAACAAACAATGACCAACCCAAGACTCTAGAAATGTTAACCAAAATCTTGCACCAGAAACGTCTCACTATTGAATCATGACAGTATTTCACTAAAATTTTCAAAAATTTCCCCGAATCTCTCTGTATCTGTGGGATGATATGAGTCATAGAATTACACAGGTACAGCACAAGTTTGTTCAAATTCAACTCCAAAACCATGCTGTTAACAGACCCAACGTTGTCCAACAATTCAATCAGCTGGTTCCGAACTTGTACGTCGTCGTCTATAATTATTTGGTATATGTTGTTCACCACAATGTTCATTTGGTTTTCAGTCAAAGCTTTACTACTAATGTTCTTACTCAAAAATAACAGAGCTTCTTTTCTCATGTTCGGGGAGTGGTGTTTCAGTAATGAAATTTTGTTTGCCAAAACACTGTTTGAGATAGCAGCAGGCCCAGCAACGGGTTTTCCCATGGCTTTAGCATGCTCGGCAGCGTTTTTGGCAACGGTTCTCGCATACTCGTTCACCAATTCATCCTTAATGGGTCTTTGGGTAGGTAGTCTGATCTGTTTGGCCACAAATGAAGTGTCGGTGATATTGGTGGGCTGTTGTCTCCCCTTCCCAACTTTCAGTTTTTTTTTCTGGAAATCCTGCTGTCTCAAAGTTTTCTTCTTGGCCATTGTGATATTGACTCTTTGTTGGTGAAGTGCGGCTTTCTGTGTTGTTTCCTCTTGAAAGCTTGGATACAGTATTATCTTTCCACAACTCATGTTGATGACCCTCTAACTAGTCACAGTCGCTCATCTACACGTTTCTTTTTTCACAGGAAGATCATCGCTGAAAATAGCAAAAAAAAAAACAACTCACGTGCCCCTTAACTCACGTGACTATAGAAAACTTTTCTGTGTCAAATAAGGCAACTGCCATTGGCAAATCTTCTTTTTAAGAGTTGTTCTTAACGGAAATAGAGGAAGTTGATAGTTTCAACTCTACCTTACAGCAGATAATAGGCAAGACCAGCACAAAGCAGCACAACAAACATGAGTTCAAGGGCGTTGAGGAAACTCCAAAAGAAAAATAATCTGGATGAATTGTCTCTGCTGCAAGAGAAGCTGAATGCCAAGTCATCAGAGAACACACCTAAAGACTCTACAGAGCATCAAACTCCTCAAAAACAACCTACAAATCTGTTTTCCATGTTTGGAGATGAAGAGAGTGAAAGTGAGAGCTCTGAGGAAGAAGCGGAGGATGAACAATACGGGACTCATAGCGATGATAGAGATGCAAACCCGCAAGTCGCTGTTAAGACTCCTCACTCAACTGCGACAAGCAAAGCAGCAAAACCACCAAGCAATAAAAACAGCAAAAGTACAGATGTTGAAAGCGATGATGATTTTGATAAATTGGTTGACCAGTTTCAGAAAGAAAATATGCAAAAGTACTACGCTGGGATACACCAAGAAGGTGAAGGGGTATCTGGTGCGTCAGATAGCACTGTATACTCCATCAAAAATGATCCCGGTTTTACTAAATTCAAAAGAAACTCAGACATTCAAGTCTTATTTTCCTCGATCAAAACGTCCTTTTTAGATCCACAAACAGAGTTGAAAAGTTTGTTTGACGACATTCCCTCCTCGATCATGAACGAAACTTCTGAGTCATCTGGTCTGTCTCAACATCAGCAGCAGCAATTGAAAAGAATGAAAAGACTAGTGAAAAACTGGGCAACGGGGAAGAACAAGAGAACTGTGCCTAACGGTCCAGCACTAACAAGAACTCTACTTTTTTCGAACATCAGAGATGATTGGATTCCTACTCAAAGAGGTGAGTTGCATATGAAACTTTTGAATGACCAAGACTTTTTGGATTGGAATGCCTACCTGAGACCTAATGATTGGCTGGATGTCATCAAAGAAGATTTAACTGTTCAACAGAAAAGTACACCAAAAATAAAGTATTTCAAGTTTGAACCTTTGAGCAGAGAGCAAACTAGTAAAAACATGGTTGAATTTTATCTAAGTGTGGTTTTGCACCCGGACCACGAGTCCTTGATTTCATTGATCCAGTCGCAGGCTCCTTATTTTATTCCAGGCTTGCTTCAAGTTGCGACCATCCTTGTCAGACAGGGCGATAGATCTAACAGTAACGGTTTGGTGGAAAGGGCTTTGTTTGTTTTCGATAGAGCGTTGAAAAATGGGCTTTCCTTCAACGGGATTGATGTGCAGCTTCCTTACATATATTTTTTCAACAGGCAGTTTTATTTGGCTATATTCCAGTACGTTGGTATCTTAGAGCAAAGAGGTTGTATCGGCTCAGCTTCAAACTGGTGTAAAGTTTTGTGGTCTTTGTCACCCTGCGAAGACCCTCTAGGCTGCAGATTTTTTATTGACCATTATCTTTTGCAAGCTCAGGATTACAAGTTTTTGGTTGACCTTTCGAGAAATGCATTGTTTACCCAGTACGAAGAGTGGCAGACTTTCAATTTGGACATGAGTATTGTTTTAGCTTTTTTGAAAATGGATTTGCACGACGAAGCAGCTGAACACATGAAGTCTGCAGTACAAAGACATCCTTATGCAGTCAAAGAGTTTTATTTACAAGGGTTACACGGAGATTCATCTGCGCTTCCAAAAAATTTTACAAAATTAGAGCTTCCAAGTGTCTCAGAAGACATTCAGTTGTCATTTTATCTACTAAGGATGGGGAAATATTGGACTGACTCAAATATCACCAAGCTTACTGAAATCTTGTCTGAAATATGGAAAGCAGGTGTTTCTGTTGACAGCTTGAGCAAGACTCAAGAAGACAATGATTTAATTCAAAATGAAAGGCTTTATTTGGAAGGGTTGGAAATCAACTTATTGCGTTTTACCTTATTGTCTCAAGAAAGTTCAATAATGCACAAGCTTCCAACGGAGATTTTTGAAAAGTATCAAGTCTTTGACTACGATGTGCTTCCTCCACCTTTCAACGAAAGCCAAGAAAAAATTGATGCTTTGCCTCTGGAAACTATTCACGACTTTATCAACAAAAAAGATCTTGAAGAAAAATCAACTCATTTGTTGCAAGATCAAAATCTGCTAGACCTCATTCAGAGGGTTTCATTGCAAGATTACATACAAGACAACACTGAACAACCTCGGGAGTAACGTTCCAAACTTAAAAACTTTTCATAAATACAACACAAATAACTTTGATTAAGTACTGTGTATATAAAGTTACACACTGAAAGAACTATCTGTAAACGTTTATTTTTCAGAAAATGCTAGTTGTTCTTCGTAATCTATAATAGCGCTCAACACTTATTTTTGATGATGATTTTTTTTTACAACTTTGTTGGGCTTTGATGGTGGTTTGGCGGTTGGAGGCTCGTGATAAGCATTCCAAGATTTGCTGACATTGACAGGAGTTGTTGTTAAAATAGGCGAATTGCTATGGATGTAAGGTGGGAACATTGGGGCTGTTGCTGAGCCGGTACTGCCAGGAAATAATCGACCAAACATAGGCGTGTACGGACCATACTGACTGATCGGCACACTTCCGTTTGCAGCAGCAATTTGGCTATGTTGAAATGAAGGTTTTGTATGATGCTTCCTGTTCTTGGTGTGGTTGGCAGTTGCAGATGCCTTTTGCCCTGACGGTAGCGGTGCAGAAGGAAAAGAAGGATGATGGCGAGCCGGAGATGATAACACGTCTCCAAATCCTGCTGTTCCATTTTGTGCCTGAGGAAATCCATTTTCTCCTAGTGTATCATTCAGTGTGAATGGAACACCATAAGATTGAGTGTTTTGATTTGGTACGTATGCCATTGGATTTGGAGGTTTGGAATAAGGATACCCATAGTAGTAGTCGTGCTGTCTGTATGGGAAATAAGATTGCTGCATGAAAGGAGCTGCAGAAGTATAAGGATGATTTGAGTATGTTCCCGGATAAGGCATATATGGGTAGTACATTTGTTGCTCAGGATAGTAAGAATTTGGAGCTTGTGGTGGTGGATGGTTCGAGGAGGTTGGCTGCTCTGGAGAAAGAAGATAGTCCATGTACGATTGGTCAGCTTTGTTTTTTGGCTGGTCTTGAGTATGTTTTGATTTTTCCAGCACTTGAAGTTCCTGGGCTTCAAAAGGTCCTTCTTGTTGCGCAATAGAGTTTTTCATATTATCAATGGAGCTTTTTAAAGTAGCAGAAGAGGCACCTGTATTCAGGGGCTCTGAAGGGGGTGCTGGTTTTTGCAGAGCAGATAAATCCTGGTCATATATATCGTGTGTTATTGCGGAGCCAAGTTGCATGTCTTTTTGTATATCGAACTCAGACTGAGCAGAGTTTATCTGTGGATCTTTGCTTTGGGAATTCAAAATTTCAAAATCAAAATGACCACTGGTTTCACTACTTGCAGAAAACAATGGGTTCATAAATTTTTTCATCGACGGACCTGTGACAATGTCTTGGGATCTATCCGGATACTCAACTTTCACGGGAAAGTAGTCTAACGGAAAATCGTCTTGGTCGTTAACAACAACAATACAAGTTCTGTCAATGGAATTTCTTCCGGAGCCTGAAGGCATTTCTGTTTTCCTAGTTGGTACGTTTTCCTCATAAGTGGAAAAAATCTGCTGATCGCCGTCGTCTGTACTAACAGGAAACACCTCTTGATAAATATTTGATGGCTCTGCTGCAGATATTTCCGTGTTTGGCTCATTGCTTAGTGCTTGAGGAGGCACGGAATCGAGTATTGGTGAAGAAGACTTGCTGGCTGCATTTGTTGAGAGCTGTTTGCCAGCTGGGCTACCGGAAAGAGCTCCATTACTGTTTGTGATATCGTTAGACACAGTGTCTTGAAGCACTGCTTTTTTCAAAGCATTATTAAACTCCTCCGACAAAAACTTGTTTTCTTGAGACAAGTTTTGGACTGGTGACACCATGTTCCTCACTTCCATATGCTTTGTGAGCTGATCATATAAAGTGGTCCGAGAAACTTCGTTAAATTCAAAAGACAACGCAGGCTCTCTTACGGGCACACTGGTTGATTTCAAGCCAAGCAGCTCTCTTTTCAAATCCCTTTCTAATGCATCTGCAAATAATTTGTCGTGCTGAACACTAAACCAATAAAAGACTTTCTGCTTCTTCTGCGTTTTCAAACAAGAGTTTTTGTGCAAAAATTTCAGAAAAGATGACCGTGCTGGTTCCAGTGTAGCGTCGTCTCCAATCTTCAATGCCCTCAAATCGGAAAATATACCTTCTTGAAATTTTTTTTTGTCAACAATCTTTCTTCCAAATTTCTCCATTCTGTAGAAACAACATCTCAAGATGTCAGTCCCGGTGATATAATACAAGTTGTTCCAAAATACACACGACACAAACCCGTCTTCTCCTCCAAGGAAATACCTGCGGATGACTTGATTTGGTTGCCAATTGACTGGCGCGGTCGCCAAAAAATATTTTAGATCTTCAATTAACCGCAGACTTTCGCCAACATCGGTCTCTGTTATATCGCTTTCATTGCTACTGGTGTGGTCTTCGGGTCTTGTAGATAATCTTGAGTTTCCTTGTGACGAATCTGAATTTGACATAATATAGTTTTATTTTTTATTTTATTTTATTTTTTGAGGTGCTACTCGGAAATGAGAAGGTTTGGTGAACTTCTCTATGCAGGTACTAGTATAATTCTGTTGGCTCTTGTTTGAAATTGAATCTTTGATGTTCAGTATTGAGCCTGTAGGTTTTCGATTTATTGTGCTCTTTTGTCAAGAATTGTTTTCAAAACGGTCCGATGCCTTATTCACGTGTCAATCTTCAGCCTAAACAAGTGTTTATTGAAACTCAAACTTTGTATGCGGTTGTAAAACAGTTTTGAGCAACAATTGAGGTGATGGGGAATCTCAAAATGGTTTGAATGGTTCTTGTTTTTTTTTTGAAAGTTGTTTGAAACGCTCTTCAACCTTCTTTTCTTTTATATTACAGTATTGACTTTTGTTTTGTAGGCAAGCATGTGAAACAGCTATAAAACAGCAAGAACTTGAAGTTGTGATCGAACCAAAACATTTCATATCTGGAAAAAAAAATAGAAAAAATGGAAAAAAATCCAATAAGAAGAAAAAGAGTAAACACAGAAAAAACGGTTTTTTTTTTTGTTTCTCTCTCTCTCCCTCTCGAAAAGCTCTTCGAAAGAAAAGAAAACATGAAACAAATATGAAATCTCGTTTTGCAATCACAAACGAAGACAGCTTCAAATGTGTCTTTAAAGATTGTACGCAGAGAAGTTTTGAGGGAAGTTAAAAAAAAAAAATACAGTTGGTTGCTGCGTGGAAGGTATTTTGTTGGTAAACAAACTTTTTTGTTGGTGTAAACACGCATATATTTGTTTATGTAAACACACATCCGACTTCAATTGAACGGACGGGAAATTTCAAAATGATTTGTTTCGATCAGCCTTCTGCGATTAGCTTGTTCAAATTGGCTGCGTGGAAACTTTCTTGTAACGTGTGTTTTGAGGATTGTTCTGAGATACTTTTGAAAGTATGATTTTCTTGTTACCGTACAACGAACAAATAGCGTGGAAAAGAGAAACTGATAGTTCAAGGTTTTGAGGTAAAAAAAAATAAAATAAAGGTTGTTTTGTTAAAAATGTTGTGATTTGCAGTGTTTTGAACAAACAAATGAAAAAAAAATTGATTACTCAGAAACTCAAGTAAAAAAGGAAATCACTTGTTTAGCACGTTGTGTTGACAATGGGCAGGATTTTTCTATAAAACAGGATAAGTCGTTGTCAAAACCCAAAGACAACAAGGGAACAATGTAGCTCGCCAACTTCAAATCCAGGTAAGATGGCGGGTTTGATGTAGTAAATGTGTATTCTCCAATGTCGTGGGAATCTCTGCCAAACATCATTGAGTCTTTGTTAGATAGCTCTTTTTCAATTTGCTCGAGCAAATCTTTGCAGTCAGCTACACACTTGTTCTTCGAAAACATTACCCGTTGCTCAAACCGAGCATAGTTGAACATCAACTCTCTGTTAAATTCGTTGTGTATTGCCTGGTTTCTTAAGGAAAATCTGTTTTGGTTCATTAAGTTGAGCATAAACTTGTTGTAGTTTTGCTGCAAGGTCGATGCGTTGTCGTCCCAAACGTACTTAGATGCGTAAACTTCTGGCTCTTTTAGTAGCTGCATGATAAACACATCGTAAAAAATGGTATCCATTAGTTCGGCCAACAACAAGTGAGCATTACTTTCTGATGATAGCCGCTCTGCCAACACATTGTTGATTTCTCCGTATGTCCTTATGATTGGGTTTCTTGTATGAATTGTTAAGTTGGATTCCAGGTGCTCTGGTTCAACCAAGATGGGTAGGGCTCCATCAGGTGAGGCGTGGTAGCTTAATTCAACCATGGAATACGCTGTCTGCTCAAAGCCGTTCTTCTTGGGTAATAGTAACTCGTTCTTTAGCATCATTGAAAGTAGTACGTTCAGACATAGTGGATCAGTTGGAAGATATACAATGGTGTCCTTGATCGAATCACGGTACTCTTGTGCCTTATAAACCCCAATAGCAATAGAGTCTTCAAACTTTTCTACTTGGGTGGTGTTCAGGTGTTTTGGTTTGTGTCTGCTTCTCAAGGGGAAGGTGCGTTTTTCAATTTCTTTTTGTAATTTGCTATCTTTGTCGTGTTGACCTGGGTACACAGATAACGGAAACGCAGAAAACGTCTTGGTGACGAAAGATGGAGTATGGGAGGCCATATTTTCCTGAGTTTTTGCAGTATTGGGTTGATTTTAGGAGCTTTTTTCTCTACGTTATCTTTGTCCAAGTTTCATTTTAACCCAAGTTCATTTGACTATTGAATCATTTTCGGTGATCATGGAAAAAAGCTGGTCGACGTTTTTTTTTGTTGTGCGCGGTAAGAACAAAAACGTCGTTGACGATAAGATTTACATATTTCTTAATATGTTATTCATAAATTCATAAATTTTTGCTAAATACGTCAATATAACAACTTTTGTATAAGTATATAAAATCAGTTAACTCAAAATAAAAGAGAATTGAAGCTACAAAAACGACCGCTTTGTTGTGCCTCATTCCATGCTACTATCTGTCTGGACAGAAACCTGTTTGTCAACATCAGCTGGAACTCCTGTTTCTCTCTTCTTTTCACAGTCCATAATATACATGAACGCACGAGACACGGCATTCAGATCACTCACCAATTGAGTATGGCCCTCGTCTGATTCAAATTTTCCAATGTCTGTAAAGCCTCTTTGTTCAGGAAGCAACCACTTGTAGTGCACGACACCGTCACCGCGGCCATAGTAAAAATTGTCATATTTCCCCTGTTTGATGTCTTCAGGGCTGCTCATTTTCGCACCTTTCACAGTAGGAACACTGCATCCGTACACTTGTGCCAAAGGCGGATATTGTTTTCCCGGAATACGCTCCAGAGATTGGAGAAAACTCTTGGCACGAGGCAACATTTCCTTCAAGTACTCCACAGAGTCGTTGTATGATGTTCTAAACTCCGTGTTCCCATTTGGAATGCCCGAATATTCCTCATCCTCCTCTGTTTTCTGATTGTCCGCTCCAACACCATTTTTTTCACTGCTTGATGGAACTACATGCGCAGCGTTCATAAAATCTGTCAAAATACCGGACAACTTTCTTGTTGGAGTATGGTTGTTGTTGTTGTTTTCGTACTTTATTCTCAGATTTTTGTCTACCAAAGGTGATAGTCCGTATTCGCACCATGTTTTCCAATCGAAATAGTCCAAATCGTACCGTTGGTCATAGTTCTTGTCATTGATGAAAACTTTCCCATCTTCAGGCAAAAAATACAGACTGGATCTCATGAAAAAGTTGGCTTCACAACTCAAGATTCTTTTATTGAACAACACCTGGTCACCATGTCTCAATGGACCCAATATGTTTGGCACCCTTGATGGAGACCCACAGTATACAATACCCCTGATCAGCTCAGTGTGTTTTTGCAAAACGTCATGAGAAACCAGGCCTCCCATTGAATGTGCAACGATGTAAACACCTTTTTTCTTAGAGTTCTTTGGCTGGTTTTCCACAATTTTTGCAATGTACTTGTAGAAATCCTCGCTTGATATATCAAGAGCCAGTCTCCAATCATAGCCAAACTTGTGCACATTCACTTTTGGATTTTTCCGCAACTTGGTCACCAATTTCTTACTGATATCAACAGGTCCCACATGGGTGATCACTCCATCAGGGTATATCCGTTTTCTTGTTTCATACTGATCTTCATCTTTTGGCCCAATGACCAGATCAGCATTGCTGTTAATTCGTAAACCATTTTTAAGCGGAATCCATATTCTCTCACCAGTGGATTTCAAACGAAGCGTGGAGCCTCTGTACCCACCAATTATCACCACATCCCCTTCCAGTTCGTGTGACAAAACTCTTGAAATTCTTTCTTCTTCTGAAAGCAAAGTTTTGAAATCCAATTCAGGGGTCAACATTTTTTTCACTGTTCTTATTGTATCGCCCTCTCTTCCTTTCAAGTTTTCGAAAAGAATAAACTCTTCTAAAGACGAGATACTTTCTTGTCTTTTCAGCTTAAGTTTGATTTCTTCTCTTGTTGGCAAGGGATCGCTCACTTTTTCCTTTTCTTTGTAATGTTCCAAAGCTGTTGTTGTTGTTGAAGTTGCGTTGGACTCCAGAGATGTTGGTGTGATCAAACTTGTTAGTTTTTTGAACACATGCGGTTTTTGCAACGGTTTCTTCACAGAGAGACCACCTCCAAAGGGCAATTGGAAAGAAAAAATTTTGTGACTTGTGGATTTGTGTTTTGGTGATATTCTCGAGACGCCTGTCATATTAAAATTGTTTTTTTTATGTTTATCAATATGTTGTTGAACACGAACAGCAACGTTGGCACTGCCATAATCTTTTTCATTATGATGAGTTCTTTTCTTGGCTTTTGTGCTAGAGTTGGTTTCATTTGCGGGTTTAGCATTGCTACTGTCCAGATTAATATCTTCTTTTTCAGTGGAGCTTACACTCTCACTCTCACTCTCACTCTCACTCTCTCTTCCTTCATCAGTATCACTTGAACTTGAACTTTCATTTTCACTACCTGAGGAACTTTCCTCATAAATTGATTTTTTTCTTTTCAAGTTTGCCAATTTTGTCTTGCGATGAGTTCTTGGTTGAGATCTAGGCCGAACACTTGAGCCACCAATAAAATTGTCAGCACTTTTTCTAGAGCTTTCCGTACTCCCGTTGCTTTCACTGCTTTCACTGCTTTCATTGCTTCCACTTGATCCGTTACTTCCACTTCTTTGATTTTCATCATTTTTATTCAAAGACGTGTCTAACGTCAGCTTTTGCAAATCGATATGGTTTGGTAAGTTTTTTGCAATTTCTTTTCTTAATGGCGGTTCTGTCATGCTGGTTGGTAAATGATATGTATACAAAGAACAGTATCACTAAATGGCTAGTGCACCATAAGCTGATGGGTTTTTGCTTTTTTGTTGTTTCCAGGTTCGCTCAATATTCAACTGAAGGCTACTAATGAAGTCAGTAAACAAAATACAGCTTGAATGTCATTCGAGACAAAGACATTCACTCATGAAATATATTTGACCATTAAATTGAAAGAAACACTGTATTTAAATCATCCCTTGAATGTTAACCTCTCTGACAAGTCCAAATATATCATTAAATAACAATCAGCAAAACTTTTGACAAATCATCCTCCCCCGGTTGACAACAAATTTGACTTGTAAATTCCCAAAAAAAATTCAAAATAATGTACACTGACATCTAACCAAACAAAGATTTCAAACCTTTGTTAAAATACCAAGACAAATTGTGCATCAACCGAAACCTGGAAAAAAAACAAGAAAAAAAAAAAAAAAAACTTGCAAAAACTTGATGCACAGGAAAAGAGCGAAAAAAAAACCGCTCAGTAAGCACATGAAAAATTTCGGTTTTTGTGAAGAGCCGGCGTGGTAAAGTCAGTAGTCACTCAAAAGAGTTGCACACCAAGCAAAATAAGCAAAATAAGCAAAAAAGCTAACGAAGTATCTTTATTTTCATAGCTTGTAGGGAATGTTTCTAATAAATTTTCTCAGTGGATACTGTGGTGATAGCGAGCAGGCAAAAATAAAATCCTGGGCCTCTCCCTTGGTCAGATGTGTTTTTAAGTAGTGGTCGAGCTGCTGTTTGGTTAGCTCGTTAGGTTGGACAGGCTGCTTTGAGGAAGACCTGCTGCGATCCATGTACTGCAAGACTATTTTCCTGATCCACTGTGCTTGTTTGTCAGTGGCCGATGATTTTCTCCATTGTGCGTATTTCGATACGATGAGCTGTTTATGCGGACTTGTAAATTTTGATCTTTTCAAAATGTAGCATGACGGGCACTGCATAAGGTATTCGGTTGCCTTCACCATTATTTCATCCAAATTATAGCTCTTAAACAAAGTTTTACTCTTGAATCTAGGCATTGGTGATCTGGATGTGTTTCTCACGAATTGTGGAATTTCCGTCAAAACTTTCAAATCATAGTGTCTTTCTGTGTCGTTGTTTTTCGTTATTGCAAGATGTGTTGCAGTGTTTGGAATTTTGTATGCCCATCTGTTGTGGCTGTGGTTGACCCAGGGAATCAAAGAGTCTTTGAAATGGATGTATTCTTGCTGAAAGGGGGTTACATTTGCACCTGTCATGTGGTGCGAAGCACAGAAATCACTAAACGAGTCAAAGGTAGTGAATGTTAGATCAAGTGCGCCCGTTTCGTTTACATACTGCTCGTATTTGTCTTTGAGTGTTGCATTGAATTTTTCACGCTCCACGGCTTCTCTTTCTCGTTCTTGTTGTGTCAATAGTTCTCTTTCTTCTTTAATTTTTTGCAAATCTTGTATACTCAACTCTTTGCCCTCCGCATCAAGGTCTTCATGATCTCCAGTGATATTTTGCCAGTCGTTAATGCCAACTAGCGTCGGCACAGAAACTATCCCTGTTGTTTTTGTTGAAGAAACAAAATCTATTACATGGCAATGTTGCTTGCCCCTGTGCAACCTTAGACCTCTTCCCACCATCTGTACTAATAATGATCTTGATTTTGTTGGTCTGCAAAGTAAGATACAGTTGATATTGGGCATGTCTGTGCCCTCCGTAAAGATCCCACAATTCAAAATCACTTCCACTTTATTATTCTTGAAATCTTGTATATTCTGATCTCTTTCATGTTGTTTACTCATTGATGTCACATAAGCAGTTGTTACTCCGTGTTTTTGGAACATCTCATTCAAATAGTGAACGTGTTCAATATCCACTGCAAACAAAATCGTGCTTATGTGACCTGTGTTTTCTTGCATGATTTTATCTCTACGTGCAAGATATGTCTTGACAATGATTTCGTTGATTTCCGGTGTATTCATGACTTTGGACAACTGTGGGACTTTGAAATCTCCTTGTTCTTCTGTCAGATCAAGGGAATCAGTGTTGGTGCGTATTTTTTTCACAGATGTTGGTAATTTTGTGGTGGCCACTTGTGTCAAATCCAATGAAGCTATTTGCACAGTACTAAATTTGGCATCACATAGCCATTCGTCTTCAATCATCTCTATGATTCCCTTTTCATAAACTATCTTGTCCACCACTTGTCCAAGGGCCTTTTTGTCTTGTCTTTCAAATGTTGCAGAGAATCCAATTACCGGGGGTTCAAAGTTTCTTGGGAGAACTTCTTTACAAGACGGAGACGGCAAAGCTTCTCCTTGTGGTTTCAGAGCATTAAAATATTCTAGGATTTCCAAGTATGATTTTGCCACAGCATGATGAGCTTCATCTATAATAATCAACATCACTGCATTTGGATCATAATAACATAATCTTCTTACCAAACTTTGTACAGAACATATAATCACATCTGGTTTGCCATTAAGTTTGCGTAATTTTGCGTGCAATTTTTGCATTGAACTGTTGTGTTTCTGCATGATTTTGGTTTGTGGATTGATTCCTTGTGGTTTGGACATTCGCAAATCACTCAATTCTCCTTTTAACGTCACATACGATTTTTGATCGCCCAATTCTATTTGGACATTCAAATGTGGATGAAATTGTTTTATAGTTCTTTCAGCTTGGTGGGCTAATTCTCTTCTGTGCACCATCACAAGAACGATGGAGGAAGAAGAAGAAGCAGAAGAAGCAAAAGAAGCAGAAGAAGCAGAAGAAGCAGAAGAAGCAGAAGACGCAGAAGAAGCAGAAGATGTCATAAATTTTTGCCTAAATGACTCAATCAAATTAGCAAATATCACAGTTTTCCCTCCACCTGTAGCCATTGAAACCCCTATCTTATTAATACCTTTATCAATATGGTCAAGACATGTATCTATACATTCTTGTTGGTATGCTCTTAGTTTAATGTTTGCCGGGAGTATACTGGGTTTGGTGTGTTTTGTGGGTAGCTCAGTGTGTGTGTCACTGTCCGCATTGATTGGTTGTGTGGTACTGTAGTGTCGAGTTAACGGATCTCCATTGCTATGAACAGAGTTATAATAAACACGCTTTAGTAGAGCACATTGTAAATTGGGTAGACATGTATTTATAGTAATTGTTCCTTTGCAATAATAAGTACATGGAAGTGTTCTTGTATACAGTCTCATTTGCACGGATTAGGTGTGGTTTATTTCATCAGAAAATGGCTTTATTCTATGAACTATGCATCAGTAAATATATATATCAAATATCACATCTCTTCTGCTCGAATAAATGAAAACAAGAAACACGTTTGAAACACGCGTGTCTTCGTGGTAGAACACTGTTACGACAACTTTACTGAAAAATTAAAAATTAAAACAAAACACGTGGACAGTATATTGTAAAAACAGTAATCTCTGACATATGAAAGACACTAAAGGCGAAGAGGATGTGTGAAAGAGAACATTCCTACAAGATGTTTTACACGTACTTTCTTTTCACTCTGGACTTTTTCTTCTTCTTCTTCTTCTTCTTCTTCTTTTTCTTCTTCTTCTCACTTCTCTCTTCTCACTTCTCCATCATCTTCTCTTTAAATTGATCGTAACGGTTTAACTCTATTCACTATCATGTGACCATAAGACACAGCCCTACCCAGTCAAACACACACACACACACACACAGAGCATTTACTTGTGTAGTAGCAGTATCACGTGAAATTACCTCTTTCTTTTTATCTTCTCGGCCTGATTCTCTGAACTCTCTCTGCCTGTTGTATAACAACTATCGACTACTATTGTGTACTACGGTGTACCACCGTATACCACCGTATACTACCTGTAAACTACACGTATACTACATGAAACAATCACTAAAATAGACATCACAAATGAGTGCGTGATAGAGAAAGAAAGTGTGCACAAACTATAAAATATACATTACAGTGTTTTACTGTGAAGTATTACACACACAGTCCGAAACACACAGTCCGAAACACACAATCCGAAACACACAATCCGAAACAAAAATGAGAACTCCAAACCCCGAGGATTACGGAAATTTAAGAAAAGCCCCCCCCAAGAATATAAAGAGAGACGTGAAAAAGACGTAGAAAGAGAGAGAGAGAAAGAGAGAGAGAGAGAGAGAGAGAGAAAAACCATTTATAGGTTATGTGTATATATTCACATTCATCTTGATAATTCCAGTATGTTCTTCGTGAGACAGGTGATATGATTACGATGATTGATATGATCAATTGTTATTATCAAGTGTTATTATCAATTGTTATTATCAAATTGTGTATACCTTTCAATGATCGTGATTATGAATCTATCATCATTGTAAGTTAATAGAATATTTTTTTTATAGGATAAGTAGTTGCACTGTACATGACTCTCGTTCATTTGTTGAGAATTTTTTATCATGACTATTAGAGATAAGGGGTTCATGCACTTCTTGATCAATGTAATTTAAAACCTTCATCTTTATCTTATATCATCAAGTTGGTACAATTGAAAGAAGAGAGTTATAACCATTGGGACATTAACAAAATAAATAAAGATAAAGCAGAGAAAAAAACACATTATACAAGGAGATTATAAGAGTTTAATATCATTTTTATTCCTATTCCTACTCATACTCATACTCACTCATACTCACTCATACTCATACTCATACTCATACTCACTCATACTCACTCATACTCACACCAGTTCAACATTATCATCAAAATACCATTGTTTAACGTTGACATATTATTGATTTATTTATTTATTCATTGCTACTATTGGTAGAGACACATTTGATAAATTTGAATAGCTGAACAACAAAGAACCATATCTCATTAAGAAAGTATAGGTAATGGGTGTTTCTACAATGGTTGAATTCAGCACTCCAACGATTAATACTCCTGCTATTAATACTCCCATGACCAATGCAAGCACAAGTCTCAATGCAACAACACAATCACCACTTCACACTCCCTCACCTATATACGATTATGATGTGTATAAAGAACGGGGAGTTATTAACAATAGATATCAAAAAATTGAAGATATAAGTAAAGGGTCATATGGATATGTTTCGTTAGCAACAGATTTAAAAGAACAAAATCTGGTTGCTATTAAATATATATTCAAATTAGAGAATGATATGGATGAAGAGGACAACCAAGAAGATGATGATGGTAATACTACTACTACTACTACAGGAGAGCAAGAAGAACACAATCGCTACTCGAATATAGATCCGCGTGTCAGATCAAGATTATCGAAAAATATATGTTTTGAAGCTATACATGAAGTAGATATCCTTACAAAGATAGGCAAAGAAGGAAGCAATCATAACATTATCAAATTGGTTGACTATTTCGATTCATATATTGTAATGGAATACTGTATGGGGGGAGATTTATATGATAATATCAAGAGTGATATCGTGCCAAGATCTACTAAAATGATTACACATTTGGCATTACAAATGATTAATGCAGTGGAATTTGCCCATTCAATGAAAGTATATCATAGAGATATCAAACCGGAAAATATATTGATTAGTGACGTGAAAAATTGGACCATTAAATTGACTGATTGGGGGTTGGCTACTACAGATTTGAAATCTTTGGATAGAGATGTTGGAAGTGAAAGATATATGGCACCTGAGTTATTTGAAACTAATTTGGATAAATCAGAATTAAATCAACCATATGAATGTAGTAAAGTGGATATATGGGCCATTGGAATTGTTTTATTGAATATGGTTTTCCACAAAAATCCATTTGTTGTGGCAAATCAAACGGATAAAGCATTTTGTTATTTTGCAGGTAATAGAGAAGCCCTATTTGATGTTTTCCCATTATTAACACCTGATTTTTTCCAGGTATTGCTGTTTAGTTTAGCTATAGATCCTCAACATAGAGATTTGACAGCTATGAAAGAAGAATTGCGGAAAATTCAGCAATACACATTTGATGATGATATTTATAATAAACAAGAACAAGATATGTTTCAACATATTCCCGATGCTTATGGACAAGCAAAAGTGGTAGTGGACGAACAACAACCAAAGGAACAACAAACTCAAAATGCAGTCAACTTGGATTCCAACTCCCAGTTGTTGACTCCAGATCCATCTTCGAAAAAATCACTAAAGAAAGATCACAATGTTATACACTACGAAACACAACCATTGAACATCTCCACAAACAACACCTTCAATTCAAATAAGAAACACTACTTTTCCAATATCGACAAGGGCAAACGGAAACCATTGGCTATTCCAACACCAAATTCCCATATCAACAAGTATTTTGACGATTACAAATTGAAAAAACAACAAAACACTTTTAATACAAAAGATTTTTTTACCCCACCAAGCGTCAAGAATAAGTACTTGGAAGGGATATTTAATTCACAAAACTACGGCCCAACAACATCAACAGCAACAACAAATAAGAAAAATAAAGTATGGACTCCTTCAACAAACACAGCAGACAAGTTCCATGAAAAGATTAGAAGAAATTCGGGCACCAGTCCATATGGTAGTTTTAACAATGGGGGGAGTAGCAGTTTTACCAATGGGTACGCAAGTAAGAACAATAGTGGACGGAGTATTAATGAAGTGCTGGACCAAGCAGATATGTTTAATGCACCAAAATCTGCCTCAATTGCAGATACAGCAATCAATACGATGACTTACCACGAATATCATCACCTGAAACAACAAGAACAGCAACAACAACAACAACAACAACAACAACAACAACAACAGACTTCAAGACCAGGTTCAAATAATCCAGGTGAAGAAGAGGTTTTGTTTACATTGGAAGAGGACGAGCTTGATAGTTTAAATGACGATTTCACACAATTCCAACTAGACGAGCAACAATACCAAGCTCCTCCAAGCTCAATGAACCTGTCCAAAAACGTGCCGGAATTGTTACAGTCGCCTCCTCAAGGGGCACATGCTACACCAGCGATGCCAACAACTTCAACAAACACATTTGGAACATCACTTGCAACAGGGTCTTTTAGTTTCAAAGATCGTCAAAACATGGGAACCACTGATCATATTGCACAACCCTTTGTAGGGAGTTATAACGGGAATCGGACACCTAGAAGCTCGTTCAATGACAACTCGGTGAAATCTGGGTTTTTCACTAACAAAAGACCAAGCTCATCTCAACAACAAGCACAGAGTGGATACATCTCTTTTAAGAAAACTCCAAAGGGGTCCTATGTCCATGAACAGTCACCAGTAAGATACTCTCAGTCCACGGACAATAATAATGACACACATTCAACTAGCATGAAGAAACATTTTTTTTCAAACAACATGAACATTCAAGGACACTCCTACAACACTAACGGCATGAAAACCAACAGCGCTGCATCAAGTTTCACAAAACCGACCTCGTTCAGAGAACCTAATGGACCATTTTTAAGACAGTTGGGTGGGTACTCTGCGTCGACGGTTGAAAAATCAGACGTTTTCGCGAGAAGAAGACAATCAAATTCTGCTCCGATAACAAACTCCTCTGCGGCCACAAACTACTACTCTGCACATTTTGGGTCCTCTGCCAACAGAGACCACGATGTTTTGGTGTTTTCAGACGACGACGAGGACGTGTTGGCAAAACAGCACTCGTTCAGCAGTAGAAGACGGTCTTCGGCGAGAAGATCTAGCAGGGGACCTCGCGGATCAGCGTCGCATCTCCACAACGCAGGCCATGCAGCAAACAAAAATTATAGAAAGAACTCGATCCAAGACGATTTGGTCGGTTCGTTAGAACAGTACAAGAACAATTGGGTTATGTTGCAGCAACAGCAGCAGGACTGAACTGGAACACCAAAGGACTACCCTGAGCACATAATTGCGAACGCGGTGAGTAATTGTGTGTAATTTATGCTTATATTTCAACTTAACTACATGAATTTTACCTAACCAAGTTCACTACATCAAGTCAAGGTCAGGTTCACTAAAAGTTCACGTCAAGACCAACAGACCTAGTTGTGTGTTTTTTTTTTTTTTTTACGTACAAGTCTAGAAGATTATCACCGAAAAAACATATATAGTATGTATAAGCAATTTTGATAGATCTATCTCTTATTGCCACTCTTTGTCTTACTTGAGTACATTTCGACATGCAACATTTCAAGCTGTAGGAACACGCTTCACCAAAGTACCAAAGAAAAGAGTGCTCAACAAAATGAAAAACGCAACAGAGTACTTCTTGATGATTTGATCGTCACTCAACAACACTTGGTTTTGTCCGACTTGCACGTTCTTGTTGATTGCGTGTTTGGCATTGACAAACTTGGTTTTACTCAAATATTCCTGAGTTTCTGGTGGCTCGCTGTACTGCTCCACAGCTAAATCAAGCACGGTTTTGCTGTTTTCAAGATCCACAACTGCAGTGTCTGGAAGAAACTCCTGCACAGACCCAAAAAAGTCCGTAATCAAAGCCTGAGACGCGTTTTTCCCGTACAAGTCTGTTCTCATCCCAGCATGGGAATGGACCCTTTCAAATGTCAAATAGTCAAACAAATCTTGAATGCTTAGGTTGGAGTTTTTCTCTTTGATTTTCTCCAAATACTCCAAAGCAAAAAATGTAAATCTATCAATAATGGCGATCCCAATCTCAACGTCAGAATGGTGAGAGTAAGACGACTCGTCAAGTTCACTGGACCCCATGGCCAAGATATTTGGAGAATAGAATTTGGAGTACATCGTGTTTGCTTGACACGTATCGATCATGAAAAAAATCTCGTTGTACCTTTTTTTTTCGTGCATCTGCTGGAACGCATCTGCAATGTCCTGACTGGCAATCTCTTCAGCATCCTGGAACTTCAAAAAATCTTCCCCACCATGACCAGTCATGTATATGAAAATATTGGAGTTTTCATCTGTCAAAAGTCTCTTGTTTTTAGGCTGATCCTCATCCCATCTATCCGTCAACAACCTTATAAAATTGTTCACCGTCACTTCGTAGCCTCTGTAGTCAACCTCCACGCTCTCCCCATACAAATCTAACGAGTGGTCCATATTGTTAAACACCGCACCAGGGTACAGGTTTCTCGAGTTGCAACTCACATCGTCACTAAGCATTAAGATGATCTGCGAGTCTGGGATCCCTAATCTCTTGACCGTCCTGTACATCGATAACGTGTTGGCCATATGCCTGTAGTTAAACCAAAACCGCGAAGTGCAAACAAGCACAGCCCAGTTGTTTGTATGCTCATTATTCTCACAGGAAACAAACAGCACGAGCATGCTAAAAGCTAGGAATACTTGATGAAGCAATTGCATTTTATGTTTATGGCTTGTTGTTGTTTTGTTGAAGCTTGTTAGTGTTTCTGTGGGTGCTTGTGCATGTAGACTTGTTGTCCCTGGGCTTATTTTCAGATTAATGGCCTCGGTTCACGTAGCTCAAAAGTCTGTGAGGACAGCAAAGAGTTTCTGCCAGACGTGGAACACAAAATAACACCACGTGACTTTATTTTTATTTTATCAAATTTCACAGTGCATGAACTATATAGCTAAATCCAAGTAGTGGCAAGCAATCATTACGTACAAAGACCCCTTTTTAATGCAGAATCTCTTTAAAGCTATGTGTACATATTCATTCTTTCTCAATTAGCAAGCTGCTGTTTTTCAAACCTGCATCGCCAAGAGTCTCGTGTAGCTTTTCAATCAAGTTTTCTCTTTGTGGGGTTGCTATTGTAAATCTGCAATCTTTGAAACCATCTAATTCCGCTTTCACATACTCATAAATTGCTCTTACTGGGTCGTCAACTTTGAACCTTCTAACAACTCTGGAACCGTCGCCAAATCTAAATTGAACTCTGGTGGTGACTCCAGGTTTATTAGGTGGTTCAGGTACAGAAACTGGTTCGATCAGATCAAACTCGTCCAGCACCGGTGAGCTACCAGCCACTTCACCTGAAAATTTATCAGTAGACTCAGTCTCTCCGTTTTTGGAATAAGAGCCGTTTTCCATCGATTGCGCAATTGCATACTCCAATTGCTGCTCCTCGGATAATTCTTCCACTGGTTTAGGAGGCGCAGGTTTTGTTGGTACGACAGGATTGGTATGAGATGGGTCCAAAGAGTATGTTTGTAGGAACTCTTTTACTTCTTCAATAAAGTTTTCCAATTTTGGAGGTTTTTCATTCCACTGTTTCAACCGTTCTCCAGTCAATGGGTCCAAAATGGCTATGTGTGGTAACGAGTCTGTCCCCTGCTTTTCCAAAGAATAAAAATTAACGTATGCTTGTCCTAAGGGCGAGTCGTACGCGTACTGAAGAAAAACAAAATTTGGTCTAATAAGTCTTTTCACTTTGGGTTCTCTCCATATGTCTCTGTTCAATGTCTGACATTGGAAAACTTCTACTGCTTGTATATTCACCATAATCCATTTTTTTTGAGCCCGGGCTTCCACCTTAGCGTCATCTAGCGTGAGTTTTTCAATCATGTCAAAAGGGGGTCTGAACAAAAGAGCTAATTTGTCTTGATGAGAAACAGGCTGTACACTTGTATTGTTAGTTCTTGGTCTGGTTCTGCTCGTATCTGTGTTTCTTTTCACCCTTCTCGTTCTTTCAATCAACTCACCGTCTTCGTTAATTTCCACATATTCCTCGTCAGTGTATTGACTTTCAGCATCAGAATCTGAGTCATCAAATTCCATATCATCAGAATCTGAATCAATTTCGTGAATATGATGACTGTCGTAGTGGCCGACATCAAAGTCTTCATCTTGATTGAAAATTCCCCTCGGATGGTTCGTGCTTCGCAATGGTCCAAACCGTCCCCCAACACCTCCAAAGGACAATCCTGGGAAATAAGCCGTATGGCCATCCACTAGAGTCTCATGCACGGCCTGATCTGGAGCACGATAGTTGTCTTCTTCAGGCGGGATGTAAGGTGTATCGTTTGCACCGGCTGTCGAGGCTGTTGGAGCGGATCCATGCTCAAAGTATAAAGAAATAGCTGTTTCCAAATTACTCCCAGCCATCTCCAAAAAATGTCTTGCTACATCCGGAGAGTCCGCATTGGTGATGGACAAAAAAGTGGCAATATCTTCTTGTGACATATTCTTTTGCTGTTTTTTTTAATGCTTTTTTTCTTCCACAAGACTATGCGGCTATGGAAACTTTGGCTTTTGCTTCTCTAGTCTTTGTGATTCAGTGGCGATTACTTGGCTTCAATTAATCAGGTTTGATTTTCAAGGACCCCCCCCCTGTGACAAAGTTATCACAAGGACGCTAAACAATAAATCACGTGATAATGTAATCACGTGAACGGATGCCCAATTTGTAAAGACTTAAGCTTAATGAATCAAACTGTGATGCGCAAAGCCATGAAAACCTGTCCATTGAGAATTAAATATACATAGTCTATAAATCAAGGTTGTTGAACGGAGCACCAACTGACACTCCGTCTGCCGTGCAACTTTTCCCAGATCCTTATCTCAATCTTTTGAAACTTTCTTGGCTTTCATAAGCCCCTTTTTCTTTCTCATACTATTACCAGTACCAGCATGTTTTTTGCTCAATTTTTCCAGTATCTGAGAAGAAACATCTTTCAGTTCATTGTCTTTGTGATCATTTGCCGGTGTTTTTAATGTAGCTGTATCGCCCGAGGTAGCAGACGTGCTGTTGTCTTGAAACTTGATGTGAACGCCTTGAGGCTGAGTAGTTTTGTTGAAATTCTGCTGACTTATACTACTTTGCACAGGCTCCTCTGCACTTGTTCTTTCCTTCTTGCTGTTGTTTCTTTTTTGAAGCTGATCGTGCTCTGACATATAAGATTGAATTCTTCCTAGTTCTCTAACAACATTGGACATATCCTTGTCACAGTTAAGTTTCTGGTATATAAACACCAAAGACGACAGCAAGTATGCTAGCTCATTGCATGTCTGTAGTCTCTCCAAAGCCTTGTCTTTTCCGGCAAGTTCCACGTTCAATCTGTCATCTAACGACTTGTTCAAAACCTCGGTTTTGACATCGTTTTGAAACTTGTCCAACTGTTTGTTCAAATACTTTAGGTATTTCTTAAATTTCTCCGTGTCATCCATGTTGCTTCCTCTTGCTGTTTTCAGGTTGCTAATTGCTGGCTCTCACAGTTTAACCTTTTCTTGTCACATTCTTTTCTTGACATCATCACCTAAACAGACAGCACTTCTGACTGTTACTGTCGGAAAAAAGAAAAGAATGGTGAAAACTCGCTGTGCTCGGCGTCGCAAAACGACTGACCTCTGTGTGTGTTTATTTTATTTTTTTTCATTTTTACAATTTCCCGACGCGTCTGTCGTTCGAGATTTTTCCTGGTTTTCTCGATTTTTTGATTTCGAGAATTGCGATAAAAAGGGCGAACAGGCAGAAGCGTATTCCAGAATTGATAAGGCTTTGACGGCGTATTCGATCATTGAGGTTAATTGTATTGTTAAAGAAAGTATCGTATCAAACAGACTAAAAGTAGCAGTTCCACAGGTTGGGTTTTTTGAATTAGATACTTTTTTTTTTTGAAAAGATTCACAACAGACATCAAAAAAACAAAAAACAAAAAAAAAAAAAAGAAGCAAAAACATGGCCAGTTTGATTCAAAGACACAGAAGAAAACTATTGATTACGTCGGCTGTCACGGTATTGACTTTTATCACAACCACTGGAGTTGGTCTGTATCTAGTGAAAAGATGGTTAAACCAGCAGAGCCTAAAGATCCAGCAGAAGAAGTTTGTCAAAGAACAAATCAAACGGAAATTCCAGCAAACTCAACAGGATGCATTGTACACCGTTTACGAGTTGATCCCCGTGATTGGGCTGGTACTAAACAATAAGCTTGATTTGGATGAGCTAGTTTACAGACTTAAGAACTCGAAAAACAACAACTCTGCAAGTCTTGAAGAGTCTGGCTCGAGCCATGAAGAAGTGGAAGCAAAAAAAATGAACAAAACAGAGTTGTGGAACGAGTTGAAACTTCAGAGTATCACCAAGTTGTGCTGCACTATTTATACATTATCTTCTCTGCTTTTATTGACAAGAATCCAGTTGAATATTCTTTCCAGAAGAGAATATGTTTTGAACAATCTGAAAGAACAAAAATTGAAAGCTCAAGAGGAAGCCCGGTACCAAAATCAGGGGGTTGTTGAATGGATCAGTTCATGGATTTTCCCAACATTAGACTTGAACAACAAAAGTGGAAAAAATCCCAATAAAGACTCTAATAACCAAGGCAAAAATGATGTAAAGGATTCACAATATGGAGAAATCACAGAGGAAGAAATTAACTACTGCAATGAGCAAGCATTTTTATCACTTTCATGGTGGTTGCTGAACAGGGGGTACCTTGTATATCACAAAATTATCCAAGACGAGGTTCGCTTGAAATTTCAAGATTTGCAACCAAGCGATTCACTATCTATTGAGGATTTCAGCTTGAAAGTATCCCAAATTTTGTTCAAAACAAACGAAAACATTTTGTCCTCTTCATTTAAAGACGACAAAACCTCTCCTTTGCTGTCAGTGTTTTATCCAAGTAGCAACGATGCAGAAAAACACACTTTGCAACAGGCATTAGATCCACAAGTTTTGAAAATTTTGTCAAGTAACGACTCTGAGTATCATGTTCTTGTGGAAGAGTTGCAAAAATGCTTGAATAGCACGGTTTTGGCTATTGTTTTGGAAAACTTGATTAACGAATCGTATAAGTACTGCATGAATCAAATTGACACGAAATGCAGAAGAAAAAACAAAAAGGGCAAGAGCATGAGTGGTACAAACAGCTCTGCCGCATCCCAGGAGGAGATTGGTGAACAAAATGGAGTGGAAAAAGAATTTGGGCCTGGTTTTGATATGTACAAGATTGCTCTGTTGACTATCTCGTGCAAAGACGTTATTCAACAGGATCTTTTGGCAAACACAGACACCAATATCAATTCAAGCTTGATATCGATCATTGACAATGTCCCAGAACTGGACGATTTATGCGCAACAATATATAGTAATATTTAGGTTATAAAAAGTTTAACCTATGTACTGCTGAAATTTCTGTATTTTAACCAGTTTTTCTTGAGCTAGACGACTATACGAGCAATTACAAGGAATGTCATGGGGCTCACTTTCTTAGAACATATTATGTTCAAAGCTCAGCTCAAAAATCAAAGAGCTTTATGAAGTAGCTGACAGTTGTCAGTCTACGGTCGAAATCAACGTACTTTGTAATGACCTGGGTATTGGACATTCTTGCTGCAACACAAAGATACCTTTGAAGTCGTTTTATTGAAGCTAAAATGTTTTTACTAAGAACAGTTGTTCAAAATTTGCAAAATACCTTAAAGATCAGTTACTGTGCTTTTTTTTTTGGTTGCTCTGTAAATAGTAACAAAACTGAATGAGAAATGTTCAGTAGTAGTTTTGACAAAGTGGTTTTACAAGAATGGACTCCTATGTTCCAAAGCAATATTTTTAAAGCTATAACCTTTCATAGAAACATTTTCAGAAAATTATCACTGCACTGTGTTATTTTGCAAGCTCTAGCACCTACACTTTTCCAATGCCTGACTAAGAAATGTATTCTTTTGTTGAGTCAAATTGTTCTTCACTCATGGTATGTCGCCCCTTTTTGCTCTCTTGTTTGGTTGGGCGACCAATAGTACGTGGAGCAAAACAGAAAATCAAGTCATCTCTCGAGTCATCAAATGGACCAAATCTGGAAGTATGAGCTGCTGTCGTTGTACCGGTCAAATAATTAAAGGGTTTTAATGAGCAGTGACTTGTTGTTTCAAGGTGGTTTTGACTATTTTTACCTTCTCCTAGTCCAAATTACAAATCGAACTGAGCAAAAGCTGTGAAAAGACCTTGAAGTACATAAAACAAAACCTAAAAACACACAAACTTGTTTTACGTTAAACAAAAAAAAAGCTAAAGTTTTAACTTTTACGTTTTCCACATCTGGAACTTTTCAAACTTTTGCAAAAAACCAAAAGACACAAAGAGCGAAAACCCGACGTGGTGAGTAAACATAATATCTATCATCACATTTGTAACACATGACGTGTATCTCAAACATGTGGACAAAGCATTTCTTTTTAGACCAGTGAAATTTTGTTTCTGCAGGACTGCTATCAATAAGCAGTAAACACTAATGGCAAAGAAGGAACAAGTCAAAAATGCAAGCAGTTGTGAAAGTTGTGGCATATCTATGCTCAGAAAGCTTGCTCATCAACGTCTTTCAAGTAGCCCAGCGACTTGACCGGTTTGTGTGAATGCACAAGACTAACAAGCGTTTTATTGTCTTTGTATTTTTGACTGTGTGTGTAGTGTTGTTTTTTCTGTTTTTCATTTCTTTTTTCATCAAATTCCATGTTTTCTTAGATCTAAAAAGGCCTAATGGAAATCAACAGTGCCTTGTTTCATTAAAAAAAAATGAAATCTCGAACAAGAATAAACTCTTAAAATTAAAGCAATTTTCAAAAATTGCGGGCTGTTACTATTGAGCTTGTCTAATCACCGAGTAACGTTTTTTTCCCTAATATGCGGAAAAGTTTCTTGTTGGTTTGTTTTTTATGTCCGATTTAACTTAATTATGGGAAAGTTAAAAGATCTGCACAAAACGTGCCTGTCTGGAATCGAACCGGCAGTTTTTTTTTTTTTTTTGTTATGCATCGTTATGTCATGAAAAAAGGTTATCACAACAGATTTAAAAAAAAAAAAGTTTTGTTTACAACGATGAGCTTGTTTTGTTTGCACACTAAATATCTCATCTTACACGGTTCTATTAGAATTGTTCAAATTTGTGCACAAATTAGATCACATCTTGCATGGAGTCATTTAATTTCTTTATCAGAGTTCTCCAAAAATTTGTCCACATATCAAAAGTAAATTGATGATCATCCTGCTAGTGATTCAAACAATTCCACCCTACCATCGGTTTTACGCTCTAACAAAAGAATCACCGATGACATAATTAGAAACAGTGTTTTACTCCCACCAATCACTGAGCAAGGTAGCAAAATGACACAATCTCGTAATTACCAAAACTGCACTCCATCTCAACAATACATACAATAATTGAACTTTAGGTGGGCATCGGGTTAAAACGCAAGACATTCAAATCGACAATTTATATGGGTAACTCTTGCCTTTGCAACTCTTAGGTCCTGCCTATACAATACTTTTTCTGCTTGACCATATGCATTACTCATTCAGAGAACGGCTGTTTAATGTTTAGTATATCCCTGAGATGCTTGTTTTCCGCATCCGGAATTGCGTATTTGTGAAAGTTGTTCCAAAGAGGAAACTCTGAGTCCAAAAGAGCCGCGCTGCTCAGTAACAAAAACGCACAAAATTTGGAACTATGATTTGCATGTCTTTAATGTTGAAAAAAAAGCTGTTTTGGGACTGGGAGCAAAAAAAATAATGTTTATTTTGAGTTAAAGACTTGGGCTGTTTTTCCCAAGGAAGCTTTCTAGAAAAAAGTTTTATTAAACAGCCCTAAAAATAAACATCCAAGACAAAAAAAAAAACAGAAAAAAAACAAAAAAACACATGATTATGTTTAATATTTTACCCGGTTATTCTACTTTTTTGGAGAATATTTTCCAATTTTAAAATATCGTTTGCAGAAAACGAATGAAGCTAGCTGACTACACCAGAATTGTCATTTCAATATTGAATCTACTGGTGCAGTTCCAACAAAAAAAAAAAAACTTTATCGAGGGAGTCATCACAAAATAAACAAGCAGAAAAAGACAACATAAAAGCAAACCAGCCTGCAAAAAAATGCCTGAACAAAAAGTGACCTTAGTTTCCGGAGAGGGAGAAAAATTTGAAGTGGAAAGAGTTATTGCTGAGAGATCGTTGTTGTTGAAAAACTTTTTGAGCAACATGCTGAACAACAACATTGACGACGATGACGCTGCAGGTGCAAACAAAAACGAGTCCGAAGAAGAAATTGTGATTCCAGTACCAAACGTCAGATCATCTGTATTGGAAAAAGTCATACAATGGGCTGAACACCATAAGGACTCAAAGTTCCCGGATGACGACGATGACGATTCAAGAAAATCGGCGCCTATTGACTCATGGGACAGAGAGTTTTTGAAAGTTGATCAAGAGATGATGTACGAAATCATTTTGGCCGCAAACTACTTGAACATCAAACCTTTGTTGGATTCTGGGTGCAGGGTCGTTGCTGAGATGATCAGGGGAAGAACTCCTGAAGAAATTAGAAAAACTTTCAACATTGTCAACGATTTTACCCCAGAAGAAGAAGCCGCTATTAAGAGAGAAAACGAGTGGGCCGAAGACCGTTGAGATTGTGCTCGTCATTTATTCGGTCTGGTTTTTTTATGTCATGCTCACTGTCTCCACCTCTTTGCTTTCTTCACTTGTAATAGACATGGTATGAAGGCAAAATACATAATTTTAAATAATAATCTTTAGGTTTTTATAGATTAAGCAATTAATAAGAAAAGATAGCAGCATGATACCGATAGCTGGAAAAAAGTTAATCCTGACTTTCAAAAAAAAAATAAAATGCTTCAAAAAGACACCTGGTTGAAGATTTTTGAGTATAGTGCATATTTGATATGAATCATTTAAAGCTTTGTAAATCATCAGAAGTTTCTTGGTATCGAGCTTCTCTTTTTGCCGATAATATATAGCTTCGACAAGGGTTCTTCTTTGGACTCCTTTCCTCAAGGGAGCTGTCAGTTTCAGGCAGTAAGTATTATACAGAAAAGCAAGAAAAAACTCGCAGAACAAAACAGGCAAACCGAGATTTCCTTACCTCCCGAAAAAAAAAAAAAAAAAAAAAAAAAAAAAAAAAATCACATTAAGCACAACATTGCGGATATTAGATGTCTTATTTTTAGATGTTTCAGGAATATTGAGTTTGAAGATGGTAAGTAGTTGACTAGATGTATTTTTCTGCAGTCTGATCAACTCAAAGTCTTTAGCTGATATAGCACAACGCAACTTCATAAGCGAACCCATCTAATTCACCCATTTGCTTTGATACAAGTACTACTCATACTTCAAAATCAAACTAGAAACCAAAAAAAAAAAAAACATCATCGCATAAGAAGCCACAGCTTTGATACTTTATTGAAAACAGCCTTCGCACCAACCAAAAAGTCATCATCATTGAACATAATACATTAGTTTAATATTAACAGTTAGCAAAAGAAAAAAAAGGTGGAAAAAAGTTAGGTGCATTTACAAAACATGGGGAAATTGCATTTGTTTGGCCATCCTTTGAATCTCAAAAAAAACGGTGGTACAAAACATGCGGACAGTCAGAGCTCTGCTGAAAACAGAGTTTCTGCTAATTCAATTTCCTCCAAAAATGAGGCTGGTAATTCAGTGCGTCAAAAAAGGCTGAGTAGACCGAGCGTAACGCATGAGCTGATAAAAAACTCTTCACCATCTTACAAGAAGTACCATAGTGGAAGCATGCGGTCCAAAAACAACACTCGTCTGAGTTCGAGTGCCAGTCCTGAAAGATCACCTTTGCCTTCAATTCGAAGGCTAAACAAAAAAGAGGTTAACAAAAGCATAGATGACATGGCTGAGGAAAATGAGTTTGCCAGCGATGCCGGGGAAAGAGACGGATACGATGGTGACAATGAAGAAACAACATTTATTTCAAACAGCATCAATAAAAACAAAGAATCTCCGATTAAAGGCAAAACGAATGACCTGAACTCAAGTCATAAACAGTCTAAAGATAGTAATACATCTTCCAACTTGAGTACACCAAAAATTTACCTAAGCTCACCGCAAAAAAATCAAAATGGAGAAACCGAGTCACATAGTTTAAAGATATCCAAAAAATCTGACTTGAGCATCAAAAGTTCACATACAAACTCAGATGACAGCAATGATGCTTCCAAAAACACAGGAGAAAGTCACAAAGGGTTGTCTTCATTTTTCAATGCTGCACAAGCAGCAGCTACACACTTGTTGCCTAAGTTCTCTCAACTCTTGGAATCTCCTGACAATAAGCGCTCTGACACTCTGACAAAATCACAATCATTAAATGGAGCAACTCCAACAAAACAAAAATCAGATGAAGTGCATAGATTTCATTCACTGAAAAATCCGCCAAAAACGGTTGTAGGCGCAGTAAAAGGTTCTTTCGGCGAAGATCAAAGAAACATCAGTTTTGACGATCGTTTGAATCCTGCAGCAACATCCAAAAAAAGCGAAACAAGTAGCATCACCAACGATGTCCCAAATGAACACTATCCAAACATTTTTTTGAAAAATTTAAACCATCTTTTGTCCACAAACTCCAACGTTGGCCACACCTCCAGTCACCATACAAGAAACAGTAGCCGCAATTTGGCAAGCAATGCCAACGGGTCCCTGACTGGATTGAAAAGCATCGACTCAAGATCGGCACCATCAAACTACCCAATCATCAAAGTCGATTCTATTCCGTCCATTAGCGATAACGAACAAGATGTCCTATCAGAAAACGGTGATCATTCTAGATTGAAAAATCCAAACTCTTTGCTGCAGAAATCGAACGCAAGTTCAAGCAGTTCAAGAATTAGTCATCGTCCTGAAATTATCATATCACCTGTAACTAATACAGCTGCTTCCATAGGAATGAAAAGCCTGTCAGATTTACCTCAACACAGTTTCACAAACACGCAACAGCACAATGATACGGATGGGGCGGAACTACACAGAACTACGAGTGGTGGTTCTTTGATGAGTAGTATCAATTTCAAGCATATAAAACCTTACACGAAGCACAAAGTTGGAAATGGTAATTTAACTCTTGACGCCTTGGGTGTTGAGAAGGATCCCGAATTTGACAACGATGAGGTGACTGTTCCAAGATCCTCTATCGAGACGCATCCAAAAAGAAGATCTCTTACGTTTTTTCCACAACGTGGCACGCAAGAGCAAGAACCTAGCAACGGCATGTTTAAAAGAGGTAACTCTTACAATTCTTTATCAAAGTTGAAAGACAAAAAAGCTAGGAGCAGAGGTCTGACCGTTCCAGCGAATTTGAGCAGGAAAAGAAGCGAATCGATCACCGTTGGTCCTTTAGCATTGAAAAACTCAAACTCAGATTTTGAACAAGCAAAAGCCAATTCAGATGAGCAAGACGGTGAAGCAGCTGATTACGAAATAGAAAACGCAGACGAAGAGCTCTTGAATGCAGACAAAAAGAAAAAAAGCAGACACTCGACAATTGGAAAAGACATATTTTCCCCAAAAAGCAGCAAGAGGCCAAGCACAGACGAGAAAATCGTGGACAGAGCTACACTGAGCCAATCTAGACGGCCCTCCATGACTTCAGAAGGCTCTGACTCTAGTTCGGACGAACGTTCAAGAAGCAACTCTTTAGACGCGGAATCGATGATCATAAATTTGCAAGCTTCAAACGAAAAGAAAAACAAAGAGTTGCATAGTTTGTTTGGCAACCTGATCCCACCCGATGAAAAGCTTATTACGGAGTACGTTTGTGCATATTCTAAGGATATCTTGATTCAAGGGAAAATGTATGTCACACCGAACTATATTTTATTCAAGGCTAATATTTTTGGATGGATAACAAGCTTTTCAATCGTTATCAAGGACATTGTTCAGTTGGAAAAAAAAAACACGGCCGTTTTGTTTCCAAATGCCATTTCTATCCAAACTTTACACAAACAATATGTTTTTGCCTCTTTTATGAACAGAGATGCTTCTTTTGAACTAATAACGCAGGTTTGGAACAATGCAATTTTGAGAGGGGTATTTGGAGATTCCTCCAAGGGCTACCACAAACATAAAGGAAAGAACAACGGTGTGACAGCTGCAGGTGATGAATTGCACGTTTCACATTTTGGTGGCTCACGAAATGTCTCATCAGAGTACATATCCGGAAGCGAAGAAGATTCCTCAAGTGATTTGGACAGTGATTTTGGTGGTGAAGAAACTGAAAGCGATTCTGGTGACGAAAGACTGTCTGACAACGATGACATGACTTCTGACGATGAATATGAGCCGCCTATCAAACCACCAACGTCTGGGCCAACAGAGCATGCCCCTACCGAGTTTGACTTTGAGCCTAAAGAGGAGGACAAAACAGTTTGCGAGTCATTAATCGATGCTCCCTTGGGTTCAGTGTACAACATTTTGTTTGGAAATGATGTTCATTATCTACAAGAGATTTTAGAGGCTCAAGGAAACTATAACTTGTCAAAGATACCACAGTTTTCAAAAGAAGATAATACGCGAGAGTACTCATATACAAAACCCATTTCTGGAAGCATTGGTCCAAGCAAAACGTCATGCTCTATTACGGAAACAATAAAATACTGCGACTTTGAAAACTATTGCCAAGTTGATCAAATTTCCAAGACACCAGACATTCCTTCAGGTAGTTCTTTCCAGGTAAGATCTCGGCTCTTTTTAACCTGGGGCTCCAAAAATAGAACCAAAATCACTGTGATTGTTTCCGTTGAATGGTCCAAAAAATCTTGGATTAAGTCTGCCGTTGAGAAAGGAACTTTTGAAGGGGTCAAAGAAACCTCTTCTGTTCTTGCTGACAAAGTGAAAGAATTTGCTGAAGAAAACAAGGATATGGCCACTACAGGTAAAAAAAGAACAGCAGGAAGCTCTGAAGAATCCGAGGAGGAGTCAGAAGAATCTAGCGAAGAAAACCAATTACCGACAAGGGAACCGCAACAGCACGCCCCAACGTCTTATGAGTATCAAAACGATAAAAACGATACGGTTATCATTGATAACAAGATTATCGATTTACCTTTGGGGACTGTTTTTGAGATCTTGTTTGGTAAAGACACAAGTTCAGCAAGAAGGATTCTTGAAAAGCAAAATAACAAGGACATTAGTGAAATTTCTGCTTTCCATGACCAAAAGCGTAACTACGAATACATCAAACCATTGGGCTCCTCCATAGGGCCTAAGCAAACCAAATGTTTGGTGGAGGAGATAATTGAGCATGATGACATGAACAGTTATTTCATGGTAAAACAGTTGACTAAATCACCAGACGTGCCTTCAGGCAACGCATTTGTAACGGAAACCCAATTGTTCTTTTGCTGGGCAGAAGACAACAAAACCAAGTTTTTTGCTGTGACAAAATGTGTTTGGAGCGGTAAAAGTTGGATCAAAGGTGCTATCGAAAAGGGGTCAATAGATGGTCAAAAAGAGTCTTTGAACACATTGTTGGAGGAAATTCCAGCTATTGTTAAAGATTTTGCAAGCAGTGCCTCCACCAAGAAAGGAAAAACAGGAGGAAAAAGAAGAAAGAAGTCCCTGAAGAAATCTAGACGCAAAACTTTGGCTAGTGACACAAAATCACGCGACGCAAAGGCCAAAGAGCAAAAGTCTAAAATTGACCAAAAGCCGAGTGCAGGCGAGGCAAGTACTTCTTTGCTAGACAAAGTCTTGAGTGTACAAGATGCCTCATATGAAAAAATCTTTCTATGGTCATTTTTTGTTATAGTATGTGTCAAATATTTGTTTGGCTCTCGTTCATCCGACGCTAAGAACGAATTAAAAAATTTGCCAGGGAGACAAGGGTTGATCAGCTCGCAATACCAGTTTGTTCCTTCTTTGAACAAATTGTATATGGACAATCACAAGAAAAAGGACGTTGTGTTCAAAGAAGGCGAGACAGATATATGGAGCTGGATCAACAATCACAATTTTCCAAGTGAAGAAAACTTACAAACTTTCGAGACCATTCACAACTCCAAGGATATAAAACAAACAGCAAATGGTAGCAATGCAATCAAAGAAAGTGACGAAATCAAGACTCATGGAACACAGGATTTGCAGGAGTTTATCAAAATTGCTGAGCTGGAATTGGGGGAGCTGAAATCCTTTTTGAAAAGGAACGAATAGTAATTTTGGTTTTGGGTCTTGTGCACGGATTTTTGTTACGTTTTTTTTTTATAATTACCATGTATAATGTTCTTCAACTTCCTTTTCATGACAATTTTTTAGTTTTTTTTTTTTTTTTTTTTTTTTTTTTTTTTTTTTTTTCTCGTAATGGTGGGCGGCAAAATGTGTTTTTTTTTCTTGCAAATCAGTTCTTTCAGTTGCCAGTTACAATAAATAGTCAGTGAAAGCATCTGAGCTTCAATTTCAGCAGGAAAAGAAGAAAGCAAACACAGAAAAAACTTATCTAACATGGAAAATAAACACTCAGTCACAATGATAAACAAGACACCATTAGAGAATTGCATGGAAATAAAGGAGCAAGAGATCAAAAATCTGCAAAGCTCTATCGAAGTATACCAGTTGGAGTTTGAAAGGCTTTTGAAGGAACCAACAAAGTAAGTAAATTTTTGAATAGTCTTGAAGAACTGGGTGATTTCTTAAAGATTATTACCGGATCGCTTCCATCAAACACAGCTCTACTAACAAAAACTGCCCAAGAATGAAATTAAAAACTATCAAATGGCGTTTTCGGAAATACCTGGGAATGTGTTTTCTTTGATATCATGATTGACACCTATGCATACAGTATGTTTTCCAAGAACTGCTCACCTACTGACGTGGTTAAAGCACATATTGCTAGACTAAGAGAATACAATGAACTGAGAGATCTTGGGCTAAGGCTAGCACAAATTGTGTCTACAGACAAAAGATGCTCGGTAAAAGAGGTTTTTGCTGAGTTGGGCCATTCTATGAACGACGACTGAGGCACAGCAACCATTAAGGGGTTTCCTCATTGAATAGTGTTTTTTTTTTTTTAAGAGAGGTTTTTCAGCAGTTTGAAATTATTGTTGTACTTTCAATGTATCTGATGTGCATTCTAATTTGCAGGGCTTTTATTTAAGTGTGTAAAAATTTAGACTTAAGAGAACCTTCTGTTAACAATGAACTAGTCATGGTTGATAGGCGTCTTGCGACTGACAAAAGCTCATGCCACGATACCGCGTTGCACTATACCGAAGAATCATGCTGATAACATTCGGACATGTAATTTTTCATTGGAAAAAGTAACCGAAAACTTTTTTTTCCGAAGAGACCTTTGTTGCGCGATGTTCCTGGCGAAAATGAAGAGCAAAAGAAGCAGAAATTTTCTGAGATTCAAAGGCGGTTCTTTTCCTCAAGAGTAGCAGGTTCATCTGTGATCCAAAGCGAGCGGGGCTGCGCAAAAGTCCAAAAAGAGAACATCAACAAGCTGAGCCAAATTTTATCTGCACATAAAAACAACCTCAGTGGAGCAACTAGAAAACAAGAGAGACTCCTGCAATACATGTTTAGACAAACATCATCGCATATATCAATTCATTTTTCAACATCTTAAGTTCTGCCTCGCTGCTCGACGTGCTCTAATAAAAGCTTTTACGCTGAATTTTTACTCAAAATCATTACAAGAATCAATTTTTCACCACATATCAAGCATTTTGTACAATGAGGTGGCTCAAAATCTATCCTTTCCTTTTTTGTGTTGTCTTCCTGTCAATAACAGTGAGGTGTATCACCAATGTGGATGGAAGAAATGAATACGAAGAACCTCGTTCAAGCAGGACAAAAAGGATAAAACCTGTAGTCAGTAATGATGGCAATCCTAAACTTGTGCACAAGGTACATACGAAACAAAATGATAAAATCCTTACAAATGATAAAATCCTCACAAATGATTTGCAGCCCAATCATTTTCGAGCTGCTGAAACTTACACAAACTTGTCTTCGCGACAACCTGCGACACCTTCATTTTTAGCCGACCCAAAGGAAGTCACAAAACCACCAGTTACCAAATTGTGTAGATCGCCAAGCAAACCTGTGGTTTTTAGCATCCCGACAGAAAACTTGAATGTTTTAAGCAGTGGTAAACTTGGAGATACAGAACTTAAAAAGAAACCGGCATCTGCTTCTTTTCTCGAAAGTAAAATCTCGGACATTCAAACCATATCAGGCTCAGACTTGACCAAAAAAAGAAAGAATGGGCAACTAAACTTGAACGAGATTGATTTGTCAGAAATACTTTTGGCTGCGGATATTGAAGGAGGCTTACACGCTATCAGTAGAAACACTGGTAAAAAATTATGGTCCATTATTGAAGGACCAAATGTTCAGCCTCTTGTACACATACAAGAGCATTTTTTACACGACGAAAAAGATTTTCTAAATGCCTCAAACAGCCACCCAGGCTCGGACACTTTGATAGTGGAGCCATTTGGTGATGGATCGTTGTTTTTTTTCAATATCTTCACTGGGCTGCACAAAATACCCGCAAGCATCAAACAGTTGATTGATCAGTCTCCCATAGATTTGAAGACCGAAGTGGTGATTGATGAAGATGGAACAACGATAGAAGACGAAAAGATTTATACTGGCTATAAAAAAACCGCCATCTACTCCATTGATTTACTGACCGGAGATATTTTAGCCGCTTATGGGCCTGGTACTGAAAATAAAATGTACACTCCTGATAATTCCAAGAAGAAATCGTGCTATAACTTTGACGACTCAACCACTTTAGTCAATAACTCCTCTAAAGCTTCTTCCCAGTCAGAAACAAACAACTGTGCCCAAATCATTAACATTGGTAAAACCGTGTATGAGTTGATAATACATTCTCCAACTGACAACAGCTACTATAACATTACTTATTCGAATTGGCAGTACAATAATTTGGATTCAATGTTAGCGTTCAAACATAAATACTCTACTGACGGATTGAGCATATCTCCCTTCAGAGACTGTTCCCTGCTAGCAGTGGATTCAGTCGGGCATTTTGCAAAATGGTTGACTCCAAAATTTCCAGGTATTATCAATAATATTTTTGACATTTTCGTAGATCCGGAATCACAGGGAAAGTTTTTATTACCACATCCTTTGAACTGTTTCCCATCTGTTGCGGATAGTTACAACGATCCTTTGTTTTTTGATCATTTCAACAAGGCCTACGATGATGAGACTTCCATAACCTCGGTCTACCTAGACAAATCCAAGGACAACACATGGTTTGCTATGTCTAGTACGAATTATCCAACGCTAGTTGATGCTGCGCCAATGGCAAAATATGAGATGAGCCCTAGGTGGAGAAACCCGAAATTTTTAAGTGACCCTGATATGTTTGAAACATCTGTCATCGGTGTCCATGTCCTGAAAGTAGATACTTATTCAAACGTCGAAGCTAGTAATGAGCAACTAAACAGCAATATTGACGAATACTCTGAACAAAATGCGGATAATGTACCGGCTTTGCCGTATTATCGTCCAGACTACAGCCTTATGGAACCAATTAACTACAATCCTTCGGATGATTTGCAGCATTACATTTCCGAAAAAGAGTTGTCTCTCTACAAGAAAAAAGTACAGGAGGAAATTACAAAGCAGTTAGAGCTCAAGAACAAAAATTCAATACCATACATGATTGGCCAATTTATTTATAGGTCTTTCAAACTGATTGCTGCGATAGGAACTTGTTTGATAACGTTTATTCTTTTCAAAAAGTTTAACATTTTTTCATTTGAAAAAAAAAAAGTGACAGAAACGGCGCTTGTAGAAGCTGAAGAAAATTCAGGTGCAAAGACTGATAAAATGCATCAAAAAGAAGCCCAATTTTCTGCCGAAATTTCCTTTGACGATGTCGATGAAAGTGAAGAACATCTTCCAAATGTTGCTGGAAGCACAAAAAAGAAGCGCAAAAGAGGCAAAAGAGGTGGTCAAAAGACTAATAACAAAGCTCAAGGTGCCGTAACAACTGTGCAGATATACGGAGAAGATAAGAATGCCGATGAGGTCAAGGTAACAAACCAAAAAGATAACAACTTGGTGAATATTAAGCTATCTAGCAAAGTTTTGGGTTATGGATCCTCGGGTACAGTGGTTTATCAAGGTACTTTTCAAGAAAGACCAGTTGCCGTAAAAAGGCTTTTGTTGGATTTTTATGACATCGCTTCGCAAGAAATTAAACTTTTATCAATGAGCGACGATCATCCCAACGTTGTCAGATACTACTGTTCAGAACAAACTGATAAGTTTCTGTATATCGCGTTAGAGCTCTGCACGGCTTCCTTAGATATTGTGGTTGAAGAAAAAACTACCCACTCTAGCAAGGTCCAGGAAATTTCAGAAAACCTTGATTTGTTGGATATCCTATTTCAACTTACACAGGGAATTCAGCACTTGCATAGTTTGAAAATCGTGCACAGAGATTTAAAACCGCAAAACATCCTTCTAGCGCCTTCAAAAAAATACCTTTCGCATGGCAACAAAGAAAAAAAGATAAGAACATTGATTTCAGATTTTGGATTGTGTAAAAAACTTGAGGCAGAGGAATCCTCTTTCAGAACAAACATGCGTGATCCTGCTGGAACTACAGGGTGGAGAGCACCCGAACTTTTAAGAGGCAAAGTGTCTGCTATGTCGCAGCTAGGCTCAATACAGAGTGAAGACGAAATGTCACATTTTAGCAGTCAAAACAGCAGCAAATCTGTGGAGCCAATTATTTACGATCCTATAACTCATGTGCGGTTGACTAGAGCTGTTGATATTTTTTCCATGGGCTGTATTTTTTACTATGTTTTGTCTCGTGGGAAGCATCCATTTGGCGAAAAATATGTCAGGGAAAGCAATATTTTGAAAAGCAAGTACGACCTCAGTGAAATATCACTTGAGGACAAATACTTGGCTATTGAAGCAGAGGATTTAATTACTAAAATGATATCAAACAACCCGCACAGCAGACCAACTGCAAACGTCATACTAAAGCACCCATTATTTTGGAGCAAATCAAAGAAACTAGATTTTCTTTTAAAAGTTAGTGATAGATTCGAAGTTGAACGAAGGGATCCCCCAAGCCCGCTTTTGGTGAAATTAGAAGAAATTTCTTCTATGGTGATCACTAACGGAGACTGGATGGCAAAATTTGATCAGGTATTTATTGACAATCTGGGAAAATACAGAAAATACAATGGTAAAAAAATCATGGATTTACTTAGAACATTCAGAAACAAATACCATCATTTCATGGACTTGCCTGAGGAATTGCAAGTCTTGCTCGGACCGTACCCCGAGGGATTCTTCAGTTACTATACTAAGAGGTTTCCAAATTTGGTGATAGAAATGTATTACGTAGTCCAAAAAAACTTGAGAGACGATCAAATTTTGAAAGAGTTTTTTTGAGTACCGTCAATTAATCTAATAACCTAGAATAATGCATAAGTGTATATTCCAAAATCGAATTTTGTTCTGTTCTGTTTATGTAAGTCGTTATTCGTCATAAGAAGAGTCATTCATGGAGCTTGCGTCTTTTTCGTTGTCACTCAAGTCTGGAAGTATGAAACCAACTGACTTGCCGCCTGAGCTAGGTTGAGGTAGTTTACTAGAATCCAGAGATTTTGGGTCTTCCAGATTCTCCGCTTCTTGCAAGATTGCATGGTTATCAATTAAAAGCGCTTGTGATGCATTTGCCAAATTTCCATCCACGATTATGGATTCATCTTGTCCAATATTGATTTTACGACTTTCATGTTGCTCTGCACTATGTTCAGCTAGATTGATTTCCTCAGTTTTTTCTGTCAAAACAGGATTGACTTTGTCCAGGACTTCGTTTGCCAATTTGTTTTCTTCTATGCATATTTCCAAGTTAGCTAGAAACTTTTTCAAAGAATTCAAAGTAACGGTATCTGTAAGGTTACCTTCTAAAATTGCACAAACTTTAACCCTAATATCTTGCATCAGCGATATGCTCTTCTCTTTGCAAACAAAAAATCTGTTTATATTAGTCAAAATCATCTTCTTTACCTCTTTTCTTTCAAACCTATCATAAATTTGCAACAAGTTTCTCAAAAACTCCAACTGATAATTAGCACTCAAAAAAGCATCACTCGTCTGACCAACCACTTGAGCGGGATCAGTCCAGTGAATTAACTGTTGAAAGATGACATTGGGTTTAAGCATAGAATCTGAGCTTCCATCACCAGCTTTCAAGTCTGTCCATAGCATGGCCAATCTGAAAAGTACATCAGTAGCAATGCTGCACATTTTTTCTTGGTGTTCGGGATGTGAAAAACAGTAGACAGGAAGACAGAATGCAAACGCTTGTATCAACGGCTCGTTTTCTTGGTTTGCAGGCGAAAAGTATGATAAGATTAAGGTTTCAAACAAATCATCATCCAAAATAACGTTTCCCAAAAATAGTTTGCATAATCCTTCTGCAGCTATTGATTGGCATTCTGGCAGATCTGTGTTTTTCAAAATTTTGTAAAAAATTTTATGAACTGCCACCAAATCAACTTTCCCTTCACCGTCAACGACCTTTGTTCCGTGTGTGGAGAACACATCAACAATTATTTGCAAGGCAATTTCTTTCAAAGAAGAGTTACCTTTAGAAGCACACATCCCCAAAATATACATGTTTTCAGCAGCCAAATCAATGTCCAATAAACAACAAAGACCCAAGTTACGCAGACCTAGATTTCTGATATCCGAGTCACTGTTTCGAACAGCAGGCGTGATCACTGTTTCAATTAATGAAGAAAAAATTATACTTTCTGTCTGCTCAGACACCAATTCCAGCATGTACCTAGAAACTGTCAAGCACTTTATCAAAATTTTTCCATCCAAAGCGTCTTCGTCTAGCAAAGCCGGTTTCTCAGCATCTTTAACAGACGGACCTTCTTGCCCGTTTTCGACCAAATCGTCCACGGCAGCCGCAAAAGATTCAATCGCACTATTGTCATCTTCCTCTTCATCCGGCAATTCATCATCTTCTTCATCCGCAATTAAGGAGCTATCGTCCCCGTTAGCTTCTTCTATTCTTTTTCTTTTTTTCATGTTTTTAAGCCGTGCCTGTTCCTGATTATCAAAAGATTCATCTCTTAGGTCCTGAATGATTTCCAGCACTATCATAATGAAATCTTTTTCACTAATAGCTAAAGTGTGAAGTACACCAACACATAGCTTGACACACGGCTCGTTCAGAGTCTTAGCATACAGAAGGTTTCTGATTAAGTTCAACATGTCCCTTCTCCCAACTTCATCACTGTAGTCGTAGTTTTTTGCTATTTCCAGCAATTGTTGAGATATAAACAAAAAATCAGGAGCAGTTTTTGATAAACCTTTCGAAACGTACTTTGATAAGATAGATACAAACTCCACAGTATCTAGGTAATTCTCATCAATAATGCTGTCAAGTTTTTTGGCATGACAGTAATTGAAAAGACATTTCAGTAAAAAAGCGACTTCTGGGGTAAAGCATCCCCAAATTTCTTTTGGAAATTTGATTTTCTCGATAACTTCACTTCTAGTTTCAAATAGTTTTTCTATGATCTTTGCAGCAACTTCACTTTTCATCACATCCATTTTCGTCAGTAAGTCCACCAAATCACCGTTGACAAAGTTCAGCCAGTGAATGGTGACTAATTTTATGCACGCATTTCGCACCGTCTCCTCTCTGTCATTCAAACCCCAGTCTATCAACTTGTCCAGGACTGATTTCTCAATGACTTGGAAAACATTGGTCATATTTCTCAATATTCTTGAGTAAACTAGTCTTCTATTAATTGCATTACTGTCTCGCACTCTTTCTAAAATGTACGGTAAAGTTTGCTCTGTTTGTACCAGGTTCAGCATGCATGCTCTACGCACCTCGGGACTTGAATCATTCCTCATCAATTTCACCAGTATTTTGGTCGCATTTGTAGAGTCTGCATAAGTAGTTCCCGTTTCTTGTTCTTCTTGCTCTTCTTCCCTTTCCTCTTGTTGAAGTTCTTCCTCATCAATCAAATTTTCATCACCTTGCGCGTCATCTTGCTGAAACTTTGTTACAGAAAAGATCGCTTGTATTCTCACGTTGGGATCCTTGTCATACACTCTTTTGAAAACGGCCCAGGATAATATATCAAACAGGTCTTCGTCAATTTCAGAAATGTTGTCCATAATGACGGCAATCAGCTGAGTTACTCTATAACGAACGTTTCGGTCTTTGCTCTCTATTCCTCTTAGTGTGTAGCGCATGAATTTGTTCAAAAAAATCGAGAACGCACTTGACTCCTCGTTGATGTCATTTTGTGTTTCTGCGTTCATCTTGATAACATGTCTTTCCCAGCTCGCAATAAACCCAGCAATCAGTTTCACAACTCGATCTCCTCCAATTTGTGATTTTTTCAAAGGCAGAATTTTTGTGGTAATTTTGCAAAACATGAAGTTGAAAACATCTTCCAAACCCTGATTTTTTGCTTTGCTTTGAATTTTCTTGAGCAACGCAATGTTTCTTCTGTGCCCAGCATAAGTGTGCTGCGACTCTTTGAATATCTCTGCTAATGACTTGAAAATTTGGTGTTCCACAAGAGTAGACTGCCCATCAATAAAAGTATTGGGACTAACAAGCGTGCTCATTGCAAAAAATTGCTATTTCTCGCTGTTCTCGGAAGGAGCGTTGTATTTTTACACTAGACTTTCAGCCACTTTTCTTGGTCCTATCAAAACAAACTTAACAAAAAACAGCCCGTGAGTAATCCTAAAATTTTTGTATTTTTGTGTATAATAAATGCTCTTTCTGTCAAGTCACTGTGTATAGCAGCAATGTCAAACTGCTCTTATGGTTATTCTTCTTGTCTAACCAATGATGACAACCTTTAATTTGATTACTATCATTTTGTAAACCGCGAAGTTCTTTGTTTACCAACAGAGCTCAAATCAGGAAAAGCTTGAATATCAGCAAGTGTGTTTGCACGTGATGCAAAATATAGCCGTTTTTCGTTTCTTTTTTCAATATTTTTGTGAATTTCACTTTTTGTGTAAGACTTTTTTCGGGCATCTAGTTCTAAATTCACTGCTCTTCAAGAGCTGTCATCGGTTGAACTTGCTCTAAATATGTTTTTCAGAGAGTATTTGGCACGTTGACTTCTTGAATAATCATATCACTTGTAAATTGGAAGAAGACAGTAAGCGGCAGAAAGACTGACAGCAGCATTACCATCCTGATTTTGTGAACTAATAAGAATGCCAAAAACGAACGAAGTTGCAGTGCATAGAGCTAGATTTGTTGATTTTCAACAAGGAAACATCACATCGCTAGCCTTTTCACACGTTTCCAATCCTGAAAAGCTAACTCCTAGCGACTTGAGGCTAGCAGTGGGCAGAAGCGATGGGCAGATAGAAATATGGAATCCGAGAAACAGCTGGTTCCAAGAATTGACTATTCCAAATGGTTTGGACAGATCCATTGAGGGATTGGTTTGGTGCAATGCGCCTAATGAACCCTTGAGATTGTTTTCCATTGGTGGATCCACTGTTGTCACTGAGTGGGATATTTCCACTGGGCTGCCTTTGAAAAATTACGATTGTAATGCAGGTGTTATCTGGTCAATTGCCATCAATGAAAGTCAAACTAAGTTGGCCGTTGGGTGTGATAATGGTTCTGTTGTTCTTATTGATATATCCGGAGGAAAGGGTTATTTGGAGCATGTTGCTCTATTGCAAAAACAAGAATCCAGGGTTCTAACTATTACTTGGAAAAATGACCACTTTGTCATTGGGGGATGTGCGGATGGGAGAATTAGAATTTGGGAAGCAGAGTCATCTCTTACACAATCGGGCTCCAAACAACAATACGGAAGACTTTTACATACAATGAAAGTTGATAAGTCAAAAAAAGAAAGCACCCTAGTCTGGTCTGTGCTCTACCTTCCTCTGAAAGATCAAATTGTTACAGGGGATTCCACAGGGGCCGTCAAATTTTGGGATTTCAAATATGCTACTTTGATCCAGTCTTTCAAAACTCACTCGGCCGATGTGCTATGTTTGACCACAAATGCATCAAATAACAGCGTTTTTAGTGCAGGTGTTGACAGAAAAATTTACCATATGAAATTGGAAACAAAATCAAAATCCGTAGCATGGGCCGTTACTGCCAACAGACTATTTCACAACAACGATATAAGATCTATTGCTTCATTTGAGTCCAAGGGGGCTGACTTGCTTGTATCTGGGGGAGTCGAAAAACAAATTGTTGTTTGCAGTTTGAGCAATTTTGAAAACTGCATTTACAACAAGCTTTCTATTGTTCCTTCTAATGTCCCTGTGCTGATTAATGAGGAGCAAAGATTGATTTGTTCATGGAAAGAACAAACTGTGAAAATATGGTATGTTGGCCAATCAAATGCTGGTTCAGGTGCTGCGTCTGAAGAGAAAAACTTCAAGCTGGTTTGCAAATTGTCTTTGAAAGATCAAGAAAACATTACACGTTGTGCTCTTTCCCCCGATGGACAAGTTTTAGTGGTTGGCAGATTAACCACAACAAAAGTTTTTTTCTTACAACCACAAAACGATAGATTGAAAGTCACAAAACTTGAAAACAAGTTTTTGCTAGGTACTGGCTTGAAATTGGTTGATTTTGTGAATAACTCAAAAATATGTCTAGTTACTCCAGAAGACGAACTTTTCACAGTGGATTTGGAGGAAGATCAGCAAGAATCTTTCGAACTGCCGGAACTGTCAAATTCATACATCACTTCCACCACTGCCGCAATGAAGCTGCCACATATCGAAAAGTTGCACCTGTTGAAAACATCGAGCAATGGAGCCGTTGTCGCAAGACCTTGCGGGACCGCCGAATACATTGATTTTGAAACGAAACAAGTTACAACATTGATTAAGGTGATGAATTTTATCACTGCTATCAGTTTTCTACCAAAAAGAAAGACTATCGTTTTGACTACCGCCGAAAATAAAATATTTGAATTTGACATTCCTACGACCGAAAACGCTGACTCAGCTTCTTTCCAAACGCGCTGGTCGTTTCAAAACTCGGAATACTTGCCAAGATCTTTTGTCACTCAAAAGGACAAATGTTTGGGAGTGTTTGAAGACCAAAACAACAGAGTGTGGTTTTGGGGTGTTTCTTGGCTGTGCAATTTTAACTTGACTTACGACATTCCAAATAACAGAAAGAAACCAAAGAAAAGAAGTCACGACGGGTTAACTATAAATGATGCAAGCAGCTTCTTGCAGAACGATCAAGAAGAAAAGGAAGATGACGAAGTAATGGAGTTGGAAAAGTCTGTTCATATGCTATCCAAAGTGAGAGATGATAGAGGCGAAGTGAAGCTGTCTGCAGATGGCGAGAGCACTTTTTTTATTACTGAAAAGTTCAAACCAATACTATGTGCTGGAAAATTGAGTGAAAAGGAAATAGGAATTGTAGAGGTCCCAACTTTGAAGTCAGCAGCATCGTTTCATTTACCCAAATATGACGCTTAGTTGCGGATAAAACCAAAGTCAGATAAAAGCTAATAACTGTGATGGTGAAACTTGGTATTTTTTATAGATTCGAAATGTGTAATTGACTAAAAACATGCACTTTGTACTAGAGCGTGCTAGGAGCAGAATAGCAACTTATCGGGAGACTCTTCTCTTGAAGCTGGTAGGTGCGCTGGCAAGTTCAAAAGGCTTTATCGATGTCACTACAAAACCTATGACTGTCAAAACTGCACTAAAGGCAAAAATCTCGTCAAACCAGATATCAATGTTCACGCTGGGAACTGTAAACTTGCTGCCCAAAAATGAGTTCAACTTTTCAGAAACATCATATGGCAAATTTGATCTAATTAATAGTATAGTGGCAAGTATGTAAACACCAACTAATTCAACAAAAATAAGATTTTTGATAATTGAGGGCTCAGCATTACTCAAGGAAGAGTGGTTGTCTTTCGTAGAAACTGGTAGCTTTGAGTTTCTCTGGTCTAACGCAATCACAGAGAGAGCAAATAACTGAAATTTCAGTGGAAGTATGCTCAAAAGTCTGGAAATTGTACTCAAAACTGTTGACAAAGAACATGCAAACATCGACAATGAAAAAATCAAAGAAATCTGCTTTGATAGAGAGTCCAACTCTTGTTGTTGATCAAACGTAAACAGCACAATATCCAGTATGTTAGCCAAAGATACTGCCAAAGGATCAGCTTCGTTTTCTTTTCCAAAATTTTCAAAGTGAATGTCCTTAGGAGACGCAATTCTGTAGCTTAATTGTTTCGGAAGATTAACTCCAAACACCACAATTAGCTTGAAAATGCAGAAAACAAAAAAAGTTAGTTGGAAAGCGTTGTACAGAATTTTTAGCGAACGTGGTTTCTCTGTAAGTAACTTTAATTTGTCTAGTTCGATCTTGTACCATGCAATTTTCTCGATCAATTGTTGTTTCAAAAATACATCTGATCCATTGCTAGGCAACTCCTTGAATTTTTGCAAAATCGCTAGATTTTCTTCAATATTTCTTTCGTACTCTTTTATCATTTCAGCGTTTATATCTATAGTGTTGGGAAACACTCTTGAAGCCACGGGGAAAATTCCGGCACTATTATCATAAAATCTTTGTCTTCTTCTCCAAAGGGACATCAAAAGATGATGTGGAGTAGAAATAGACGCTATGCCCGATAAGATTGCCATGATTGTTATTCCAAGTAAAGCCAATTTGGTTAATAAACTGTCTGTGTAAAAAAAGGGACCGATGCTCACAGCTCGTAGCCCCAAGAGCCATAGTAAAATCAACGCAGCAGTTGATATTAAAAGTGCATCCGTGGATAACCGATCAGTGTAAAACTTGTTGAAAATCATCAAGGTGCTCAGATAAGGCACCAAAAGTATTAAAGAAAATGACAACGATGCAATCACAGCGGGCCACACAATCGCAATGACAGAGTTTGTCTTCTCAGCATCGTCATAAGTCTTAATTTTCCATAACACAATTTCAACCACAACCACACTCAAAGATAAAATGAGGGAAAATAGTGCTCGCACACATTTGTGAACATATTTAGACGAAAAAGAGTACCTTGAATAAAATCTGTACAAAAAACGGTCCTCGATAGATGTGTCTTGGATGACTTGAAAAAACTGTTGGTCTTGCGGTGTCGCAGCTGTAGCGGCTGTTGCTGGTAAAACGTCAAACAGCTTGTTGATTTGGAACCAAAGATGGTCGTGTGCTATTTTGTAAGCTGCGAGATGCGAAATGCCCAATAAGATGAAAATTGCCAAGTCCTCCATTTATCAACAGCTGTGTATCATTCAAGATTGATAAATTCGTAGTGTGATGCGTTCACTTGGATTAAATTTAGTTAGCTCGATGCCTTTGTTTAGTATGCACCGTTCAATGCAATGCTTTATGGTCCTTGTTTTTACAAACGCTTGTTTTGAAAAGCTCTTAGCGCGAAAAGGCAAAAAAAAATAAAACAACCAGATACTGGGTGTTTTTTCGCATTTTTCAGATTAGGGTGGTCTCTGTATATTGTACGTACATGTGTGTGCTATTTAAGCAGTATCGTATGCTTTGCGTGAGTAAAAACAACAACTGAAAACAGCAACAACAAGCACGACAAAGTCAGAAAACATTTACCGTTTCTATCTGTGAAAAAAGGAGATACATGGGCAGATACTTGGGAGAAGAAACCATTGCAGCGAAGGCCCCGTCAGGCTCAAGCTCACCTGCAAAAACTTCAGAGCTGTATGGTAATGTTGCAAACACAAATAATATAACCGCAAATGTCTCCAACAATGATCCAATCAAGAGCCCTAGAAAGGAACTTGAATGTCCCGTGTGCTCGAAAAGTTTCAAGAATTTGCGAAAATTAAATAAGCATTTAGATCAAGATCATGGATTTTTGGATCATGAAGAAGAGCCTGAAACTTTGGCAAACCAGAAGCCTGTTGTTAATAACAAAAAAGTACAACCACACATTTTAAAAAACATTCAACCCATTGATCAGCAGGTTTCACGGGATTCTCCCGTAACAGCTTCTGACACAAGTGACAGCTCGCGTTATGCCAAGCAACGCTTCAAGTTGAGTACTTCTCATTATCAACAGAAAAAGTCACAAAACATTTGTAGCACTTGCCATAAAAACATAAGCAGTCAAGACTCTATCAATTGCAGGAAATGCGGAAAGATTCAATGCCACAATCATTGTCGTAATGCAATAAAACTTAATTCTCTGGCAAAGTACGACCCAATTAACGGTGAATGGTGCAGATGTTGTCCAACATGTTTTGATGAGAAGCCGGGAAGAAACGCTGTAGGAACAGAGATATCTAACTTTGAAAGTTTTGAGCAACTTCGAAAGAAGCATCTGGAGGATTCAGAGTTGATATTATTGCAGCTCGATATGAGGTTAGTCAAATTGATAAACGGGATAAACTATATTTTGGAGCAGCATAAATACTCATTTATAAGCGGTTTCCAAGTTTCCAGTGACATTTCCAAGCTTGAAAAATCATTGGTGGAATGGGATGACTCACCTTCTGTATGTTCCGCATGTAATAAATCCATCACATCTATCACTTCTAAAAAACATCACTGCCGCTTATGTGGACAGTATATTTGCAACAGCAACGAGTGCTCCAAAGAACTACCTCTGCTACTTCTTTGTGCAGTCATCGAAAGCGTAAATGAAGACAACTTTGCGAAGCTTCCCATGGATTTAAGATACACACACAACGCTGTTTTGCATCCTGACATCATGCTTCGTTTTTGCAGAACTTGTACAAGACTCAGTTTTACAGGAAAAAAGTTTAAAATGGATCTCAAACAACCACTCCCACCTTTATTTCAAAATTTTGAAAGGTTGTTCAACATGATGATTGTTTTGAACTCATTGACTCCACAATTTTCTCAGATGATCGATATTGCCACTAGTAGTAAAACGATGACTGCCGCTGAATGTAAGAAATTTATAATTTTCAAAAAAAAAATTTTTGGGACTTTCGAGATGTTTGAATTTACAAACAAGCAAATATTGACTTTGAAGTGCGAAAACGACTCACAGAAAATCATACAGAAGAACATTTCTTTAGCGGCTACATCGTTCATACAAACTCAATTAGTTCCTTTGAGGTCAAAGTTGTCGGTTGTTTTAGAGAAAAACTTAATAAATGAGCAAATGTCCACACGCAATTCTAAGAAAGACATTCTGAAAACTGACCGGACTGCACAAGATATAAAGAACATTAATGCTGATAGAGAGCAACTAATGGTTTTCCAGGAGCAAAAATTTATTGTTGAAAACATGATTGCTGCGGCGAAAAATGAGAGAAAGTTTGATGAAATCGAAGCTTTGCAAACCAATGTTGAGGTCATTGAGAAAAGCATTAAGGAACTTCAAGAAGCCTTGGGCAGTGATGGGTTTTGATAATATGTATATATCTGTTTGTACTTTGTGGGTCTCTTTGCGAATGGGGATTTAATCAATGATCACAGTTTTTGGGACTCTTTGTAGTAGCGCGTCACAAACTCCAAAAAAATCATCCAGAGATGAGATTTTTTTGACGCATCACGTTTGCGCATCGGTCAAAAAAGTTTACTGCTAATGAATGCGAGTCCTGGTATGACCTTGGCTTGATCAACTGTACAATAAAACACATAGGAACCTAAAAGGTGCTCACGCCCCACTACAAGAGCAGATATGTCAAGAGCAGAACTTTATGAGCTTAATATAAATGCTTGGAGCTTTCCACCGACTTTTCCAAATCTTGCTTCCAAGTTGGACACCAGTATCAAGAAAAACACAGGTTTCATCAAAAAATTAAGATTAGGAATCACGAAAGACACTCTACCAGGGTATCTGGAAGATCTGAAAAATGTGTCATTATCGAAGTATTTGAGCGAGGTTTGCTCGACTTTAGCAACTGAAACGCTTTTGAAAATATCCAACAAGCAAGAAGATTTACATGCTGCAGTTCAAGTAATTAGTGCTTTGCACCAGAGATTTGGAACAGAGTTTACTGAGCCGTTTTTTGCTTTATGGCTCAACAGTTTTGATTGTGAAAGCCGCACCAAAGACTGTGTGACTGATAATGACATTGTTAGCTCTTTGAAAAGCATTGCTTCGCAAATATATATTTTGTGCGAGCTTCAGATAGTGCAGTGTGTTCCAAAAATTGATGACTTACTTTCTTTCAAAAACTCTTTGCCAAAATTTCTAATAGGAAAGCTAACTAAAAAAGAACCCTTGGTAATTTCTGTCTTGAAAGAATTGGTCAATTGCAACTTCAAATCAGGGATTAGCACGTACATTATTTCAACCAAATTTGTGAAAAGTTTCCCAGAATTATTTAATGATGCCGAGTCCTCTGCGCCCTTTTATGGATTTGATGAAGATCTTTTACAAACAATTAGAGCAATGTTCAAGTTGCTAGCACAAACATCTCTTGACCAAGTCAATACATTTCATGCAAAGCTTCCAAAACTTTTGAAAGAAGTTGAAAAATCACAGATAAGAACAGGTAAGGCAATCAATGAATACACGGAGCGGTATGATTTGGCGAAAACAGTTTTGAATTATTTTTACCAAGCTGCAGAAATATTATGCCCACTTTATGCAATGGATGTCCCTGCTCCTTTGGATGAAGCGAAAATGGGAGAGGAGCTGAATGAGGAGGGTGGAACGTCAGAGTTGATTACCAACAAGGTTAAGCCGCTACACAAGAGAATTTGGGAAACTGATGACATCCAAAAGTTTTATGAAACGCTACCACTATTAAATCTTCCAAAAGATGGAGAGAAGAGGTTTTATCAGGAGGACGAACACATCAGAAGAGAAGTGAGAAATGCCTTTTTTCAGCAATTAGAAGACGTGGAAGATGTAAGATCGGTTGATCATCTCGCAGCAGAATACGATGTGATTGGAATAGATGGCACGTCTACGAGAAAAAGATTGCTGAACTTTGTGATAGAATTGCAAGACTGGAACAAGATTAATTTATATGCAAGATTTCTTGCTACATGTGCCCCGATATTTCCTGATGTGATTGAAAAACTTGTTGAATATTTAGACAACGGTTTTCGAAGCCAGCTACATTCTAACAAAATTAACGTAAAGAACATTTTATTTTATTGTGAACTTGTGAAGTTTAGATTAGTTCCTTCGTTCATGATGTTTCACAAACTTAGAACATTGATCATCAATTTGAATATCCCTAACAACATTGAGATTATCAATATTTTATTTGAGCAGATTGGCAGGTTGCTATTGAATCATCCTGACTATCAAGAAAACATGAGTAAAATGGTTGAGCTTTTGAAAGAAAAAAGTAAAAATTTCAATCTATCAATGCCAGCAAAATTGCAAATTGAAAGTACACTACTATTGTTATTCCCACCGAGCTTGAAGAACATCAATGGGTTTGACAACGCTAACAACAGATTGGAAAATCATGAGGTTAATTTCCTGTACTACTTGATAAGAAAAGAAATACACTCCCTAAGCACGAGGGTCATATCTGAGTTGATAAAAAGAGCCAATTGGAAAGATCCAGAAGTGTTTAGTGCCTTGCTGGACATTTTCACCCAACCGGAATGCATAGATTACAACTCCATCGAAAGACTAACGAAAATTTTGTCTACTTTACAAGGACGGTACAAATTCTTTGTGAACCAGGTCATCGACACCGTTTTAGAAAATATTCAATGTGGGTTAGAAAATAACAATTTTGCTAAAAACATGACCAGGCTTTCACAAACAAAATACCTGGTGGAGCTTTTCAATCACGACTCTATAAAGTTTGACGATCTTTTGGACACAGCTTACAAATTTATCAAATTTGGCCACAAGTCTTTATTTTTAGATGACAAGAGCAATTTAGATTTACCAAACAATCACTTCAGAGTCAACTTGATTTGCACGCTTTTGTTGACTTTGAAATTCGAATCAAAGCATGCGAAAAAATCTATTCAACAAAAACTCGCATTGTATTTGAGGTATTTTGAATACTATACGTTCACAAAGGAAAGACCTTTTTCAATGGAACTTGAAGCAAAAATAGCAGAAACTTTCAAATACGTCAGCGCACACTTGGAAGAGGAATATCAAAGAGGCGAAAACTTGAAAGACTGTGCTGATAAGTTGATTGAGAGTTTGAAGCAAATGGACCAACACAGAGCAACAGAGGAAGAGGAGGACGAGGAAGAAGATGAAGAAGAAGAAGAAGAAGAAGAAGAAGAAGAAGAAGACCAAAGCGATTTGGATGATGAACTTGATGTGCATGGAGAAAGTACGAGAGACATATCCGGGGACGACTTAACCTCTGATAGCAGTTTTAGTGGCTCAGATGAATCAGATGACTCTGATGACGAATCTACTTCCTCCCCCGAAAGTGATGAGTTTGACAGCGACACGGAATCGGAGCTTGATAGTGTGAGTGAAGAAGAGGCGTTGGCGATTGCTAGAGAGCTAGAATTACAAAAACTGTCTGAAGAGTATAATCAAAAAATGCAAACAGAAGAAGAAGTTGCAGCCACAGATGACTTTGAAAAACAGTTTCAGGCAATGATGCAAGAAAGTATGGATAGTCGGAGAAACGAAAAGTTTATGAGTAATTCTGCAATTCCAGTTAACTTGTCGAAAGGATCAAATGTTACAAATTATACTTCACAAACGGAATCAGGTTTCCCAAAAGAACAAGGACAAGAACAAAGACAAGCGGCAAGCGACTTTCCGATGCGGTCTTCAACTTTGTTCAACTCAGCGACTCCTGGAAAAGTTGCTTTCAAGTTTTTGAGCAAAAATGGTAAAAAAATCAATACCAAAACTTTGGAATTATCGGAAAATGTTTCCTTTGTGTCTAATGTCATTGAAGAGAATAACAAAAGAAAAGATGAACGTGAAAGAATCAAAAAGTACGTCTTAAAAAATTTGGATATATAGGGTTTTCTATAGAAGAAATTTTAATTTATTGTTATTACAAGCCGTTCATTCAACTTTGACCACGATGCATGTAATATCGTCTTCTTTTCCTCCAGTGTAATTTTTCCCGGTCACTTTTGCAAGTTCTTGTGAAAAAACACTTGGGAAATATGGATCTTTGGATAATTTTACAACTTCAGCAACAAACTCTTGTGCCAAAGATGTCAAATCTTTACCTGATTTTTCGTTATTTTTAAGAAATAGCTCCATATCACCAACATCAATGTTATCCGTTACTCCATCTGTGGCCAATACAACAATATCATTTGATTTCAGTTGAAATTCGTAGTCGTCTGCGTCAATTGGTGTGTTGGTGATATAGGAGGACCCTCTTTTTTTCGCATCTGCCATAATTTTGTCAGGAATAATGGACAACTGATATGGGGTGTTGAAACCTAATGTTTGAAATTTTGTATTGAAAACTAGTTTGCTTCCTCTAAACACACCACACCACGAGTCTCCTAAATTAGTCACTGTTAGTTTCCCCTGCTCAGATAAATGCGCAACAACTGCTGTTGTAGATCCTGCTTGAACAATTCCGTCTTTTTTAATTTTATCATATGCCATGGATAACAATTTTTTAGGTTCCAATTCTTTTGCAGAGCCTTCACTAATGGATTTCATGGCAAGACACAACTCCTGGGAAATGGCACTGGAATCAAACCCCATTTCAATCCATCCACCAACACCATCGGCAACCCCACAGTACGCCTCATTCAAGTTTGGTAAACCAATGAAATAGTTATCTTCACCAGTAGGAGGTAAAGGTGGTAAATTCCATTTTGAGTATATTGGATCAGATCTGTCTTTTGCCTGGTATGCCACGGCAATTTTATAATTGAACAACTGGCCACTTGCATTCCCTCCGTTCGACGATGCGCCCCCTCCACTGCCACTGCCAGCGCCACCACCACTACTGCTGCTGCTGCTGCTGCTGCTGGACCATGCAGAAGAAGTGAAAAACCCTCTCTTGGCAGACGCGTTATTTAAACAGGAAGCAGAAGAGGGATTGGAGAGTTTCCAAAAGTAGTTTGAATAATATGAGTTAAATGCACATGCTTTGGAAAATATACAGGAATGGGTATTCGAGATAGTAGTTAGTAATGATGAGCTTGCAGAAATACAATTGTTTGCATAAAGGTACAGTATCATTGCCAAGATCAGTGTAAACAGAGATAGCAGCCATGACAATAGGGGAAACTTACTTTTAGTGACTGCATTTTTGGCACTTGAGCCTATTTTGAACATATCTGGGACGTAGTCTGTTGTCTTTTATCTGGGTCTATGAGCCTTATACTTATGAGGTTAGCGACTTTGCAATTTTTTTTGCCTGAATGATTTAAGCTTTACACTGTTATATAACCGTGGTCTCCAAATATCCTTTACTCCCCTTCAATTCTTGATCTCTTGTATGCAAAACAGAGACGACAATACTAACAACTCGCCCCGAATTGCTTGCAGAAATCTGCCTCAACATATCTGGTCTAAAAAATAAAAGTAAATTATCACCTGACCAATAAAAAAAACTATCACGTGGTTAGGAATATTTTTTAAAATCCGCTGTTTCTTTTTTTCTTATTTTTTTTTTTTTTTTCTTCTTTGCTATTTTCTTCGGTCTCCTGTGCTCTCACGAGCTGTGTCAATTGATCAACCAACAGCCAATCAAAATAAGCGACATATTCGAGTTAAAGATAGCAAAACTGACAAGTGGAATCAGAAGAACTTTGAAAATGTGAGCTCTTTATAGTGAACTAAAAGGGACAATTTAAAGCATCAAAAATAGTGTGGTATGTTATAGCATGCACAGCACTTAGCTCTATTCCCCGTACTTTAATGTCGAATAACGTAATACACAAATACCTTTGATTAAAAGCCTTATCTGCCCAGGGAACAAGTATTTAATTTTTGCTACCCGACGATAAGATGATTTTTGTTTTTTTTTTTTTTTTTTTTTTTTTTTTTTTTTCACTTTCTGAGCTTTTCTTGATTTTATTCAGCTCAAGTTAAGGAGCTACAAGTTCTCCAGTGCCAACACGACTCTGAGCAGGTTATTGCGACCGGTTCAACGATTGCGATACATTAGTTCACGCATTAGTGAAGGCACTCTTACAGTGATTTTCATTCATTATCTCTTCAAGAAAATATGTAAACCAGCGTAAACACACTCGGAGCCCCATCTTCACCCCTTTTCCCCCCACATATACATACCCACTTTCCACACAATAATGTCACAAACAGTCAATGTCTTCAGATACAGTGCCCTAGCTTTGGGTCTGGTTGTCGGTTTGAGAACCGATATGAGAGCCAGCTGTGATGCACACAAAGCTGCTGAATTACATAAACAAGAAGAATTGATCAAACAGGCCAAAGAAGCTTATGCCAAAGCTCATGCTCCAGCTCCAACTGCTTCCAAAGAAGTTGCTGCTCCTAAATTCGATTTGGAAGATGAAAAAGCTGATTTTGCGCAATTGATTTTGAGTTCTGTTGAAGCTTTGGAAAAAGCTAAATAAATTTGATTTGCGTATTGTCAATAAATTTTTGTCCTCTGTGCTCATAGTGAACAGTTCACCTCGTCAAGTTATTGTAATTCATTTCCATCCTTTACATATTTAAATATTCCAAAAACAATCATGAATCACTTAGTATTGCAGTTAAAAAATTTTGTATGTACTTTTCTGTATAAGAAGAAAATAATAAAAAGAGTTATTACACTGAATTATGATACTAGTTTGTACACAACTTTGAAAAATCAAGGCTCTTCATTTTAGGATGTGGCTATAATTTTTCTTTACAATAATTCCAGTTCATTTACAAGGTATAGATATGTACAAGTGTTAAACAGAAGTTTTTAGATAGTTGAAAAAAAAAAAACACACACTAATCCTTCAAGAGAAAAAATTGCTCTCAAACACGCACTTTGTGGAACACTCTGGCCTTTGGTAATCCGTATTGCTGTCTTACAGACTCCATACTGGAATCAAAAGCGCTTCTCCAAACGTTGGCTCCAACTGCATGCAAATTGTGTTTTTCGGCAAACGCTCTAATGTCAAAATTGGTTTCCAATCTGTTGGAACTGTCGAAAATGGTCTGAGTCTCTGTGCCTGTAGGCAACAATTCTTTGTTGTCCTTGTGTTCTAGTAGCCACACTGCAAATCTTTGCAAACCCGTGTTCTTTTCAGGAACAGGTGGAACGTATTCGGCCAACACTTTAGATGTTGGTTCGCCCTCTTTGGTATTGAACTCGCTCAACACATTATTGTTGAAATCACTGAATGATATATCGGTCAATGCATAATGAAGTGTTGTTTTAAAAGAATCCTTTTCCACGTCTGGTTGATCGGGGTTGACAATCAATAAAGTGTATTTTTTTTGAGAAAGTTCGCCCAAAGACAAAGATGGTATCATGTTGACAATTTTAAACTGTGGAGGATAAGAAGTGGCATTGGTGGACAACTGCATCCCTGGTTCGATCCACCTATTGACACCGTTGACAAACGGGAATCTTACGTGCAATTGGCATTGTGGTGCTGTCAAAGTAGGTAAAGTGTCTGGAATGACTTTCAAAGATTCCAATCTTTGCATCAATAACATCTGGCCCTTTCCGTCCATGCTGCTTTGCCAGTGATCTAAACACAGCTTTCTGTACACAGGCAAGTTGTAGTCAATAAACTGTGGATTGTTTTCAATACGGTTGTGAAACTGAAAATTGTAACGAACAGCAGGATTGTAAAGATCTCTGGCAACAGATCCTGGGGCCACTGTTTCAGACGTTCTGTTGGCCAAAATTTTGCTATGTAAATATTCGTTGCAAAAATCAAAAGTTTCATGGATTTTCAATGGAGACTTGTACTGGTTACGGAAGTACTTTGATTTGAAACTTGGGGGTCTCAAAGTTGCTGAATCCTCCTTGGCTGAAAAATATTCACTAACTTTTTGAGAAGGATATTTCAAACTAGCACTCGTGGCTTGTACACTAGAGGACAATTTTGATGTGGTGGTATGAAATTGTCTTTTCAACATATTTGGTATGCGTGTGTGAAAGGTGGAACTCAATTTTCTTTGGTTTATCTTACTTTTGATGTAACTTGTTGGGAACTCTTCGAGGCTATTCAATATAGCAATGGGACTCAGAAATTTTTTCAATACTATTTTTGTTTTTTCTTCAGCCTCGGATCTCTGACCTAATTTGGTATGACCGAGATTAACATACAAAACTCGGACATAAATTCGGTACTTGAAGAGTTTACCTAAAACTCCTTGCAAAATGCTGATAGAACGCTATTTACAACTATATATTATTACACTAAAACAATACAATCAGCCTTGCTAACTAGTACAGAATATTTATCCGCTTTATTATCGCCGTTCTCAGCTGAATTTAATAAACTACATGTCAAACGGCGATGTGTTTACCGGATTCATATTTGTTGAAGACGCATTGAACATAATCGAATTATTGCCCTGCGTGCGTTGCTGCTGTTGCTGTTGCTGCTGTTGCTGCTGCTGCTGTTGCTGCTGCTGCTGGCTAATGGAGTTTGGAGAAACCACATTAGATGTGTTTGAAACGTTGGACATGTTGGCAACGGGAGAGATGGCCTGATTTCTTTGATATGTGGCAGACACTACTGCGGAACCGTTGTTGCTTCCACCGCTGCCCAACACGTTCGAGTTCCCTGAAGAGTAACTCGAAGCGCTTGCCGGTGTGGTTTGCGAGCTATAAATATTGTTGTGACCCTGTGGAAGACCTTGCGAAAAATTCTGCGTATTGGAGTTGCTCATGTTGGAGAAGCTCGCTTTCATGTTTATACCGCTGTTTCCCAGCATCTGAGCAGGATCCATGTTGTAAGTGTTTGCCGCATTAAAATGAGATGGCGTGTTGTTATTGTTTGCTCTCGAATGTGTGCTTGATATGCTATTGTTTTGGGACATTGTTTTTGCAGAGACATTTTTCAAATGGTTTTGTTGTCCAGAATTTTGATAGTTGTTGGTGTTTGTAGGCTGTGAGAAATTTGTGTTCCGAGGTGTACTAGCGTTTGTTGTGCTTGAGTTGATGATATTCTTCAACTGCATGTTTTGGTCGGTTAAAATCTCACATTTTGTCTCCAAATGTTGAATATATTCTATTGTCTTGGCCAAGATCGTTGCTTTGTTCAGTTTTTTAGCCGGTTCCAAACCTTCTAACAAAAAGTAGTCATTTTCCAAAATTAAATCGCCTCTTTCTCTCTTGTGAGACACTCTTAATGTCGGCACAATGTTTCTGAAAGTTAGTATTTTTTCATTAATGTTGTTTCTGTATTTTTTCTCAATAATATTGTGACTGACTTTTTCCTTTTTCTTGCGTTTTGGTTGGTTTGGTGCACCTAAACCTGCTGCTCCTGGTAGCGTTGAAGTAGATAGTGAGGAAGAAGCAAAGTTGTTGACGTCCTCCAAAAGGTCATTTTCGTCAAAAGAATTAATGTCGTCATCGAAATCCTCATCCAGCAAACTTCCTTGTCTTAGATCAAAATCGTTGTTAGAAAGAGCACTGATCGCTGGATTCTGTATTCCATTTGTGGCAGAGATCTTATTTTGAGGTTGAGATTGCCCTTGAGATTGTACTTGACTTTGAAGTTTCTGAATGTCAGTTTGTTGAGGAGCGTTAATCAGATCATTGAACAAGTAGCTCTCTTGTTTCGCCATTGCCGTTCCATCTGAATTGGCAGCACCTTTGACTGTAGCACTGGTGCTGTTATTCTTGCGCATGGCTGTCGCTGTACTTGGTTGACCTGGCGCATTCGTAATAGATCCGCCAGGAAAAGAAGAATTGGCCAAGGGTTCCAAAGTGTTGTTCATCGAACTCATTTGATTGTTGAATTGAAACGAAATTGTATTTGACCTACTACCAAGATCTTGGGTCGGATTCATGTTATTATTGGTGTCGTTGTCGTTGGAATCTTCCTCTTCATCGTCTATGTATTCCAAATCCAAACCAAAATCCAAATCTGTAGAGTTGAACATGGCCTTGTTATGTAGTCTTCCAAAAGCATTATCGTACGTGTTGCTTCTTCTGTCTAATCCGGCGCTATTGTAGTGTTTGCTCACATGCCCGGGATGGATGTAAGAATTATACACGGCATTGCTTGCATGGTTACTGCCGGTAACATTACCGGTAGCCGGCGTGTTATTAACGTTCAAATTGGAGTGACTTCTTTGGTTCAAATTGGTATTTTGGTAGGCGCTTGCTCTTCCCACGTTAGACTTGTTGTTCTTTCTGCTCATACCTCCTGCAGGCCCTGCATTGAAATTAGTGCTATTGTTATTGATGTTGCTATTAGAACCACCAGTGTTTCCATCAGTAACATTGTTCATGTTGAGTGTCGATGGACTTGTCAATCCCAAATCGCTGCCACTATTTAAGCTTTCTTGCAAAGAAGCCAAAAATTTGTCAGCTTCTGCAAAATATCCGTTCATATGTAATGTTTTTGATGTTTTTGATTAATGTTGGTGAGATTGATTTAATTGTTTATTTTTGGTTGTTAAGTTAACTTGATTGCTATGATGAGTATTACAATGTTTGTGAATCCTTAATTTTATCCTTATCGGCTTTGGTTAACCCTGTTGATATTGTTTCTCAAAAAAACCATCTAGTTATGTATGAGCAAGATCCGACAATATCGTCGAAAGAAGAAAGCAAAACTTAAATTCAAGACCCATGAACTTGCACGGCACAACCTCATCTCCCCAATCATCATTTCAAACATCAGTACATACCGATCAATGATCAAAATCTTTAAAAACGTTTATAGCAAATTCATTCAAACACCGATTATCATTTTGAGTCTTGGACTGAAGTCAAAAAAAAAAAATAAAAAAAATAAAATAAAAAAAAAACCAAAGTACTAAAAAAAAACTAAAAAAAAAAAAAAAAAAAAAGAAAAAAAAAAAACAAACAACCACAACAACAAAAGGCTTTCAACGGAAATTTTTTGATAATGTTTGGAAAGTTCCAAAAGAGAAAATAAGGTTAATAAAACCTTTGGTCGGGTACTCATTAGATGAATTGAATTGAAGGATATAATGCATTTTATGGTTCGAGTGATTGAAGTGATTAGGCTCAAAGGTAAATGGATGTGTAGTAAATAAACTGAATGATTGGAGTGGAGAAAAAACATTGAATCGGTGTCACATGGAAAGCTAAATGCTCTACTCTTTATATATAAATCTACTCAAAGACGGAATTTTTTGGCTAGCTGTTGATTTTATCGGACTAGTTGTGTTTGATCTGAAGAGCTGTCTTCTATTAAAGTTGGCCCCTGAAAGCTGTCTTCTGCTGAGACTAGCTTCATCATTACAAAGCGGTTCGCCAATGCGGAATGGGATAGTGCCAAAAGAAGAAACGATCTTTTCAGAAGTCATTGGATCTACTGGAGTTGATAAACTAGCCCTGACAGCAGGTTTTTCTTGTAATGAGTGCATATTAGGACTGTCAGTTTTTGGCTTCTTGCTGTGACCCATATCGTCATACTGTCTCGTGTCAGAATACTTGCTGGCAGAATCGTGCTTCACCAAGGTATTATTTGAGATAAAAATATTTGGGTTTTTCGGTTTTAAAACCCTTTTAATGCCGATACGACCATGGCTACCAGTAGTATTGCTGCTAACATTACTGTTGCTTGAATTCCTGAGATTGCTTGAATATGCGAACTGAGAAAAAATCAGCGACCGTTTGATTTGACTGTTTTCTGTAGAATCGTTATTTTTTTTCGAAAACTGTTCATCGGTGTTATTATCTTGACCAGAATAAGGAAACCCCATTACATTTGCATTTCTTCTACTGGTTCTTGATTTTAAAACGCCTTGCGGCTCTTCTTTGCTATCAAGAATGGGGTCTTCATCATCGTTGAAAACAAAAGTCTTTTCCGAACCTCCATTCAAATCATCAAAAGTATCGGTACTTGCATTGTTTGAACTGCTTATCACAGACAACAGATGCTTGCCGTTTCCCGCTTCAACTTCGTCAAGCTCTTTACTGACATCAAAAGAAATGTCCTCAGATCCATCGGATTCTGCATCTTGACCAGCTTGACCAATGTTCTTGCCAAACCTTTCGATTGTGTTTTTATCTTGATTCACTAATTTTTTGCTTTTCAAGGTACTGTCTTTATTTGGTATCTCAAACTTGAAACCATCTGTAAGAACCGCATTCTTTTCGATAACTGCTTTCACTTCTATCTTTTGTTCCTTGTAATTCTCAGCGCTCTTTTCATGATTCCCCTGGCTTCCTAACTCAGTAGACTTTGACTCTTTATTCTTGCCGCAGAAAAACTTGCTGTTACTGGAAATTCCTGTTTTCGGTACCAGCTTCCGCTTATCTATGATGACATTGTTCAACTGTTGTTTAATTGACAACGAAGACACCCCAGATTTTGATCTATTTTGTAAAAGTGCAGCTCTTTTTTCCATCATGTTTTGTAAGTTTCTGTTCCCATTGTTCACTGTGTTAGCAACCATTTGATTATTAGTGTTTTTCTTTTCATCTTCTTGCTTACTTGCGATGTTTTCATTTGTAAGTAATGTGCCTTTTGACAAAGTGTCTCTACTACGAAGGAAAAAGGAATCGATTGTAATAGATCTTCTTGCAGGATTATTTGTGGCCTGCGATGTACTGTCACCAGGTTCATCACCAGCACTAGCACTCGTCGTGGTTGTTGATATAACGTTAGTGAAACTTTGCGTTACTTTGATTTCTCTGCTGATTAAATCGCGCTTATGATTGCCAGGACTTTTTTCACCAATGGATATTAAATAATGAGCGTTGTGATCAATCATTTGCAAGTCATTCAAATACTCTTTCAACCCAGTTTCTGCAGATATACCATAACCAATATACTCAAAAAACTTGCTATTGATCTCTAGTGGGCTTTCAGGCAATTCATTCAATGTAACCAGTTTTTGCAATTTGGGACAAAACACACGTTGGTACTGGAAACATATTGTTGCTCTTTTGTATTCGTCCATGAAATCTTTTGGCACTTCATACTTGCCATCTCTTTGTATAGCCAGCAAGATTTTGTCCATTGTTTTATATTTTTTGACAAAATCCATTGCTTTGTTCAAACCAACTCTACTGATTCCATCAGTGTAATCACATCCAGAGAGACACACCAGTGTTTGAAATTCTTCAATGTTTAACTCGTAAAGTGGAAATTTTCTTGGTAACTTTTCAAAATCATTTCTGCAAATTTCAATGCATTCTCCGTTATCTTTTAATTTGGTAATCAATCTTTTACACCCGAAAACCAAAAGATCAGAATCTTCACTGATTATCCCATCTACAAAACCTTGCTTTTCCAAATAAACCATTTGTGCGTCTGCTTCAAAAGGAGCAACAACAAAGGGCAATCCGTGTGTTTGTAGATAGTCAATCCAACATTTGGCCATTTCTGGTGTCACGTCTACACTTTTTTGGAAGTACTCCCAAGCTTTTTTCTTTTCACCACGTTTGTGCAATTCGCATCCAAGTTTCCTATTTTCTTCTCTTCTAACACGTCTTTTCAATTCAGTTCCAGCCTTAGCGTCTAGTCGGTCACCATCAAACACAAGAAAAGGTGTGATCTTGTGTTGCCGCTTTAAAAGATCAATTTTTTTGATAAGAAAGGACAAGTACCGTGTAGTTGGCTCACCGAGACAAAGCTGCTCACAGCATCCGTGTGCGGCACGATGCAGCCAAGCATATCCATCAACAGCTAAAGTGCATCCCTCATACCGATGCAACGTTACTGGGTTTTGAATGGGTTTTAATTGTGGTAATAATCCTGTAACACCCATGACTGATGAGAGACGCTTGGTGGATGCAAAAACTGGTTTTTAGCTGAGCTTTTTTTGCGTTTATTCAGCAAGAATTTTTGAAAGATATTTTTTTACTGAATAAAAAGATTACGATTACAACACATCTATGTGTGAAAGCTTCATCTCTAGCGTGACGCGTAAAAACATAACAGAATGGGTTTTCATCCTCTTTTTTTTTTTTTTTTTTTTTTGCGGTTTTGTGCCGCGCATCAAATTAACAATTCGTGTTTATTTAGTCCGACTGTTGATGAGTCAAAAACCACGTCAAGAATATAATAATTACAACATTATTTAAAATTCTTTATACAATATTTATTACGCAAAACAGTTATGCTACACGTCGCAACAGGCAATCACACTTGACCAGATTCTCTTTCAGGGTACTCGTATAACGTAGCAAAGTCAGTGGACACGCCATTAAGCAGAGCTGTGTGCTTGTTAAACGGTAAGGCAAAAAATCTCATCCAGATTGGTGCAGAACTGTCAGCGGTAAGCCAGAAATCTTTCAAATTTGTCTTGTATCCGTAGTCCGTAGGCACGTAAGCTGTTCTCAATGATCTTTTGCTATTGAAGATTCTAAAAAAATTACTAATCCCCAAAAGTCTCAAACAGCCTCCTACAAAAGCTCTAGACTCTAATTTCTGCAAGCAAACCGGTTTAGGTAACACTTGGTTACCACCTGTATCTTCCTCAGCAGAATTGTCCAGACCGCTATGGTGGAACTCATCTCTTGGTGCTGTTTCAAAAATTTGAAAGTCCTGGTCGCGCCCTGGCAGCTGCTTTTGCTTTCTTTTTTTTTGCGAGTCTTCAAATTCAAATGTCGTGCAGCCCTTCATAGTCCACATAAATTGCATCGCTAGTAATGGGGTGACCCATAAACATTGGAAAAAAAACCATCCAAGCATGAATAACATAAATCTGTCTTTTTTATATGCAGCACATAACTCGTCATCGCCTAGCAAGCCAATGCATTTTGATTTATTCAGATCTTCCAAATAATCAAAATATGCCCAGCCCCCTTTGACCATCAAAAAAATGGAAATTTCCAAAACAACCAAGAAAAACATGAAATATTTGTGGTTGTTCAAGCCAATTTCATTGTATAGCCAAATGCAGTAATGATCAAATCTAAGAGTCAATTTTTCACTGATGTGAGAGTATCTTGATCTTAATGGTTTGCGGATCCAAAGATCCAAACAAAACCGTTCGGAATTGAAATTCCCAATCGACAACAATTCTTTGATATCTTCTCTGACTTTATCGAAACTTTCATATGCTTCCACATACCCAGGATCCAAAAACATGACTTTGTAGAAAAGGTAAGGAAGTAGACAGTAAAGGAAAAAAATTGAATTCATGTAGTAAAACCAGCCTAAATCTTCTCCATGCGACACTATTCTTGTTATATGCAAATACAAAGCCCACAAAATGCTCCCACCCAGAATACCTGAAAACAAGGGGCTTCTGAAACAAATGGTTCTGAAAATTTCTTTTTTGCTCAAACCCACTTTGTTGATAAACGAAGAAACCACAAATTTGCTCAAAAAAATAAAAAAAATCAAAAGTAAAGGAATGGCAACTAAAAACAGTCCACCCAAAAAGCTCCAAGAACTGCAAACTTTGAAAACAATACCCAAATAAAAAAATGGGACAATAAATGTTATAAGTTTAGCATGATTTGGATTTTTGAACCATTTTTTCTTTGCCACCCCAACCTCATTAAGCCCGTTTTCGGCAAAGGCGGTTTTCAAAGATGATTCCGTTTTCATTTCCTTTGCGATGACAAAAATGTCTTTCCCCTCATATGTTTGTGCTTTCAAATCCGACCCATATTTAATCAATTCTTTTATTACCCTTGGTTGCCCCTTCACCATTGCCCAATGCAAGGGAGTGAAACCTTGGTTATCAGCAATATTCACGCTGGCATTCAATTTAAGCAAAGCTTGCACACTGTACAAATCGCCTTGATACGCCGCCCACAACAATGCTGTGCGCCCATCATTATCAATGGCATTGATGTCAATGTTTTTCTCTTCATCCACTACAAACAATAAAATGTACAAAACCAACATGATGTTTGATGATAGAGTGGCCAGATGTAAGATGTTGAAGCCTTGAACATCCACAAGCGAGGGATCCGCGCCTTTTTGCAACAAGTAATCAGCAATGTAAACGTACCCGTATTTCGCAGCCCAATGCAGTGGAGTGGCGTTGGACCCTTCACTCATTGCATTCACGTTGGCGCCCTTTGAAATCAAATATTTGACAACTGATAGCTTGTTATTGATGGCAGCCCAATGCAGTCCGGTCACTTTGTCGCTTGGGTTGCTGTCGTCGCTCAAATCCACAACTGAGTTGTCCACCAACTCCATCACAGTTCTTAAATCCCCATTTTGGCATGCGGTTCTGTATTTAGCAATCACCGGGTCTTCTTGAGGCTGCGAGAAAAGATCCGATGTTTTGATATCCGTGCTACCCAACCCTTCGGTCGACGCAATAGCTTTCAAGGACACGGCATCGTTGTTTGTTTTATTAAGCGAAAAAGTGTCTTCGTGCTTTTGAGAAGGCAAAGAGTATTGTTCGTCAAAAGGGTTGTCCTGATTGTCCAGCAAATTTTCTCTTTCTTCGCTCATTGGATTCGAGAAAATATGGTTGGTCTTTTTGTTAAATTCTTTTCATGCTCTTGTTGAGGCTAACAAGAACTAGTCATTAAAAAAAAAAAATTCAAAATCATCATTAATCAGATCAAAAGTCATCGATCCAATTTTTCAAAGCTTCAAATCAAAGGTGTGATTTTTTTAACCAGTCTTCGGGGCATGTGAGACTAAAAATAAACAGTGAAAAAACGCAACATCAAAGCCTTAAGATCAATCACGTGAAAGGCACAGAAACCTGATGGCTCTTAACCAAATGAGATGATTAAATCATTGTTTACTCTGGCAGAGAAGAGTATTTCAAAGGTTTACAATAAGAAGTAGACTTTTGAACTGGTATATAAAGTTTGCGTCTTCAAGCAAGCAATTCAAAGCTGTAACAATTGTTTAGCGCCCTCTTTCAAAAGCGGGTTTTCCAAATTCGACAAATCCGCACGTATTTGTTGATTCTGCATCATTTTGCTACTTGAAGCAGACAAAAAACAATTCTCAATAATAAGCAAGATTCTTTCCATCAGAGCAGTATCGGTACTTTGTGTATTGAGCAAAGATGAGCAAGCTTCCACCAATTTTTCATCATTAGCCAACGATTCAGCAATGAACGGGATACCAGAACCAATGGCGACAATTGCAGTGACGGCTTTTTGTGCCTCAACATCTTTGAGATAAAAAAATTTCACCAATATTTTGAACGTTTTTAGAGACTCTGGGTTTTCAAAATTGAAAAATTTCACCAAAACACCAGAATAGCAACTCGCGCAATTGAGGACCATTTGCAAAGTAGCTGTTTGAATGAACGGTGTATCACTCATCATCAAATGTTCAATCTTGTTATAGTATGACCCTAGCATTATTGTTGGGCAGACTTTTGTGAAAACGTCGCCTGCGGAGGCAAGATTGCCCAAACATAACAAAGCTTTTAGCAAAGTGTTTTTTTTCACTTCAACTTCCGAATTTTCAGGTAAAAATTTCAACAAATAAATTGTCATTAGCAAAACGTACTCCTCGCTGCGGAATAACTTCACGGGATCCAAATTCATGGCAAGCTTTACCAATGTCTTGAAAGAGTATCCGTCGTATTTCTTGTCGTCTAGTTGAAAACATTGGAGCAAAAATGAAGAAAATGGAATGCATTGCTCCAAAAATAGCTTATTCTTTGTTTTGTTATTGCAGCAACATATGTGGTACAGTAATTGAGATAAGCAAATCTTGATATTGGTTGTGAAAACATCACTTCTGTTCAATAAACTTTTCAAAAACCCGAGATCTATCACATAGTCTTGAATGAACTCATAAATATCTTCAGGTTTTTGGACAGCCTCTTTATTACCTGCTTGGGAAATCTCTCGTAGTTTCCTCACCTCAATGTCATCGTCACTTTCATCGACGTCGGAGCCGGCAGGTGCGCACATATTTGTTAAAATCAAAACAATTCCGTACATTGTAGAAAGGTTTGAGTTAGTCAAAGAATTGAATATCTGTAAAAGAGATAAACTAAAGTCTCCATCTTCCCGCAATTTTATCAAAACACTTGGCTTCAAAGTCAAGTACGATAAAGCCTCCACAGCCACATCAACATTTTCAAAAGAGCCAGACCCATGCGAGGTTAAACACAAAACAAAAACATCAACTAATGACTCCAGCGATACTTTTAATTCCGTCAACTTTTTGATATCCCACATTTTAACCAAAACACTAGCTGAATTAACAGCCAGTTGAGGAACAGATAAGCACTGGATCAACAGACTCACGTAATTGTCGGAAACATATTGCCGCATTTCTGGGAAGTTGCAACTAGCATTCAACGCCTGTATGATTAGCTTTCCAATATCGATCCGTGTAGGAGACCGTTGAGTAACTGTTTCGCGAATCAAACTTTGGAATCCATCAGACATGAAAACTGTTTTGCATGGGTTGGGAATCCGTGGGAAAAAATACTTGAAGGTAGTAGTCAAAATGATGAAAGATTTATCATTGTTGATATCTTCTTCGGCTTCTATGCACAGTGCCGCCATATATTCTTGAAAAATAAGCTCAAAACTTTCAGGGTTTGTACTGTAAACGCCCATCATCAATTGACAAAGCATAGAATTTTGCAAGTCAGTAATATGATCGTGGCACAAAAGCGGAGGAATGACTTTGATAAGGAAACTAACATGGTCAAATGAGATCTTCATCTGCTGACGGCTTTTATCATTGCCCAAAACGAAAATCAAAAAATGTAGGATCCGTTCATTCAATTCTTTAAGATATTTTCCGACCAGAGCTTGTAGATCAAAGTTTTTTTCACCAAACGCTTCCACCAATAATTGAATCAAAGGAACGCTGTCTTGTTTTAAGCTAGCATACAATTCCAAGGCAGCTTCTGGGTGGCTGGCAATCTTCTTCAAAAGGTATGCTCTGGAAGCTTCATTGCACTTGGCAGACTGAAGCCAACAGACTTGCCAATCGAACGTGACAGAGCTGCTCTCAAATGACTTATCGATCACACTAATGTATTCCTGGGCCGTAAATGACTGTTTCGATGTAGACAGACTTGCCATCTTAGTACATAGTTCATCAACACAACTCATAGTGTTTTTTTATTTATTGTCTTGTCTTAGGTTTTCTTTGTTAATTGTTATTAGCAGTTTGGCAACAACGGGTCCTTCTTTCCTTAAGCGCTTGTGTAAAAAGCTAGTGAAGCGCGCGTTGTAAACGTGATCTTGATCGGTTTACTTGAAGCCTGAAAAATACAGGAAAATGGATTCGGGGTGGTTTCTTTTAATCATAAACATTACAAAAGTTTCTATAAAAATTGATCCAGGACAGGCACCACACCAAATAAGGGTTAAGAAAAAGTAACCGCAAATCACACAATGTCAAAGTACAAGCTCCCCTTTGCAGATGTGCCGGCCATTTTGGTTGCAGACAATAAGGACGACGAAGTGAGTTCACATTTGCACGAAAAACTCAAAGACCTTTCTGCCTTGCTTGGCGACAGAAGCTATTTAAATCAAATGTTGCGCTTGTTGCATTGGGATAAGGATGTTTCATTGCGAATGGTGAGCAGACTCTTGTATTTGTTGGTCACTGTCTTTGTCGGAATACGGACACCTGGCCAACAATTTGCAGATATCAGTTACATAGGCAACACGGAGTTTCAGGGAAACTTTAAAACAAGAATCAAAAGACTTTTGTATATATTTGGGTGTTCTGGTGCAACTGCGGCTGTCCAAAAATTCTTAGTTAAAACTTTTGCAATTTCTGAAAGTGTAGTTGAAACTTTTTGTCAGTTGCACTTGGCGACCTTCTATATGAACGCAAAGTATCGTTCTGTTTGGAACAGACTGTTTGGTTTCCGATACGTTTTGCAGCACACTTTTGACAGTGAAGAAGAAGAAGAGTACAGAAAGACTTATAGTCACAATTACAAAACAATTGGGAAACTGATATTATGCAGATTAGCTTACAAAATTCTGTACCCCCGTGTAAGCCAGCTGTTTTCAAGAGCTACCTCTCATGAATCATCAAAAGAAAAGAAAACATCACATACTAAAGAGCAAATAAACCTGTCTGATCCATTACAGTTGACATATATTCCAGAAGCTTCTCGTACTTGCATTTTATGCAGTTCCGAAATGATATCGCCAAGTTGTGGTCCCTGCGGTCATGTTTTTTGTTGGACCTGTTTGGTTGAGTGGTGCAAAACAAGGAAAAATTGTCCGCTTTGTAGGCAAGCATGCTTGCCTCAAGAGGTTGTTCCGTTACGATAAGAAAAAGTATCCATTCAATGGAGCTATTAACTGGTGTATATAACAAATAATGTACTAAAACTTTTACTCAAAAACGCGAGTTGCAAAAGTCAAGACATTTTAAACTCAAAATTGCAAAGCATCCAGCTAGCTTCATTTTCCATGGCCCAGCAAAAAAACTACACTGATTTATTAGTTTGTCTTCATCAAATACCAATGTGCATCAACAACTGTTTTTTACCCTTTTTCCCCTTGCCTTTCTCTTGTGGGACCTGTTTCAAAAGATTTTCCACATCAAAAGGGTCATAAGCTTTAGTTGGGCCAGCTTGCAATGCAGCTTGGAAATTTACGGTACCTGCAGTGCGGACTGGGTTAACTGGAGGAGCTCTTGGTTTTGCAACAACTGCTGGCAAAGGAGGGAACTTGCTTTGATCAATGTTTTTGCTGCTCTTTGCGCTTTTGTTCAGTGTTTGTGCTGGTGAAACTGTTGCTCTGACGTTATTCAAAACAGGAGACGGCTTTGCTGGTGGTGTGTCATATATGTCTTGGAAACTAGGTGTATTTAATTTCTTTTTTTGGCTCCCTATACTAACCGAAGAGCCTATTATTGGAGATCGAGTTGTTTTAAGAGCAGCTTTAGGTGCTGCCGCGGGTAGTGCTGGAAAGTTCATACGGCTTGCACGACTTGAACCTATTTTTGATGGATTCCCTGCCCAAGAATTGTTGAAAGTTGAGTTTGATGATGCACCCGCATTTAATGGTGGGAATTTCATGGCCAAATCTGCCTTTTGTTTTGCGCCATTAATCTCATTGTAAATTTTCAAGAGTTCCTTGTTCTTTGCGCTACTAGCTGGAAACAAATTGGCAAATTCATAGATCAGCAAAGAGATGTCGTGCTCTGGAGAAGAAAAAAGCATTTTGTATCTTTCATGAAGATCTGATGCGGTTATTTCACTGTTTGAAAAGTCACTATTAATTTTGATAAATTTGTCGAACTGAGTGGAATTATAATGCAAGTAGTGTCTTGCTCTCTCTTCCAATCTTAGTCTTTTGATATTTGAATCCCCCGTGTCACTATTGGTGTTTTGGTTGTGTCTTCCCCCCAGGGATTGGGATCTAACGTATTCTTCTTCATTACCATTCCGCATAAATGCTGGCTGAAATGTGGATAATTCCGATTGGAACCGTCTCATGTTTCTTGCAGAGCTGTCCATCAGGTTGAGATTTTTCCCCGCGTTGTGCTCTTGGATCAAATGTGCTTGCAAATCAATTTCTGTTTTAAAAACAACAAATTTTGCATCCAAACAAGATTGCTGGGTGCACACATAATGAGCTGACCTAAAATGGTCAAACAACTGATCATAATCTTTGAACCACTGTGGATTGTTTGGATCTATTTGATGACAGATATGGCATCTTTCATGGTGTTCACGCAAGTGTTTGTACAGTTCGTCATCGGAATAAAATCTTTTTCCTGAGCAAAACTGGCACATTGGGTGACCAAAAAACCCATTCTTAGGATCCCCTTTGGAGGAATGCGACTTGAGTTGATCGTGCGAAAAAACGTGCATTTCTGAAGGAAATTCATGTTTATATTCAGCACAGATAATACAAAGCATCCTGTTATGCGCTTTTTTCAAATGATTATTATATGCTTTGTAATCTTGGAACTCTTCACTAGTGTCGTTCATAGGACACTTGTATTTCAACAAATTTAGAACTTTGTTAGCAGCTTCGCTCTCGACAAAATGCAAATTATATTCGGCGTTTGATAACGCAAACATTGACGGCTTGAAGTGAGCATATTCCTGATCAACTTGATAAGTGAAAATCAAGGCTTCATACTCAGATCTACAAATCAAACAGTGATCGTTTTTAAACAAAGCTTTTTGTCTTAATGCACATTTGTGACAGGTTTTGTGACCACAGCTGGACAATGCCACAATTTTGTATTTTTCAGCACAAATCAGACATGTGTCCAAGTCCTCAGATCCGTCTGTGTCATCAGATGCAGTCTCCGATACAATATTTCTATTCCATGGAATGTAGTCTCCGTGTGCGTGATTGCTTTTGTGTTTGTTGTTGTTATTGTTGTTTCCAGACTTGTTGTTGTTATTGCTGGAGCTGCCTTGGACTCTTCTAGAGTTCCCATTGTTTCTTTTCTTTGAAGAACTGGTGTTAGCGGATTGGGACATGGCTAGAACAAAGACTAATGGAAAACTTACAGTGAACTTTGCACGGTCTCTCAGCTAACTCGCTTGAATTTTCCTTATCCTTTGATGCTTGAAACGTGCCTATGCTTAAAAATTCTCAAAAGTTGCAAATCAACGTTTAAATATGAGTTTTTTTAAAAAAATAGTTCGAAATTTACAGGCTTGATCTTCCGTAGTAAGCATTAATTGAACAAAAAATACATAAAAAATTTTTGATGTCTTTGGCATTGTCACTTTGCGTCATTTTTTTTTCTGTGGAAGCAACATCTCATTACTCTTAGAAAAACTCATTGTCACGTGCCTAAACGCAGTGTCTCCGAAACGTATATTGCAACTTGGTCATCTCGGTGATGAACTGTGAAACCACAGCAACTGCATGAATATGAGATTAAGACACTGTGAAATACAACCAAGAGTAATTCCAGGGTACACTGTGAAATTGAAAATTTTAAAATGAACATCAGTGCTACTCTCAACTGCTTTAAACTGATTTTCAACCCCAAATTATGCTATCCTCAGTTGCAAATATCAACTTTCAAAGAGCTTCCCGTGTTGCGAATGAAAAATGAGCTTAAGATCAAAGCAGTAGTTCTTGATAAAGACAACTGCTTTGCTTTTCCTTACGAAAATCGGGTATGGCCAGATTACGCAAAAACATGGGAACTGCTGAAAGAGCACTATCCTCCAGAAACGTCACTCCTGATCGTCAGCAACAGTGCGGGAACAAATGATGATCCACGTCTTTTAGGTCTTCAAGAAGTGGAAAAAACTACGGGAGTTCCAGTACTCAAACACTCTACTAAAAAACCAGGTTGTTATGAAGATATTTTGAATTATTTCATCAAGCAAAAACAAATTTGCCAGTCCCCACAGGAGATCGCGATAGTTGGCGACCGACTATTCACTGACATAGTCATGGCCAACACAATGAATTCGTATGGAATTTATGTCAAGGATGGGGTCAAAATATCAACTTCGCCTATTGTAAACTTCGAGAAGAGGCTTTTAGATTTTTTGAAGAACTAGAATACTACATCAATAATCAAGTAGCTAAGTAATTTTGACCAACAATTTGCTTCAGACTTTCTAAGAATACAAGTTACACTGACAATAATCACAGAGCAGAATAAAATTAAACGTAGTTATTAAAAAAACACACAAATTAAAATAATGTACATAATTTAAGGAAAAGTTGGGCCTTCTCTAAGCTAGTGACTACAAATATGGCATGAAGCTCATGTCTGCATTGGCCAAATTTCTAGGCGTAACTGCCGCACTGATAGCGTCTAAAATGTACTGCGTGGCAACGGAAGGCGTAGAGCTGACGTGCCCTAATTGAGCAACTTTTCTGCAAACAATCTCATTATTGCAGTTGACGATGTACAGTAATTTTGGATCTTCAGTGATAGACCGCTGCAAATTGCTGTACCAGGAAATGACTTCGTCACGAACGAATAGAGATAGGTAGGTGTTCATTTCTTGTTCAGGTTCCAAAAGGGCTCTGGCGATCACCAAAATTCCAACAGCAAACAAACCTTCCAACGCGGTTTCACCTATCAGTTTCTGTATGTTTGGTGTCAATCTAAATGGAACCGTTTCGTTGTTGTGGAAAACAGGGGCATCTGGAGGCAAATCAAAGTTGAAGTTTTTTAAGTTTGGTTTGACCCGCTCAAATTGATATCTCGAAGGAACGGTTTCCAAGGTGAAGACATTACCGGATTTGACGTCAATGTGAATCTTGTGAGGAGTTCTGTTATTGATCGATAGCATGTAAGACATGAAACACATTGAAGCATATTGGAAACTAAACTGCTTGCGGAACAACCAGAAATCTTCAAATTTATCAAACAATCCAGTAAAATAGTCTTTAACAACTGTATTTGGCAAAAACGTTGACTGAATAGCGCTGAAAATTTCCACTCTGACAGCAACAAGATCTGGTTTTGGCAAGTCTTTATCATGTGCAGCCATTAATTGAGCACTGCTGAAATCTTGAATAGCATCCTTGTCCAACCCAACTTTGGCACAATATTTGTCGTAAATCTCATGCAAAGTAATAAAATCTTTGTTGTATTTCATGATTCTTACTTGCGGTGAAAGAGGGACAGCAACTGGCAGTGTAAATTTCATATTTCTTCTTCTTGTTTCAACATTTTTGCTCAAGGTTTCGTTGAAAAATCTGAATAGCTGGAATATTCTTTCTTCTCTTCTGGAATGTCTTAGCGAAGGACGCTGAACAGCAAATGTGTGCAAACTACCATCATCACCACGAATGCTCAAACATCTGAAACAATTTTGCGATCCACGAACAAACTCAACGTCAGGCAAGAATCTCTCAATTTTGATAAAATGAGAGTTGCTTTCTTTGTTAAGCAAATACTGACCTGGAATCTCAATCTCTTCAAATTTCTGATGATGGAAGCTGCTTAAATGTGGGAAAACTTTTTCAATTTCCTGCGTTTTTGGTGCTCTGTCCAACTTGCTTTCTAGTCTATTTCTCCATTCTCTTAACCGCTTGATGTAAATTTCAAAAGTCGGTTTGCTATCGATAAAGTCAGCATTGAAACTTGGTCTAATTTCAGCCGGTAACAGTGTTAGAGAAAATTTGCTCAAGTTGGCAACAGTGTTTGGTGGGAGGGTTGCGTTTACGGCAGGATGCGGTAAACGATTGAAATTAGCGGTGGCATCGTTCAGCAATATGTTTATCAATCTGAACAGATCCTCGTCCGAATTGGACTTGAATTTATTACAAATTTGATCAACTAACAGCTCCAAAGACAAAGCCAGCAATGGGTAAGCTGTTTTCAAAATGCCGTTCAATTCATCTAAATACTCCCATGGCTGTCTGGTGGCAGATTCATTTGTCGTAGGTTCCCCAGATGAAGGCAGTTTTCCGGCGGAAGCAGGAGAAGAACCGTTTGGAGCTCCTGCTGACAAATGTGCAGTTGCATCGGAATTGGTTTCTGTCCCGTTGACACTAGTGCTTCCGGTTCCGTTATTATTCAAAGCAGCAAGAGTTTGGCGTTGGATGACAGCAAAATCCTCTTTTGTGGTGCGCAATTGGAAGTGCAACGCTTGTGGATAGCTTTTAGCAATTCTTATCAAAATTTGGCGGACCATGTTTGCCTCCTTGTGAGACAAAGAAGTTAGCAACTGCGGGATGAATGTGATCCAGTACCAAACAGGAACTTCACCCCTAAATGAATCAAATGCAGCTTGTAAAGACCCAGATTTATCGTCAATGCCTATCAACCACAAAACCCTGCATAAAAGTTTTCTGGTTTTAGCATTTTTGTATAAACCAGCTGCTTGCAAGTAGCAACTTAATGCATTGTTAGCAAAGCTAATGTTTTCAGGATTTTCGGAAAGTCTGCGATCGTTGAAATAACCCCACTGAGCCCAAGCTTTTGCTAGATTCAAATCAATTTGGACAGCGGTAGCAAACGCTTGATTTGCCTCTTCAAAAGCACGAAGTTTAGATAAAAACATCCCTTTCAATGTGAAAAATTCTGCTTTTTGAACTGTTCCAAAATAAACCAAGTTAGTGTTACTGATAACATCCAACCCAGTGGTTAACTCATTCATATTCTGGTAATGACACTTGGCTTGCTCTCTAAGTTTCAAAAAAGCTTCTTGGATTTCAATGTTAGGCAATGTGTATATTCTAGACAACTGGTTGATGCAAACATCTGTAATATGATGTTTTCTAGCAACATGAGCAAATCTGTTGATCACCCAAGCAATCTCGTGATAACCTTTGTAAGCGTTGGTAGAAGCACTTTTGTTATTATTGTTTTTCTGAATTTGAGGAAGAAGAGGCAAATATTTGTCATTGATATTGCTGAAAACATGCTGTCTCCAAGTAACCAAATCGTTCCATATATTCAAATTGTCCCAGTTGTTTGGCAACCGTTCTCTCCAACATTGCAAAACTCGCTTCACCTCATGAGCTCTTCCTTCCAAATTTTCGGCTGTGGTCTGTCCCAAGCTGTTATACACTACAACAGCTTCCATAAACTCAGTGTATATTTGAAACATGTGCAGCAAACCACCATGAGCACTAGTGAAGCGTGCAGGCAACGAAGCCCATTTGCTCAAAGAAAGTTGAATGCCTTCGTCACATAATTTTCTCACATCTTGCTCTCCTTTTTTTGTCTCTGCAAACTTTTGTAACGCCAAGAAAGCATCAAACATTTGCCTTCTTGGAGTAGGTACATCCATTATACTCTTTACTGATTGCTCCAACGCAGATCTCTCTGTTGTCCAATTGGCAACTCTCCAACCACATTCAACTAACAAGTCTGTGAATCCTTCGTGTTTAGCTAATTCAGTCAAAATGTCCCATTGCTGCAACTGTTGAGCACACAAGACCCAATCATCTTCCCATAACGCATATTCAGACTCAGAGTAAGGCAGAGCTCCCGAGCGCGCTTTAACCTGAGCAGCTTCATACATATTTTGAGCTCTGTCCCACAAGCCAATTTGTTCATACGACAACGCCATGTTTGTCTCTGTGTACTTTGCTCTTCTTCTCCATAAACCGTAAAACATATCAGTTTCTTCCAACGAAATGTACATTTCTAATAGAGCGTCCTCGTTTGCATCATTGATTTTTGTAATATCGACAGTGTTGCTTTGTTGTAAAGTTTCTAAAATATTCAAAGATTCATACCAAGCATTGTGAGTTGTTGCAAGGTATTTCACCAGGTGTGGTGGTAAATCTAAAGATTCAACTTTAGTAATGCCTTCTAAAATTGCAGAAATAACGTTCATTGGAGAGCGTTTTTGTCTTACGTGATAATCCTTGGATAACAAAGATACCAATGAGCGCACAAATCCAAACTTTTCGTTTCTTCTTACTGTTTTGTAAGCTACTGGGAAAAGTGAGACCCAAGCACCAAATATTGCCTTTGGGTTTTGATAAAAAATCTCAACCAAAGGCTCTAAAATATCATTGGTGCTAACTCGTAAATCCACTTGTACAAAATGTTTTTCTTCTTGTAACAAGTCATCTAATGAGGTTATGACGCCTGTTGACGGCGGCAACGCAACGTCCAACCGATTCACTGTGTCATATAAAGAGCCAAGAGTTGGCAAAGTAAACTCACCTTTTTGTAGTTTAATTTGTTGGTAACTGTTAAAAGCACCGAACAATAATTGCAATGCCTGGTTTAGCCAAGGATATTCTCCAATGTACTCCCAATTTTGATCACGAATAATGTAATACAACCGTTCATGAATATCGCTTTCCAAACTGTCGTTCAAAATCTTCATCAATCTTGTACGAGTTTCAACATCTGAAATACGCGTACCGACCAAAAACGGATGCTCCAACCTAATTGTGATTTCGCTGTTTAAATAGTCCTTGCTTTCAAACAGGTCTAACACAATGCTGTAAAAATCTTTGCTCAAAGTTGGCTCTCCTCTCAGCTCAAATGAAAGCATCTTTGTCAAAATTGCTGCTTTTTCTTTGGCAGTTGGGAAAACGTCTGTTCCAAAAGTCCATGACCTGCAAACTCTGATAACTTGTCTTAAAAAATCCTGGTCCATTGACCGGTCGATCAACATGGCAATCAGCGATAAAAATGGACGACGAGAGTCACCAAGCAAACCAATTTTGTTAGATAAAACATAAAATATATGCTCCAAAAATTTAGCAGTTATTTTTGCTTCTTCAATAGCAGCAGAATCTTTCGCCTGAGCGGTAGCTAAATGATCAGAACACAATTTGCTAAAAGTCTTCATCAAGACTGGGAGTAGTGAATCAATTTTGTTGCTGCAATGCATAAATAAACTCCAGGTTAGCATAACACCTGCTGCAATAGTTGTTGAACCATTTAAATCTTCCGATATCACAATAACTAACTCATTCACAAAATCTTTGGCTGGAGATTCATCTTCACTGGAAAGAGGAACTTTGCAAACAACGATCGCTCTCAAAATAATCCCTACAACTTTTTGTAAAGATCTCTGAATATCTTGGTGCTCGGAGCGGATACACTTTTTCAAAAGTTTTGACAAGCCAGCCACATTCGCAACTATCCACAGTGGGCGCTTTTGCTGTAAAACAACGGCCAAGACATTGAGCGCATTTAAGCAATAGCACAGAATGTTGGAAGAGCTCAAGTCTTCAAAGTTTAAAAATTTCTCGAAAAACTCCAATTGCACATTAACTTCTGACCAGTAGTTCTCCGATATCAGCTCTGCCAAAATGTCAAGCGTTCTTTGGCCTAGCTCTTTGTCCAGGTTTTTATGTGAAATTGCCGCATAATATCTGATTAGGAAAGTTACGCACGCTTCCCTTTGAGGCAAAGGCACCTCATAAGTATGACTGTGCACATTTGCTTCAAATTCCGTTTCAGCAGAATTCTTCACAGTACCAAGGGCATGTGTGTCCTCCCCTTCGACTTCCATTTCGTCATTGATACTATTGCCATTTTCAGAGGCATGTTTTCCATCAGAACCATCTTCAACTTTGATACTGTTCTCTTCGTCAATATCCATCTTGTCTTCTGTAGTATCATGATCACTTGTCAGTAGAGGTACATTTTCAGTTGGTTCCTTGGTCAATGTTTCCTGAATTTTAGCCCTGTGTTTCCTTTCCCATTTCAAGATCAGCTCAACCAAATCAATTGCCAATACTTGATTTTCGACTGAAGGATTGTTTTGAAAAACTAGTTTTCCCACGTAACTAATAATATTTGGAATGAAATAGTCCCTATCATCGTAAAACTCATCAACGTACTTGGTCAAAAAGCGATAAATTGTGATGTTTTGATTATGATTGCCTTCAGATAAAACTCTTCTAACCCATTTGACCCACATTTTAGAGGTATCCGCATCTTTCATCTTAGAGTACATGACAGGAGCAAGCAAATCCAAAGCCTGCTTGATCATGTATCGGCCCTCTACCTGGTGGCTTCTCAACAATGCAACAAATATTTGAGTCACAATTTGTGTTGGAACAGCTACACCGGCAATGAAATAGGAAATCAAAGTGTATGCCGCTTGTTTGCAGAGAGGATCACTTAGCTTAATGAAGCTCCAGCCGAATTTCACAACGTCTTTTTTGTGACCTTCAACCACTTCAGGAGCCCATCTAACAATACAGGCTGTTAACTGAATCAACTCAAATTTAAGAAAGTCCAAACTGCTTGGAACAATGTTTGAGGCAAACAAAGTAGTGTTTTTCCAGAAAGAATCAACTACAATTGGCAACCACTCGTTTTTCACTTGAGTAATGTTGTTTGGGGTTTGATTTGTCTTGTCCGGAAACAAGCCACGCAAACTTTTCTGAACACTACCTTCATAAATCAAAATCATATTTACAATGTTTTTCAACAAGTAAAAAGAAGTTTCATTTTCCATATGCTTAGAAACGTACTGCAACGAATGGTAAAGATAGCTTGTTTTCAAAGAGCACTTATCAGATGCAACAACTTTTTCATAAATGAATTTTTTGAAAAATGGAATGATTGGAATCTCGACATCTCCTAAAAACTCAACGAATTCTATGAGTAGTTGACTGTTACTGTTATCGTCCAAAGTTAGCTCTAAATAGCGTAGGTATTGTGTTTGTAGAGTCCCAGTAGCCTGATTCAACTGTGTGTGGTCAATATATATGTTGTTTGACCTGATAGTCTGCTTAACCAAAGCTGACATGTTCTTAAGTTTCATTAAAGTTGACTTGTTCTTCAGCAGCCACGAGTCACCCTCACGGTTTACCATTGTTTCAAAAATATCAATAGAATTAGAAAAAAAGCTGACGCATCTTGTCGGATTGGTAGAAATGGAAGATATGTAGAAACTCAAAAACTGATCAATGTTGGCTGAAAAATCTGCATAAAGATCATTTGATTCATCGAGGCAGACGATTGAGCAAATGAAATGAACCAGTGGCCTTGATTGCAAATTTTTCAAAAAGTACTGAAGTGTCGTGTGATGAAATCTGTTCAAAAATTTGGCAAGCGGTTTTCTGAAAGGAGAGTCCAATTGAAGCCTCATCTTCTTTTCCAGCAGCATCACTTTCAGGACTAAATCACCCAAGAACATATCAGCCTGAGGAGGAAGCAAGTAGAAAACATTCACTATGCTGATGATCACTTTTGTTGGAAGCTCATCCGTAATATCCTTTCCAAACATACGATCCAAAACATCTATTTTGCACCACGAATCCAAGTGATCCAGCAATTTTTTACCAATCTCAACTTTGAAATGAGCAATCAACAACTCAAGGACTCTGGAGAGAGCTTTCATGCCGTGCACAGTAAGCTTTTCATGATCAGACAAATTCATCAACATAGGCTTTAAACCATTTTGAAGCAATTCTTTTGGTAGTTTGAAAGACTGGTCCTTGAAAATGAGTTTTAGTCCCTCATATGTGGTGTCGATTATTTCATCAGAAGGTTTCAACATGGCTTTGAAAAATACAGCCACAATCTTGATCCGAACGTTTCCTTGCTGCAAATGTGCATAGGCCTCGTGGTTTAAGGCTTCTGATAGCAGTTTGATACACGAGATTCTTAGCTGTATCAACTGCTGAGAAACAACATATTCATCCAATCTATGTCTGCTGGCCAAAGACTCATCGTCGGCATCAACCAACACAACAGCTTCGTGAAGAAACCGGACTAGCTCGTCATCAAAGCTTAAGAAAGTGTTTCTCAAACTCAAGCAATAATAGATAGCATTAATATTACCAATTTGCATGGAAAATGGTAAAGCCCTCAATGGTTTCGAAAAAATAGGAGACAAAAGAAAGCTTTTGCTATGATCCATTAACTGAACAAGCTCTAATCCAGTCTGGTCAGAAACACACTGTAAAACCTCCCTACAAACTTCAGCTGTCTTGACATTTGCACTACTTAGGTCGCAAACAAATTGAGTAATTGAGTCTTGCAAAACCTTATCTTGTTTGAAAAAGTCGAACGCACTTGTCCCAGCGGTTTTCTTTTCATCATTAGTATCTTCTTCCGTCATTTGAACATCGTTGTCTTCATCCAAACTCGTTTCTTGCTTTTTCATATGCTCGTAGTCAGAACATGTAAGTTGCATAATCTTGATAAGTAACGCAGCCGAGGTTTCTGTTATAGCAGCAGGGCATTCATTAGGAACATCCTTCAACACAAACAGTAGCGCATTTATAAGTGCCACTTGGTATCTTTTTAAAAAGCTTTGCACAATCTTGGAATGATTATTCTCATTTTCTAAACATCCAAGAATAGTTTGAATACCCAAAACAGCACCGCTTTTGTTGTAAAATTGCTCGTTGTAACATTCATGAATGAAGTGTTCAAACATTTTTGGCAGCAAGGAGTAATCATGCATAATGGTGCTTTGATGGTTTTCATTGTCGGTAAAAGTGTAAAGAATCTTGCTAGTGTTGTAGACTTTTTGAACCATTTGCACACAGTATTTCTTTGGCTCTTCTAAGTAACAACTCAAACCGCTGGATAAAGCAGATAATAACACGTTGCATGGAAGAAATAAACAAACGTTTGACTCGCTGGAGTTGAGACCGGTTGCATTTGCCATTTTTTCATTAATTTCCATATTCAAATAAATGACTGCAAAATGATCAACCAACTTTGAAAAAAAACTTTTAGATTCAACTGAGATCTCGTCTATGGACTGCGCAATAATTAGCACTTCCAACAATTTAACAATTAAAGCTTGTTGGTTATTGAATTTGTCATACACATCATTTTTTGTGAGTTGGTCTGCAGAGGTGTCAAATTGTGGCATTTTGTCATTGTCATGAGAAGACGCTAAAAATGATATTGCTTTTCTAATGTTCTTACTCAAATCATGTTCAAAAGTCGAGCTAATGTCAACATTTTCTGAGGTGCCGCCAGCAGTGTTCAAATGCAATTTTAAAATAGCCATCAAATAGCTATAGGCTTTAACTCTGTAATGGGTTTTGGCAGTTGTGTCGTGAAATATGTGGATCGCTTCTGCAACACAAGAGGTAACAGAAATGGGCACCTGATTAGAAGGTCCCTCAAATGTTTCGATATCAGTGTTAAGCATACCGGAAATCTCAAAGTTGGCTTTGATTTCAACGTTCATGGCATGACGAGTTTCCAAGTCTGAAGGCGGTTTTAAAAATTTTCTATTTTTTCCACCCAGTTTACCCAAAATTCGCACTGCGGTGTGAGAAATCGGATAAGCGTATGGTAAAGGTTTCAGTAGTTTGTATAATGATTTCATAATGTCACCAAATACTGGTTCCAACAACGGGTCCAGATATTCTGCCGTAAACGTGTCCACACATAACTCCAAAGTTCTCAAGCCCTGGGTGATTAAATCTGGAAACCCATCCAAAGCATAAACAAGTGGCTTCATTAAATAATTGAAGTAAGGGGCCAATGCACTCAACCTAACTGGTACCGTTAAACAAAGCTCAACATACAAATCTCTTTCATGTGGTCTTCTGCTGCTAAAAATCAACCTGTTCAATGTTTTCAAAAGGCTTTCCAATATTGGTATGATCGATCTGTACAAGTTTTCAAATTTCCCGCCTCCAATGGATCTAAACAAAGTTCTGATTAGATAGTAGTAAATCAACGGCTCATGATTTGTGGCACTGTACTTTAACGAATCCAAAATCAAATTATTGATATAGGGTAAAAGAACAGACTCGTTTGTCAAAGGATACAGATTTACAGACATGAAACTTAGCTTGTATAACCTGATAAGAATGTTTGACTTGTTGACATCAACATTGCCCAAGTTAGGCAATCTTGTTTTCAAAAATCTCAACAATATACCATTGAAATTGGGTGACGTCACTTCACTTGTTAAGAAGCTCTGAGCAACGTGTAAAATTGCGGAGTCTTTCAACATGCACTCATACATGAATTCCATTTCAGATTCTACAACTTCGTTAAAAGTTGGGGTGTCTATCTGCATAAAAATTACTACAAAGTAATCCATCAATTCTTTGGACTCTTTAGAAGCAGAAACAGGCAGATTAGGATAAGTTATGTCAAAATACTTAGTTTTTGCGCATCTTTCTTTCAAAGCTTTAACGTCCTCTGTGTTTGTGAAAAAAAGCAGCCCTTTCAACGTTTCATGAAACAATAATTTAAAGACTTTAACTTCTTCAAATGAAAAAATTCTTGACATGGATAGCCACAGTTTGTTGTTAGCTGGTGAAGTGAATTCTTGCGGATTTTGATTGAAGATTCTTAGATCGTGAATAATTGTTTTCAAAAAAGATAACAAAGTCTTGTACAAGTACAAAATGTCCTTCAAAGGATCAACTGGAACAGGTGGGGGGGCCTGTAAAACAATAGGAGCCTTGGCTACAATGTCAAACTGATCGATATGTAGCTCTTTTGAGTTTCCGGAGTGTTCGGATTTTTTGTTTTTCAAGTTTTCATCATTTTTAGTTTTTTCTGCTTCTGCTTCTTCTTCTTCTCTTTTAAGCAAAATTGGATCTTTTTTAATTATTGAAGACAAGAAATCATCAGTTTCTTTATTTTTAGTCTTACTTAAAAGTTGTTGCTGTTGATTTTTATGCAATTTTGACTCCACGTAATTTTCATGGTAATACATGATGTTTTCGTATTTCAAGTTTGACCATTTCAATCTGTTCACATAGCACTCTGTTATCAACATCAGCAACTTTCTTGCTCTTGGTGCATCTTGTATGTTCTCTTTCCCAAGTTTGATGATTCTTTCCATCAAATTCAGTAATAATTTTGCGCTCATGATTTGAACAGTAAGCTGCAACGAATCATCCATCAAGTGTTTGGAGTATATCATGATGGTTTTTTCAATGTAATCCAAGTTCAATTCACTTCTGACGTTATGTATAAAATCGGCCACCATGGAATATGCTAGTGTTCTCAAATTTTCGTGATTGGTAAATCCATCGCTCAACAATACATTTTCGTCAAACAAAAAATCAAGTTGCGGTAAAAACAACTTTTTGTAGTTTGTTGATAGGATATGTCTTGTTGCATGGAGCAATTCTTTTCTTAAATGAGACATTTCACTTGGCAAATCTTGTAGTAATCTCACAATCAGCTCTGGAACCAATTTGACATAGTTTTGCAAAAAATCGGCCACATGTCCTCTAATGAAAACATAGGCCAAAAAAGAAGTTGCTTTGACTTGAGACGCAATGAAATCACAATACTCTTGTCTTTTGTTGTTGTTTAAAATCTGTAGTGCAATAGAGTAGAATCTTTTGGATGGTGTGCGACTTTCAGACTGTTCTCTAGCCAATTTTTGAGGTTCTGCTTGCAATGTCAATAGTTTGATGATCAGTGGGATGTATTGAGGAGAAACGGTGGCAACCAGGTTTTTGTATGAGGAAAACAAAGTGACCATACAAAGCGGGCATTCTGCTAAAACCTTGAACGACCACAAAGCTTGGTTGTAAGTTTTCATTTCTGTTTCTTTTAGTGTAGTATTCGAAGACGTTGTTGTTGTTGTGTTTGAAGATCCTAAAGCTTTGCCGTCGGTCGACATCATTTCTTCTGCAGGAGAAGAATTAGGTAGCGCATTCAAGTCGGTAGTGCCGTTGGTCATAGGGAAAGTCTTTTCCACTAGCTCTGGTGCATTATTGTAGACTGTCATGATGATTTTGATAAATTGGTCAACATGGTTAATCAGCAAAGCTTTGTAGTTTTTGAACAAACTAGTAACGTACTTGATTGCGATAACTGCGTTTTCCTCGTTGTCTTTAGACAAAACTTGGTTTAGGAAAAGTTCTAGTATTTGCACGACATACGGTTCCAAATTTTCAGTCAAGATTGATCTGTTCAAAATTTCAATTGTAATGTTTCTCAATTTGTGTTCCAAAGAGTTGGATTGGAAAGAAACTGGAATAAACTGGGATATGATTTTGCAGTATAAAGGTACAGTTTTTTTCAAATAGTAAGGATAATCTTGCTGAGAGGAATTGAAAATTTCAACAACGTCGCAAAGTTCTGTGAGGATTAAAAGTAACTTGTGATAATCTTCTTCCTTGACAAACTCTTGAATGTTTTCAAGCTTTTCTTCAGGGACTGAACTTGGTGGTTCAGAATCTTCAGGCCCAAAAAGCTCTGTAAGCTGAGTCTCTGCTTCGTTGAGATCGGTTTTTTCGTTATTTTCTGGTGTTTCGGTGCTTTTAGTGGTTGCGTCATTTTCTTCCCTGGCAGAAGCTGATGGTAGAACTGAGCTGGTTTCTTCCAAAGGTTTTTCTTCCGCAGAAGCAGATTGATCAGTTGAGCTTTCGTTGTTGGCTTCTTTTTCAGCATCAGCTTGATCAATCTCTTTATCGTTATCTACCTGCATCAAATCATCGTCTTTTGGTTCAGCTGCTGGTTCCGCTGGTTCCGCTGGTTCCGCTGGTTCCGCTGGTTGCTTTGTGATTTGGTCATTTTGAGCATCTTGTTTTTTGGTCTGAGCAGCATTTTCGAAACCTTCTCTTGGTTTGACAGAGATGCATTGCTCAATTTTGGAAACAAAAATGTCAATTTGCTCTGTGTAAGACATTGTTTGTGGAAATTTGTTTTTCAGTTATTAAAACACTGGAATTGCTAATGATTGTCGTGATAGAGTAGCTGGTCCAAAGCAATACCAAAAATGTCTTGCTCTCCTTTGCAATGTCTTTAAGTTTTAAATTGTGCTTGTCCCTTCGAAGATTGTGATTTTAATTATTGGCATTTAGTAATATGAACATTACATATTATCGTAAGCATCAGCGAAGCTTTGTTATTTCAGCTTGAATTGATTTTTGTTTTTTTTTTTCAGTTTTTTTTTTTTTTTGCTTTCGCGAGATTTCCAATTTCACCTCTTTAGACTATGAAAAGCATCCTGATCACGTGAAGTGTACATTCAAGGCATGCTATCAGTAGAATTGTTGCGGTAAGAGGATTGAAAACACGATCCCAGGCAAAAGACAATTCTTATGGCTTGTTAACTTGGTAGCAGTACTTGTTTTTACATTGTTACTAACATTTACTACTATTATTCCTTCTGTGCTTCAAGTAAGGCATCTGTTAAGAGCAATAGACTATTTGTTGATAAAAAGAAAAAGCTGTATTTGGTAAAACTCGACTTCTACATAGTTGGAATAATGTATAGAAAAAAAGATCTATTTTTAACATCAACCGTCAATCGTTTCACTATAAAACCCCTCTGGCTTAAGCTTCACTGTTTACCTCCAGCTTTCATCTTTATTTTCAAAATTCACGTTTGTGTCATTTTTATGTGGCACACGCGTCAAGTTACCGGATCTCACGTGTTCTTCAATTCTTTTTTTATAGCTTTTTGTATTTTTCAAGTGAAAACTCCCAAGATCTAACTAGCATATATAGTATTCCGCATTTTCTTTTGTCATCTCGTTCCTTGCATTCGATAATTTGTGTGTTTTTTTTTTGTTTTTTTCTTTTTCGAGCGCAGATTTGCTTAATTGTATTGTTTGTTATGCACCCAAATGCAATACAACGTAATATGCTATGTTGAACGGTTTTTTGATAGACGGTGTCGATAAGGTGTTTTGTGTATCTGCAAATATAAAACAACCACACTTAAAAAAATCACGATCTTGTGATACCTCACGAAGAAAAAAGAAAAAAAAAAAACAGCACTTTGAAGATTTTTATTCACTCCATTTCAAAAAACATACCGCTCAGTGAACAAATAAGTAAAGACAAGCGAAGAAGAAACACTCATAGATAGTGCTCCCTGAATATTACAACACAAGAAGAGAATCGAGCACTCAGAAAAAATGCATGGTTTTGTTCACATATTAGGAATCTCACTTATTTTTCCTTTGCTGCTCGCAGAAACGTTAGAAGAAAAACATAACGAAAAAAAGTCTTTGTCCACTTCATCAACGTCATCATCACCACTTACCACAACTCCCTCCTCCTCCTCCTCATCATCATCATCTTCTTCAACAACAACAACACCAACAGCCACCCTTTCTTCATCTATCTCATCTATTTCCACACCAGTGAGCACCTCTGCGCTACCGCCCACAACCAAGTTGCCCTCTGACTACCCTCCGATGCTTCGTATCGGAAGAGACGAGTCATCTCTTTACTATGTGAATCTGACTCTTGGGGTGCCGCAACAGATGCAGCATTTGAGACTGGACCTGGCACAGCCGTACCTTTGGGTATCCAATGGTGATGCGGATTCTGACTGTAACAAACGTGGCTCTTCCTGTTCTAACACAGGTTTTTACTATCCAAATCAATCCTACACGGGGGAATTTTGGGATCCAGAATACAACCCTTCATACAACATGTCTTTTATTGATGCAGTTGTTTTTAGTGGACAAGCTTACAACGACGAGTTGACATTTGACTCAAACATATACTACTACAACTCTACTACAGCCAATTCACTGACCATCGAAAACATGTCGTTTTTCAGTGCCGATTACTCAGAAAATCTGATTGGAGCACTTGGATTGAGCGGGAAAACAAACAATAGCGACTGGATGTATTCTGATATTTCACAGTACAACTTTGATGACTCCTTTTATTTTCTACATCAAATGGTGGAACAGGGACTTATCAATTCTTCCTCCTATTCTTTATGGTTAGGTGGGGACTCTTTGACTTTTAAAGACATCTCTTCTGCCGGTGTGGCTGTTCAAAACAATAATGTTGGTAAACTGCTACTAGGAGCTGTGGATCCAAGTCTGTTCACTGGAGATTTGATTAAATTTAAAAACATTCCATTCTACAACGCGTCTCATGACATATACTCATACGGCTACCCTATCATTCCTTTAACCGCGGTCAACGTCATCTCGAATACCTCAAAAACAGTCAACTTGACCGATTCCACTTTCTTAGAGCCAGTTCTTCTGGATTCAAGATACACGTACAACTACTTGCCTCTTACTTTGGTGACCGAACTGGCAATCCAAACTAACGCCTACTACGTCCAAGAACTCAGTTCGTGGTACGTAGATTGCTCTTTGGGAAGCATTGGCGCACATGTTTCGTTCACTTTTGGGAACCTTCACATTTCAGTTCCCTTGATTGATCTGATGGGAAACTCATTTACTTCGGCCACTGGACGTACATTATATTTTAGTGGAGGGGACGAAGCTTGTCTGCTAAAAGTCAGACCGAGCTACAGAGTTGGTTTTAGTGTATTGGGTGGACCATTTTTGAAAAACATCTACATGGCAGCAGATCTGGAAGATCATTCTGTAGCAATTGCACAAGCCGTGATTTTGGACCATTATTCCGTAGAAAATATTACATCTACTGAATTGCTTTATGAAAATTACGAAGAAGAGCTTGAAGATGAGTTGCTATCGCTGTCGTCGGTTTCTGCAGCTTCTGCAAGTGCGGCTTCCAAGTCTGCGGCAAACGCTAAATTTACAACCTCTTCTTCTCACTCTTCTTTCACCTCTTCGGCAAACACTTCTTCTCAATCAGCTACTTCCTCCACCACAACCTCTAACCTGTACGGCATTTCCACTATTGTGTCGGGATCTATCCCATATGCCAAAACAAACAATGTGACTACAGAACTTTATCTTACCGCTTTTAGCGCGTCAAGTTTCACCACTCAATATGGGTCCAACGTTTTGGAAATATTTGGTTACAACATTACATATGCGTCACTGTTCTCTGGGAATGAAATTGTCACTGTCACTCGGTCATTTTACGACACAACCATTGCCATACAAACGGCATCGTCTTTATCACCTTCTTCAACTTTGTCCGGAGCTTCTTCTACGAAAAAATCAAACAATGACGGATCTTCTTCTTGCTCAGATTGTTCCACCTTGATTTTGTTCACAAATCCAACGGGACATTATACAAACTCAATGTCCGCTCCTGGTGGCATAATAAACATTGTTACGCAAACATTCATTTACGTTACAAACAGTACTACCTATGACAGCAAGCAGACAGTAACTTATGTCTACACCGGTTCATCTTATCCAAGCGACTGGACCGGAAATACCAACGCGGGATCCGTAGGAGCAGCGCTGTCGAAACCTTTACATTCCGGCTTAAAACTGCTACTTTTCACTCTTTTAGGTATTGTTCTTCTTTAATACAATTGATATCAGCTCCAACAGTTGGTAAAATCATATATAAGACTATAAGTTTTAGTTCACGTTGGTATTAGTTGTTAGCGTCGTTTACAGAAAAGCAGCTATATCGAGACCTTTTCTTCGTGCAAAGATCAGCAAATCGTGTTTTTCTTAATATTTTGTTTTTTTTTTTTTTTTTTTTTTTTTTTTTTTTTTTTTCGCGATCGATCTGGAAAACTTGAATCTAATGCATTGTAAACATATTTTGTAAACCAGTTTGAAAGTTTTGTTTTGGAAAACTGCAATTCTCACCATTATATCTTTGACAACCACAACACCAAGTCTCAAAAAGCAAGAAGCATAACTTTGTTAACCAAAAATGGATAATCTAGCTTCCAATGTTGCTGGTATGAACATCGGGGATGCTCCTTCCAGAAAAAAAAAACCAGCCAGAGCGTACCATCAGTTTTCGCAACCACAAGGCAATTTTGCATATGCGGGAAACACTTCTTCTCCCTCACCCTTACCTACATCGGGAAATTTTTCACCGATTTCTCAAGTCAATCAAGGTATGAATAACTCAACACCAACACTAGGCAACGTTCCACAGTACCCGGGTACACCTCAGGGATACGCTAATGGCCAAAATCTTGGGTTTCCCTCCGCAGAAATCAATGTGTCAAGCATCCACAGTGGTGTGGCACAGACTGTTGATCTGGCAACCCAGAGATTGCTGGATCAGAAAGAGTATTTGAGTAAAACATTTGACACGAGCAGAGACTCTATTTTGCCACTAAAAACTTCCCAGTTTTATAGTGTTGACACGGGATCTTGCGATCCTCGTCTTATGGGATTGACCATGTACAATATTCCGAAAAGCGAAACGTTGAGAAACATGACCAAACTTCCTATGGGTGTGCATGTGCAACCATTTGCAGCAATAACTGCATTGGGCAAAGAACCCCAACAAAATCAAGCAGCATACGGAGACTCTCATGATGGCATAGATGCAGCATTCAATCCTGAAATGCAACAAGAGTTGACTGAAGAGTCGTTGTACACAAATGAAATTAACCCCCAGGTTGGAATTATCCGTTGTAAAAGATGCAGAGCTTACAACAACCACAACTTCAAGTTTTCCGGGGATCAATCAAGTTTTGTTTGCAATTTTTGTTTGATGAAGAGCTCTGTTGGATCTACACAGTCTTCTAGTGGCGGGATGTTTGGAGGTGCGCCATTGGGATCCGGCGAAGCAAATTTCATAGCTCCTCCTTTTGCAGGTGTCCTTGATTTTAAAGCTCCTCCTGAATACAACAACATTCCTAACGTTGAATCAAAACCTTTACATTATGTTTTCTTGGTGGACATTTCTACTTTTGCAAATGGAAACAAGTCATCGGTTAGTTGTATCGATGCTATCCAAACCTCCATCGAGTACATTGCCAAGAACCAACCTTTTTGCAAAGTTTGTATTATTGGGTTTGACAAGAATTTGCATTTTTTCAAATTGAGCAAAGGCCAACAAACTGCACAAGAATTCATTGTTAGCGATTTGTACGGCGATACCAGGCATTCAGGGAACGAAAGTGGGTCTGTTTTCTTGCCCTTCTATGATGGTTTATTTGTTTCTGCTGATGAAAGCATGCATATTATTGAGGACACATTGGACAGGTTGAAAACTTTTTGTTTGCAAACAAACACAGGGTATGTCAAACACGAAACCGATGTTTGTTTTGGTCCAGCCCTTGAAGCTGCAATGATGGCACTGTCCACTTTTGCTCAAGGTGGGAAAGTTTTGTGCTCTTTGAATGCTCTCCCAAAATATAGCAGAGGCTCTTTGCAATTGAGAAAAGACGATGCGTTAGTGAAAAATTTGAAATTTGGAGACAATGAATACTACAGGAAATTGGGCCATCAGTTGTTGAAAAACAACTGTGGTGTTGATCTTTTTATTACTACTGATGGTTTCATTGACATTTGTAACGTTGGTTTCCCCTCCATGATCACTGGTGGTCAATTGAAGTATTATCCGCATTTCCAAGCTGCAAGAGACGATTTCCAAGTGTCAAGTGATTATCTGAACTCTGTGTCCAACACCATTGGGTACCAAGGGTCCTTGAAGTTGAGATGTAGTTCTGGTTTGAGTGTAGACACTTACTACAAAGGGTCGTGTAACTATAGCAATCAAGAACCGCATTTTGCAATTTTAACAAAAGAAACTAACGTTTCTATACTTTTGAAATACGATGGTAACACCGTGAACTCCAAGGAACAAAAAGATTTCTATTTCCAAACAGCTGTTTTGTACACTAATTTGAAAGGTGAAAGAAGAATAAGAGTTTTGAATACTTCTGGAGCCATTCAATCCAATTTGTTTGAAGTTTACAAATTTGTTGACCAGGAAAATGTAGCAAATATCATGATCAAAGATATTTGTTTAACATTGATGAAAAATCAAGCAACAGATTACTCTATTGTGAGAAAAACCATTGACAACAAATTGGTTGATGTGTTTACACAGTACAGGGCTGTGACCAACAACCACAGTGTAAACAACAACATGGTTTTACCGGAATCGCTGAAATTGCTTCCTACCATGATGCTTGCCTTTGAAAGCTCCAAATTAATGAAACAAGCAAAACAATCAACACGGGCAAACGAGCGTGCATTGCAGCTGTTTGAATTCATGAACAGTCCGCTATCCAAGTTGTTTTTCAAACTGTATCCTCAAATCATTCCATTGCATGTGATGATGAACCAAGATCTGGACTTGGTTTTATACGATTTGAATAAAAAATTGCTATCCATTGATTCCATTGACGAGTTTGCTGTAAACAATAGTGGCAAGAAATTGATTGATGGTGGATGTTATTTGATTTTCACTGGTGATCTTGCTTATTTCTGGTACAACCAAAACACAAATCCATTGTTACTAAAAGATTTACTTGGATACGATAACACGACCAATAGCAGTGATGGACACCCACAAGCAATTGAAATCGAGTGTGGATTGTTTCCCAAAGTCGACACTGAAATTAACAGGAAAGTTTCTGCTTTGTTGACTTACTGGAAAAAATTGTGCTATTTTGACAATTATATCAAAGTGGTTCCTTTAAGCTCTTTGAACAGTCAAGCCAACATGAATTCCGGCTTGGGTGGCAGCTCTTTTCCAAACATTCTTTCATACGAAATTTTTTTTGACGACAAAAACATTGAAAACATTGAAAGTTTGGAAAACTACTTAATTTTGCTTCACAAGGGCATCAAAGAAAAGATGGACAAACAAGATTATATTACTCCTTCAAAGAAAGACCAACAAAAAGAACACGTTTTCCAACAATGGTACCAGCAAACCTAAGTGAGTTTTGTTTGCAGAGGTGGCCACCTTTTTTTTATATATAATCCTTATTCACCCGTGGACTGTACATTACCTTATTCAGCTAGAGATCACTCGATGTAGACTCTTCAACATTTGCAATAGCAAGACCTGACTTCTTCTTACATCAAGATTCTTTCAAACGAGCTTAATTAATTTAAATTTCGGTGGTATCACGTGATCTGAACTATTTTTTTCTTGTGTTGTATTATTTTTATTTTTTTTTTTGTTTTGTCTTTGCGGTTAGAGATCTTGATTTATGATCTATCATTTGGACAGTACTGTTTTTTTTTTTCTTGTTTTTTTTTTTTTGGTGTTTGTTACTTTTCGTTGTTTGTTGATTGCTCGAGAGAGTTTGCGAGGAATTTGTGAAATTGCATGGGTCTGTTAGTTTTGAGTTAAGATTAGATATTTCTTTTTTGTGGATTTTGATAAATTTCTTGTGGATAGAAAGGTGTTATTTTTTTTTTCCGGAAAGCACTGAATTATTGCTGCCCTTTCTGCAAAATTCTGCATGATAAATCTCTTCACTCTTTATAATCTTGAAACTGCTAGTTAGAAGTTGTGTGTCAAACTAAATATATATATATATATATATATGAAGAAAAAAAACCAAGCAGTATTCAAAAACTGATAATATACCAAAAAAAAATAAAAATGTCGTACATCGAACGTAGCAACACTCCAACGTACACTGGAGGATCCAATGTGAATAACGCGTCCCAAAGACCTTACTCTGTCAACAATCCATTTAGAAATGCAAGCACGGACTCTTCGATCAACCAATACAAGTCGGACCTGGAATTCCAAAATTGGGTGAGAGAAAACCAGCAAGCTCAATTTGGATCTGCACCTCAGGGACAATCTTTTTATTCCAGACCAAGCGGCAACAGATCCACAGGGAGTTTCCGGTCCTATCATTCCAACACCAGTCGTAACTCTGGCGCATTTTACGAAGAAGACATTATTGATCACTACAAAAGAAGCGACAGTCCGGTGCACAAGATGGCACCACCACCATCTGCACCAGTCTCAGCAGGCACCCACAATGGGTTTCCAGCCGTTCAAAGAAAGTATGTTGATTATTTATTTTTTTTGTTGCTTCCGGCTGCTTTTTGAATAAGCAGCAGGGTGCAATCTAGAATTTATGATGGTTTGATAGCATTCCAAGTCATTTGATAGAAAGTGTGATATGAGATTAATGATTCGTAAATGAAAAATCTGACCAAATGACCCTTTATACTGTGGTGGGTCTTTTATTGTTGAACAATAATTTTTATTGTTCTTTATCACGTGCTTAATGATTACTTCATTAGGCAAAAAAATAGTGCAGAACCAAAAAAAAAAAAAAAAAAAAAAGTCGGATATGCGGAGAAATGCGAGTCCCTTTTGTTTTCCCCCTCTCCCTCTCCTCAAAAAAATGTTCGGAAAACTCAAAAAATGTTCTAAAAAAAGAACAACAAGGGGCTCTCTGTTTCAAAGTTTGATGTTCGAATTTTGATATGATTTACACATATAAGACAAAGGACTTTTACGAACTTTAATTAATATCAGCTTTTTTTCCCCCCCCTCCAATGATAGGTCTTTATCATCCCTACATTAGCATTGTTCAAATTTTACTAACATACAACTGATGATTTTTATCTTAATTGACACCACTAGTTCATGATGTTTTCATTTTTCACATGTCTGATTATTCCAATTTCAGGCTTATTTTCGTGGAACCAAGGATAAAGAAAAAGTAGACAAAAGTGAAAATTACGGAGTTTTGATTTTTGAAGTTTACATCAGCCGATACCTAGGAAGTTTATTTGAGAATAGAATCAGGTTAGCTCAAAAAAAATAAAAAAAAAAAACAAAAACAATCACAACCCTATTAACTTCATCTTTTCTTTATAATACTTTGAAACTACTTTTGGAAACACAAGATGAGTGAATATAAAAACAAGCATGAACAGAAGGACAATTATTCCATCAATAATGATTACAGTGGAACAGTAAGAAGTACCAATAGCATTGGAAGCAACGGGATGAATAGAAACAATCCGTTTTTGAGCGACGAACAAGATGGCTACAATATGGCTGAGGGCCGTGTTTCGCCGCTGAAAAAACAGGTCCCCCAACCACATGAACACCGCCAAAAACAACAACAACAACAACAACAACAACAACAATATCCGACAGCCAGAGAGGAGAAGGAGAGATTGAGACAAAGATATTTGGGCGAAGAAAATGTGCAATCACAGCCAACGCATCGTTCTCGTACCGCAGATGCAGATCTTCCTCCATCTTATGACGAGGTTGCACAAAGCTACAACAAAAGCAAACCTCCAAAACCAACAGACTCCAAACACGCTTCTTCTTCCTCTTCTTCTCGGAACCGTAGTGGCAGCAATGGAGACATGTTGAACCAACGTTCCTCGCAGCACAGAAGCAGCGGCAACAGCCACCACCACCACCACCATCACAGCAGTAGTGGTCATCACCGCGACGAAAATGGCACTAGACATAGATCTTCTTCGTCTTCAAAAAAAAAATCCAAGTCGACCAAACCTGTTATTGCAAAAAACGTTGACACAATTGACAAGTTGGATGTCACTGGTTTGTTTGGTGGGGCTTTCCATCATGACGGTCCCTTTGACGCTTGCACACCACACAGAAACAAAAACACGAAAGTTGCTCCGGTGTTGGCATTCCCTAAAGACGGTCCAAACACTTCCTTGGCCGGAACGGTGCCAGCAGATCGTAGCTACAACAAAAAGATGAACCAGGTTTTCGGAACCCAAAATGTTGATGAAGATGCCGATGCAGACGAAGAAATTTATTACTCTGCCAATACTCCAATGACAAGACGTGGAAGAAACGGAGAAATTGTTAAAAATAGTGGGACTTCTGGGGGTGTTAAAGTTTCTTCTCTACAACAGAGGCCTTCATATAACCAAAAATACGCGAAAACAAGTTTCTCGGGCTCTCCACCAGCAGCTTCTATTGTGACATCTCCAAGCACAGACACAATTGCTGCTGTGAAAAACACGTCTTCTGTTCATAATTTTGATACCAAACAAAGAGATAAAGTTCACGGTCCACTTTCGCAAGGTTTGGGATCAACAACATTCTTAGATGGAGCACCAGCGGCTGCTTCTGCGATCAAAGATGATATGGCACATCGTAAAAATGTTCAATTGAACAGAAAAAAATCGATCAGTCAAAGATTGGGAATTACTTCGCCTCAACCTGAGCATAAAAACACCATTGTTAACAGCAGTACATCAGGGACCCTGCAAAAAACCAGATCTGATGGGCCTATGAGATATTTGAATGATAACGGCGACGACAGCGATGACGACAGAGTTTACCACAGTGGGACAGGGACCAGATATAATAGTGCAAACGATGCGTACGGTAGTGGAGTTAAGAAAGAGTCTAGTGGGAACAAGTTTCTAAGAAGAGTGAAAACTCTAAAAGTTGGAAGAAAAAATTGAATTGTGTAACAAAATGAATTATCTATGTAATTAAAAAATGAAAAAAAAAAAGTTGATTTTCTGGTTTGAGATATTTAATTACAGTATATGTACATGAGCTTTTATATTATTTTATTTGATTTTATTTTTGATTTAGTTGTGTTGCAAATTTTGAGGAAGTCTTTCTTCAACCAAGTTCCAGTTCACATGATCCCATAGTTTTGACAAGTATTCTCTTTTACCAAAAACGCCATAATCAGTCAACCAAGTTTTAGGTGACGAATCTATTGCCAACAATGGTATGAATTGTGTTTTCTTCATTTCATCTGTGTAATATTTTTGCTGTGCTTCTTCCACAGACAAAAACATTCCCCTGTTACTCGAGACTGATTGTTGTTGTTGTTGTTGATGTTGTGAGTTTTGGTTTGAAGACAAATTGGACAGTTTTTTTTGCAACGCAGCAGATTTTTCCAAATAATCATTTGGAGAACCAGCATTGTATGTGTTGACAATGCACAATTCCAAAATTTCATGCACATCTGCAACAAAATCACCGGTAAAAGACGCCTGTAGGTCAATTTTCTCGCTTTTTCTTCTCAACATCAACCATGTAAACCCGTCACCTTGAATGTTGTAGGATGAATTGATTAACAATGTTTTGAATTCTTCTAGGGAATTAAAAGATTTTTGAATCAATTTCAAAAGTAAAGGATTGGACTCTTGTGTTAGTTCTGTTTTGTGGATGTTGACCGAGGAAATGGCAAACTCCAAGTTCTGGTAAATCGATGCGTGATTGTAAATAAGTTGTCCGTTTGGATTATTTGTGTACTGTTTCACGATTTTGGAAAGTGGGATCTGGTCCACTTTCGAGCTGTACAAGTTCAAATTCTCAATGTGGTACAATGCTCTCTTGTCCCATGCGTTTTCCAAACCTTCGGCACTGAACAGTCCTGGGATACCCGTTTTACTTGCTTCGATCTGTGCCAAGTTCGACAGCGTGGAAACTTGGTAGTTCCGCGTTTGCCCAATACTTTTACCAAGCGCTTTTCTTAACACACTAACTCTAGGTCTGATCATTTCTGGGTACTCTTATTCAGCTCTTGAATTTTTTCGCTTGGATGATATCTTCAGCAAGTATATTTGCAGCTGTTTTCTGGCAATTTTTGTGGGCTTGTTCTTGTACACCTTATTTTTTCTAGCCAGATTCTCTGAAAAATTTTTCAGTACTCTGGAGTGAAATTTTGTTCACATATGATGTTCGAAAGAAAACCTCCCTCTCATAAGAAAGTGATGAAAAAACATCTTGAAAAGTTAATCTCGGACTCATAATAGATGTCCGATAATTGAAATAATCCTGTTTTTACACTTCTTGTCCGATATCAAAAAGTCCGATAGGTTTGTGTTTCACGTGACTCGGCAAAAAATAATTACTTCACCCGACCACAAACTGATCATTCTTAAATCTGCCTCGTTTTGAACGACGCAAATTTTCCTTTTTTTAGCCGTACAAAAAAAACAAAAGTCTTAGATATCAAGGCAGAGTGGATACAGATTCTCAACAATTATAATGAATTCTCAGAAACAATCGTGGCAGAAAGGCAAATATACACACACTGTGAGAATTGAAATTACTTTAAACGACAAAAACAAACAATTCCTTCCTCTCCCTCATCTCACCCCAAATCTTCCGCCTCCCGCAAACAACGTTTTGGTGTTCTTTTTTTTGAAATTCCTTTCTTGATCGCATTGAACCTCATCTGATGATCAGGATGGTGGTTATAGTGGTGATGATGATGATGATGATGATGATGATGATGATGACGACGATGCGATCGGTTGTCAGATTTGTGTTTTTCATCTTGCTCTGATCGTTATATTCCGATAAATGACTCAGTCTTCAAGATACCTATATTCTCTCCTTAGTACCAGTCATTATTTCATACAGAGAAAAGAAGCTCAAACCACACGTCATAAGTATTGTATCCTAATATTTAGATAATCAAAAATGTTGAAGTGGATCCAAGGTGGTATTTCATCTGTTACAGGTATTGCTGAACCAGAATACGGTCCAGAGTGCATTCATTCTTGCACTGCAAGAGTCGCAAACAAGCAGTCTTTCAATGAAGCTGTTGCTGACGATTTCAATTGGCAAATTCCAGAAAGCACAAATGTGGAAACCTCTACTTTCTATTTCACTGATTTGAAAAAGGGTTACAATGGTTTTGCCCAAATCATTCACTCCAATATCGGGGGGCTACACACCACAGCGCAGTTCACTTTCAAAATGTACAAATATAAAAATTACGATGCTTCCAAAGCTGGAGATTTCACTCTGTCCGAAGAAGACTTGACTGAAGCTTCTAAAGATTTCGAAACTATTTGGACTTCCACTAAATTGTTCAATTTCAGAACTGAGGGTAAGAATTTCTTTGCTGACGACTTATCTATCGAATGGATCAGCGACAACGAAGTGCATTTCAAATCTGCTGTGAATCCAGCCAGTGTTATTGATTTGGTTTTTGTGCAAGAAGCTCCAGGTGTCAAAGTTGGTGCTGATCCACACACATACTACGGGGACAATTTGCAAGCTCCATGGGGTTCAATGAGACATGTGTTTAGACCAAGAAACTCAGTGACCGGGACGATCAAAACAACAACAAACTCTGATGCCGAAATCATTTTGGATAAACAGTATACAAAGGGGATGTTTGTTTTGGCTCTGCAAGGTATGAAACCACACCATGCTGCCAAAGCATGGAAATTCATCAATTTCCAAAATCAGCACTACTCTGTGGTCTTGATGGAGTTCACCACTCCTAAATCTTATGCCAACACCGTGGTTTCTATTGCCATTATTGCCAAAGATGATAAAATCGTTTCTGTTCCTGTTATGAACGATTGCAGAATGCTGGAACTAACAACAGATGACGCTGGATGGGGGGTTCCAAAAAGTATCAATTTCCAATTGAACGGGTTTGATGCTTCATTGAAAGATTCTGAAGTTGAAGCCAAGGGAATTGCAGGTTTGGAAACTTTTGAACTTTCTGGATCATTGACTGAATTGACCGAAAGAGTTGATGTTATGAATGAACTTCCTCAATTTGTGAAAAATATCGTTTCCGGGGTTGCAGGTACCAAACCATACATCTATCAATTTTACACTCAAGATTTGCTTTTGAAGTTACCAAATGAAGAAAAACCACAAACAGGTCCATGTTGGTTTGAAACAACATATATTGTTGATGAAGAAGCCCCACAACAATGATTATTCAAGTGAATAGTAGTTATATTATGTTTATAATTCTTAAAATGAACCTGCTTATTATATAGTCCTTTTTTAATAGTATTGAAATAAATCAAATAACTACTGATATGACCAAGGAAGTGTTTGAAAAAAAAAAAAAGTTAGCTAATTAAAATAATATTTCGTAACGTATTTATATATTTATATCTAAGTGTACATGAAAATTTTGGTTAATTTCGTAATGGAAAAAACCATGCAAAAATAGATGAGGGTCATTAATATGTGTAATAGAGAATTGTTGAAAAAAAGAAAAGCAAAAAGACATATATCATTTATAGCTCAAAAACCTTAAAAGAATTTTTTGAAACCTTTCTTTTCATCATGTTGCAAAGCTTCAGCATCGTAATCCAAACCTCTTCTGGAAGATGGAACCCAGGAAGCAGATTTCCATGGCAAAACACCATCTTGCCACATTTCTTCGACTTCTTCCAAAGATAGACCTTTGGTTTCTGGAACAGTAAAGAAAACATAGAAGAAACCGAAAACCATACAACCCATGAAAACGTAACCGTAAGCAAAGTGAATGGCACCAGTGATAAATGGAGTAAAGAAAGAAATCAAGAAACCCCATAGCCAGTTAGAAGCAGTAGCAATAGACATACATTTGGATCTGACTCTCAATGGGTAAGATTCAGAAATAACAACATAAGCCAATGGAGCCCAGGTGGTGGCAAAACAGAAAATGTAGAAACATGTGAAAACAATCATACAGTTACCAGCACCTTTGGAAGCAGTACCAACGTTCCAGCCATGTGGCCACAAACTTTTGACACCGACAGAAGCAAAAACGACCAAACAAGCAACTTGAGTAGCAGCACCCCACAATAGCAAAGTTCTTCTACCGAATCTGTTAACAAAGAAAATACCAAAGAAAGTGGAAGCAAAGTTAACAATACCAATGACAATAGAAGTTTGGAAAGAATCTTTCAAACCAACAGCAGCAAAAACAACTGTCCCGTAGTAGAAAAAGTAGTTATCACCAGTCAATTGTTGCAAAGATTGTAACATAACACCCATAACCAATCTTTGGAAAATTTTGGTTTTAGTAGAGAAAATTTCACCCCATGAGGCTTCACCTGCCATTCTTTCAGCTTCAACACTAGACATAATGATATCATATTCAGAAAGAACAACTGGATCGTCAATAGGAACTTTGTTAACATGGGACAAAGATCTTTTGGCTTCTTCACCTCTGTCTTTTTGACACAAGTATCTGGCGGATTCTGGAACAAAAGTCATACCACCCAACATGAACAAGGCCCATAGGAAACATAGACCCAAAGTAATTCTCCATTGAGCAGTGTTAGTGTAACCTTTAGTACCGTAGTTGATACAGTAACCCAAGAAAATACCCAAAGTAATCATCAATTGGTAACAAGCAACCAACATACCTCTCAAATGGGCTGGAGAAGTTTCACCAATCAACATTGGACACAAAACGGAAATACCACCAACACCCAAACCGGAAATAATTCTACCAATGAAATATTGGTACCAAGCATGGACAGAAGCAATTTGAATAATAATCCCAATAACGTAAATGACAGTAACAACCATCAAAGCAAGTTTTCTACCAACCATATCACCCAATTTACCCAAAATCAAACCACCGATAGCACAACCAATGTTGAAAATAGAAACCATCAAACCAGTTCTGACATTAGATAAATAGTAACCTTCATGGTTGTGAGAACCATATCTTTCTTTGAAACCGCTCATAGCAACGAAACCAGAAATGGAACCGGTATCGTAACCGAAAACGAAACCACCAAAAGCGACACATAGACATAGGGAAACAACACCAAAATAGGCGCTGAAAGCTTTGGTACTTTGAACTTGAGGTTCATCTTCCGGTGGGAATTCTGGTTCACCGAAGCCATCGTGTTTGATTTCACTGGCATCGTGAGAATGGTTATTAGAAGGAGTGGAGATTTGGGAAGCTTGATCAGCCGGAGTGTGGGAAGAAGACCCCAGCACTGGAGTTTGTGTTTCAGACATTATTTTTTAATGTATATTATTTGTTGTTTTTGTAAATCAAATGAATAAACAATTGGATTGTTTGTTATTTGTTTTGATGGTTTTTGAGTGGCTTTTGTTGTAATAAACATATGATGTTGAAGAGATGGAAAATTGATAAACCAGATAAATGATTTGTGGCTCTTTATATATGAATTTCTGGATGACAAATCGAACGAAATGAATAACACTTGGGACCTCCTGATGTATCAGAAACGGGGAATATTGCATGTTCTAATTCCCCCATTTTTTTTTTAGCCAAAATACCCACATTTTTTTTAATGAAACCCCCCATAGTAATTTAAGACGAGACCACATCTCATCTCTTTGTCATAGTGCTGCTGGCTTAAATGACGCACAGTTCCTGTTTTCCATTGAGTTAATTCTTGATGAGTCGTGTATGATAGCCCACAGATGCACTGTTGAACGTGAGAATAATGATCTGCGACTTTTGTCCTTCGGAACATTTATTACCCAACGGAAGGTGTTTTCTTGAAAAAATTATCACGTTATAATAAATCTCTTATCATGACAGTGTTGAGCATTTGACCAGGCCCGGAAGAACAAACAAACAAACAAACACAAACAAGCAAAGACTAACGCAGATCGTAAAAAAAGAAAAAACATGGTGCAAAGAACTCAGCAATATGAGACTGTCGTCTTGTGATAATGCTAGTTTGTATTGTAAAATAACCAAAATTATCCCCCGGATCAATTGATGACGACAATAAGTTGCAATTAAACACAGGCAGTAGGAAAAAAAAAGTCATTTTTTTTTTGTTGCTCAATAAGTTTTGTAGAAAAAAGCAACCATTTTTTCTTTCAGTGTCTGCGTCAACCCTCAGAGCGCTCGTACAATCAGTGATGCGAAAATGCGCTTTGAGTTTTTCCGGATTGTCTTGGAACTGTAATCTAAAGTATAAATCCCTTCTTTTTCACCAACATTTTGCATTTTAACACCAGATTCCCTGCTTTTTACTAATAGATCCCTCCTGATTTGTATTTTTTTTTTAGATTTTTCCGTTCCGAAGTGGCAAACCCCCAAAAAAAAAAAAAAGCATCTCCTGCCCTAAAATACAAAGCTATAACCAAAAGAAGAAAAAGCGCGATTTTCTGAAACATTTTTTTTTTGTTGTTTGGTTTTTCCGCTTGTCTGAAAACTCCGGTTTAAATTGATGTGCGTGCAGAGCTGAGTGAAACGTAAAAAAAAAAAAATGAAAAAGAAAAGATTCCGTGAACATGACGAAAGACCGGAAAATTTAATTACACGGAAATAACTTTACCACGACTCATTACAGACCCAGTGGTATCATATGATAGCAAAATGCAAACTATCAGCTCATGATCGTGACAAAATGAGCTGGCACCTGTGCTGTTTGCTATGAGTTTGTTTGTTTGTTTTTTTTTTGGCCTAGCAATGGTGGACCAACTCTGGACAACTGATTTCTTTCGAGGCGTTTATCAAAAATAGCTCATCGTAGCTTGCCGCTGCACAGAAACAGCACAAAAACACAAATAACCGTGAATCGGCTTCTTATGAAATTTGAGGGACTATTGAACTTGTTATGGCAAACAACACCGAACCGTATTGTCGCATTCTATGTGTTATTTGGGGAGTTTGCTGCAATTAGGCAAACATGGGGAGATGCGAATACCTGAATAATGAATTCCGAGTATCTTTCGATCGTGGTGTGGGAAGTCTAATTTTAGTGTGAAGCTTGACAAATGCGGCGGTTGTGTTCAGTTTTTTGTCTATAATATGACATTTTTCAAATCAGTATCTGGGGCTAATGAAAAAGCAGACGAAAGGCCTTGGAATGGAGATAAGCAACAAAGCATATCCCCACACTTTTGATGAAAAAATATGCCAATGAACCCCCCCAAAAAAAAAAAAAAAATTGCATAAATGGGATCTTTGCAAAAATATGACAATTCTCGACCAAACAGTTACCAACAAAATCCAGATAAAATTATAGGGATGGAAAAGTTTTGAATATTGTTTTTTGCTTGAGCAGGAGCAAAGAAGTGTTTTTTTTTTTTGATTTGATAAAGTGGATGTGACGTAATGAAAAACTGGAAATTGGCTGTTTAATGTTGCCTAAACTTAAAAAGTGAGTTGTTTTCTGATTCAACTTGACAAAGCTTCTTTGAATGCGTGAATTTTTCAACATCTCGCCACTATAATCAAGCTTAGCTGGATCATATGTTTTCTTGGCTAGTGTTTTTCGTGCAGTAATTGGGAAAATAAGCGCAATCTAGAAGAACGTCTGAAATATGACACTGGTGTGTTTGTTCAACTTATTTAACGCGATCTTTTGGAAATTTGAAAAACTTGTACACCCTCTTGTATATAAGGTGAGAGAAATTCACTCATAAAAGGAGAAATTAGGTTGTTCTCGGTGAAAAAAGCAAAAGGAGGTCAAAATAAAATATATGAAGATAGAGCCCCTGTTTTGCTGCTGTGTGGTGACAGTCACAAGGTCGGACAATTTTGCCACAGACATGTAAAACTGGAAAAGTTGGCAGAGCTCTCAAGCTTTCATTCTTTCAAGGCGTGTATGCTGTTGTTGGCCTGTAATGAGGTCAATCAAATGCGCGGATTCGAGGACCCCATTCCGCTGTGAACAAAAAAAATGATGGTGGGCGTGTACTTTGTTGAGGCTCTAAAATGACTTGTGTAGTGTCGTGTCGATGAAGCAAATGACTGATTTCTTGTTGTACTTTTTTTTTTGTTGAATTAATATGTTGAAGTGTGAATATGAAATGTGTGTTAGGTTTTTAATGTACTCACCAGCATGATAACCTCCATAAAGCATCAACGCTTATCCAGTTTTTACGTCAACTAATGACCAATTAGGCTTATTAGAGGACTAAGACAAAGAATTGTAATTGTTAAAAATAAACATATAGTTATAGAAAATTATAGTCATGTGTAAATGCAATTATATATATATTGTTTTTATTTTTTTCATTAGATGTTATTCACATCGTTATTTTGTCGTTATCATCATAAAATATTAGTAGAATCAAATGATTCGAAAAAAGTGGTTGAAAATAAAATTAAAAAAGAACGAATTTTTGGTAAATCCCGATTGTTGGAAAAGTGCAAATTATAGTTATTTTTTTTCATTTAATATTCAAAAACTTAGAAAAATCTTTTGAAACCTTTCTTTTCATCGTGTTGCAAAGCTTCAGCACTGTAATCAACACCTCTTCTGGAAGATGGAACCCAGGAAGCAGATTTCCAGGCCAAAACACCTTCTTGCCACATTTCTTCGACTTCTTCCAAAGACAAACTTTTGGTTTCTGGAACAACAAAGAAAACGTAGAAGAAAGAAAAGACCAAACAACCCATGAAAACGTAACCGTAAGCAAAGTGAATAGCGTTGGTGATAAATGGAGTAAAGAAAGAAATCAAGAAACCCCAAACCCAGTTAGCACCGGTAGCAATAGCCATACATTTGGATTTGACTCTCAATGGGTAAGATTCAGAAACAACAACGTAAACCAATGGAGCCCAGGAAACAGCGAAACAGAAAATGTAGAAACAGGTGAAAACAATCATACAGTTACCAGCACCTTTGGAAGAAACTTCTGGGTGGTCAGCACCATCTGGCCACAATCTGGTAACACCGACAGAGGCAAAGACAACAAAACAAGCAACTTGAGCAGCAGCACCCCACAATAGCAAAGTTCTTCTACCGAATCTGTTAACGAAAAACAAACCAAAGAAAGTGGAAGCAAAGTTAACAATACCAATGACAATAGAAGTTTGGAAAGAATCTTTCAAACCAACAGCAGCAAAAACAGTAGTACCGTAGTAGAAGAAATAGTTATCACCAGTCAATTGTTGCAAAGATTGTAACATAACACCCATAACCAATCTTTGGAAAATTTTGGTTTTAGTAGAGAACAATTCTTTCCAAGAAGCTTCACCAGCCAATCTTTCGGCTTCAACACCAGCAACAATGCTGTCCAATTCGGCTTGCAAAGCTGGATCGTCTTTTGGAACTTTGTTAACTTTGGCCAAGGATTCTCTAGCATCTTCAACTCTATCTTTTTCACAGTAGTATCTAGCAGTTTCTGGAACAAAAGTCATACCACCCAACATGAACAAGGCCCATAGGAAACATAGACCCAAAGTAATTCTCCATTGAGCAGTGTTAGTGTAACCTTTAGTACCATAGTTGATACAGTAACCCAAGAAAATACCCAAAGTAATCATCAATTGGTAACAACTGACCAATAGACCTCTCAAGTGTTTTGGAGCAGTTTCAGAAATCATCATCGGAGACAAAACAGCAATACCACCAACACCCAAACCGGAAATAATTCTACCGATGAAATATTGGTACCAAGCCTTAACAGCAGCAATTTGAATAACAATCCCAATAATGTAAACAATAGTGACACACATCAAACCAATTTTTCTACCGTACATATCACCCAATTTACCCAAAGTTAGACCACCGAAAGCACAACCAATGTTGAAAATGGAAACAATCAAACCAGTTCTGACATTAGATAGATAGTAACCACTACTGTTGTGGGAACCGTATTTTTCTTTGAAACCACTCATAGCAACGAAACCACCAATAGAACCGGTATCGTAACCAAAAACAAAACCACCAAAAGCAACCATTAAACACATAATACTCAACCCGATGTAGGCAGAGTTTGGTTTAACAGGCATTTCTGGCAAAACTTGTTGGCCATTTTCATCAGCAACCATCATTGGAGCAGAGTCATCTTGTTTCAATTCAGAAGCACTGACAGAAGAACCAGTGGAAGATAGTGGTTCTCCTTCAGTGATAGGAGCAACGTGTGGTTGCTCAGCAGCAGCAGCAGCAGCAGACATTTTTTTTTTGTATTATTATATTAAAGTGTTTGTTTGTTTGTTTGTAAACTAACTTGTTGATGGTTATTATGTTTTTCTTTATTATACATAAGAAGAGAAATGAACTTGAAATTTAGATCTTTAAAAAATTGAAACATGTCTGTTTATATACAATTTTTTTTTTTCATCCTCTTGATCACTACTTAGAACATTTTCTGAGTAATAAAATTCATCATTTCTCGTTTTTCCCTCTCAGGTTACAGTTTGCAATAGTGTATGCAATCATACGATCCCCACTTATTTTGTTGTTTTTTTTTTTGGGTTTATCTGTATCTAGTTGAGCGCAATTATTGCACATCATCCCCATTGTATCTTGAAAACTGGCATGTTGATTTTTTTTTCCCTCTCCCCCCCTCCCCCTCACACAACACAATGCCATTCACTCCTTGTTTTTCAGTGTTGTTTTTGTTTTTTTTTTTGATGCCTTTGCTCATCGCAATTCCCTGTTTTTCGGGCTTGCAGTAGTAATAACATCGCCATTAAATTTATTTTTTTTGCATTAAATTGCTGTATTATTGCGCACTCTAGCCCCTGGCTTTCCCCACTTTTTTTTTGTTTTTTTTGTTTAATAAAAATCGGTGGGGTCTGCACATCCCTTGTTAGGTCCCAAAAAAACATGTTCTTTTGTTTCTGCAACTTTTCTCTGCAAAGCATGTGTTGTTGTTTTTTTCGTCTTTTTTTTATTTTCCTCATTTAATTACATTTGTTTCCCCAATTTTGACTCTCTTTTTTTTCCCCCACATTTTATGTTTTTGCTTGCCTTTCTTGCTGTATATCTGTGCAGACCAGATTTTTTTAAAAAGAGAAAAGCAATTTTTTTTGCTAGAAATATAATAAAAACAAAGACAACCCCATTTTTAGCAGTTTGTAGGAACTATTTTTTTTCTTAGAGTCTAGTGCAGAAAACGTAATATGAATCTAGAGTTTTTGCTTTTTTTTTTTCTTGCTCTGTTTGGAGTTTTTACACGGCGCGGTTAGTGCGGCAGTACTGCTTGTTGGTGTCAAAAAATTTGTAATACGCTGAGAAGTCAGGCAGAGAAAAAAAGAAGAAAAAAAAAGCAAAAAAAGAAAAAGACAAAAAGACAAAACGTGATTTAAATTGTCCAGCAATTATTTTGCCCTGCAACTCTACACAGCATAATGTCTGAAAAAAAAAAAAAAAACCTCAAATGAAGACTTTCAACAAAGCTGGATCCATGTTTTTCCCCACCCCCGCTATTTTCCCATATGTTTTGTCTTTGATTTCCCTGTTTTGTTTTTTCCCTGATCTGTTACTAAATCGCTCATTTAGATTCACTGATTTGTTAAATTTCTAAGAACCGATATTAATGTCTAAACAGCCTACAAAAAAAATGCAAAAAGTATACAAACATCATCGTCGTAATCTACTGACTCATTACTTAATATGTCCAACCAAAACAAGTTATTGCAAAAATAATGCCTCAAAAAGTGTGGGGGAACAAAGAGAAACACGTAGATTAATTTTTATCTTTTGAGAAATCTATACCTGGTTTTTCTTTCTGTCATACTATCGAAAAGGGAAATACAAGTAAACAAAAAAACACCTCAGTTGACTTTAAGCACAAAGAAACGCACCACTTTGCCTGAAAAATGGTCAGAGAAATCGAGTATGGTGGATTGTAGGTGTATTATAAAAGATTGATTATGCTGGCTGTTTAGTTCCTCCCCCCACACTTTTTTCTTTTTTTTTTTCTGGTTTCAACCTCCGCATTCTCCTTGTTGATTGTTATGTTTGGTGTTGAGCTGAAGTTTGGCGTTAGTAAGTTATAACCTTTCCCCACTGTTTCCTAAACGCGTAAAGTTTGTCAGCAACATAGGAATATCGTAAGCTTAATCAAATACAACATCTTGTACAATTGATCAAACAAAGAAATCCCAAAGGAAAAGATTGGTACAAATGGCAAATTGAGGCAAATCATTGAAAAAAAGAGTGAAAAAGCAGGGATGGAGCCACTGTTCGAACAGTTTGATCCAAATTTATTTTTTTTTCATAATTTACTATTAAAATGATTGTTTCATCGCTCTCTCCTTTGTTATACAAGCTTTTGAAGGTGGTGCTTAATCCTCTTTTTTGCAAGCGGCTAGAGAATGATCTTGATTGCTTGATACTGTTAGAACAAGTAAATTGAACCGAAGTTGGGTATGCTAGGTATGTACCAAAAAACAGGGAAATATGAACAATGAGGAAAGTTAAAGCAAAAAGCACGGGGTGGGAGGGACTATCGGTTGAAATAAAAAGCAGTTAATTTCGCGTATACTTCTTTTGCTTGCCATCTGATCTCAATAATTATTTTTTTTTTTTTATGTAATGAGCTTCATACATGGAAATGCATCAAACATACCCTAATGTTCATCATTTGTTGAGTTCTATCGCTTCAAACATGTCAGATTTGTTTCCTGAAGCACTGATGAGGTATGCCAAAAAGCAAGGACAAAAAAACTACAGGGCCGTTACTTGGAAAAAAAAAAACTTTTTGACAAAAACACTTTGTTTGTTTTGAATAAAATTATAAAGTCCTCTGCGTCTTAAATTTAAGATCTGCGTTAATGTTAAAGGCCTCGGCATTAGAGAACTATGCTGCAAAACTGATGACAGGCTTTGCAAACATTTAGTAAAGCGTATCAATGCACAGAGCACCTGAAAAAGCTATTTGGAAAGTTTTTTCTCAGAGTGTTTTTTTTTTTATATACAATTGTTAGTGATGAGCTTGCTAATATATCCTAGGCTAAGGTTGACCGTTGACTGCAGCTCTTGTAGCTTAATTGTGTTTATTAATGCTAAACTATATATCTTTCGTGCGTTTTGAAGCGGGTAAGCGAAAAAATTAGTCTCGTTTTTTTTTTTTTCAACTTCAACCACTTTTCTTTTTCAAAATTCTTCACATGTAGTTTTTATCACATGGGCATCGATTTTCCATGCAAGTTTCCCTTCAGCTAAAATTACCTCAGGCATCTAAAATGAGCTAGAGAAGTCAGTCGCTAAGATCAACCAGAGTCCCTTGAACCCACTTTAATTTCCACACAATGCCCAAATATTTGATTTTTCTTGTGCAGCAACATTTTTCCTTTAGAAGACCAGAATTGGAGTCTCTTTGTGATTTGTTCAACATCAAGATATCCAACTTGGACGACATTGACAAAGATATAGAAAATCCATTTTTCATTGTCGAAGACATTCCAAATGACACCGTAGCACGTAAATTGCTGTCAAGAAGTATTTTGTGCAAGGGTATCTACGAACTTTACGAATGTGCTCAGGACGGCAGCTACGACACTTTGCACAAGCAACTCTCCACAAACGAAACATTGCAATTGCAAATTCAAGAAAACAACTCAAACAAGGACAACATCAACATCAACACCGATTTCAAATTTGACTTTGAGTTTTATGGGGGGAACAGGAAGTATTCGGCAAAGCAAAAAATTGAAATCATCAATACATTCCAGCATTTAGGTCTTCAATGCAACATCAACTTGAAGAATCCAGGAACTACATACACTCTTATTGAACACTACTTGCCCCTAACAGGCCAGTCTTCGTCTCCAACCCCACACAAAGTGTACTTCACAAGACTTGTTTCTCTTTCAAGAAGAACGGGCCAGAATGTATTGGACAAGTACGACTTGGCCAAAAGACCGTTCAGAGGAACAACCTCCTTTGAGGCCGAACTTTCTCTAGTCACTTGCAACATTGCGCAAATTGACCATGGGAAATTACTTTACGACCCGTTTGTCGGAACAGGAAGTTTTCTTTGTGCAGCCGCTGAATTCGGTGCATTGTGTTTCGGAAGCGATATTGATGGAAGAATGATCAGAGGCCACACACACCGTACACCGTCCAACACAAAGGCAAACAGTCCACAAGAATCATTAAATGATAAGCCAACAAAAGGCAACGATACAAGCAAGTACCAAACCAACGGGATCAAAACCAATTTTTTGCACTACGGATACCCAGACCAGCTACTTGACGTCGTCACTATGGATTTCACTCACAACAGTTTGAGAGACTCTTTGAAATTGGACACGATCATTTGCGATCCACCATACGGGATCAGAGAGGGGATTAAAGTGCTAGGAGCTAAAGACCCGGCAAAACACGAACGGATTCACACAGTTTTGAGAAACGGACAGCCTGCATACCTGCACAGGGACTACATTCCAACTAAGAAACCATACTCCTTGGACCTACTGCTCCAAGACATTTTGGAATTTGCTTCTCAAAGATTGAGTCTCGGCGGTAGACTGTGCTTTTGGATGCCCGTGGCTAACAGCGACGACATTGAAACTGTGGTGCCTTTACATGCAAACTTAGAATTGAAGTATAGCTGTGTGCAGGAGTTCAACAAGTGGTCGAGAAGACTTTTGTGCTACGTGAACAGGGGTGACCACTACAACGGACCAACAAACGACATTAGCGATGGATCAGCAAGAAATGAGTTCAGAAAGGATTACTTCAACGGCTTCAATTGAAGTAATAGGACTTGGGCATTAACATTCATCTGTTTAAAGAGAAAAGCGTTTTGATGTTTATATTTTCAAATGGTAATAAAGGTTCGAAAGCGCTTGAATTGGTTTCTTTTATACATCTTGATTGGCCTTGTAAACAACTTGAAATAACCATAATTAAAGTCACGTGGAGTAATTGTCTTTGTTTATTTTTTAGTTCCTGTAATTAATGTTAAGTATATTTAAGCTTCTTGGTTTTAATTGGACATACTTTATTGTAAAAGTAAACAAACTATATTTTAAGACGTTAAGTAGTGTCTGCATGTAATTTCAACCTCTGTCAAGCCCCATAGCCTCTATTTTTTATGATAACTTATTTATTTAGGGTGTATGTTCATAGGTGAGCACCAGCATGACGTTGCTTATGGCTTGACCGGCGATTTCGCAGCAGCATGAAGCAGTTGATCCAGTGGAGCTAAACATTAATCATAACTAGTAACGTAAAGAGAGAACGCAAAGTATACGAACAGTACAAGCTTGTATTTCTTACTTTTCATTATACGCTTGGAGAACTCAAATTAAGTTTTTTTTTTTTTTTTTTTTCAATATTTAAAAGAGTTGGGCAGAGGCTTCAAATCCTTCCACATTTTGTTTTTTTATTGAAGCACTATGCTGTTTTCAAAGTTTTTACAGAGACAACTGCTCTTTAAATTCACAAAAGTTAAAAAAAAAAAATTCTTGCTTATTTGAATTACCAAAGAAACTCAAAACTCTTAGTTACAAGGCATTTAATTCAGAGCAATTAATACTTTTTGACTCTGCTCGTTCAAAATACAAAGTTATTTGAGATGAACTATTTTTTTTAATGTTCAATTTTATACTGCCTTCGTCAAACATAACTAAATTGGCTTTTGTTTGGTGTAAACAACTCAGATTTCAATCAAAGTGTGCAATCATTGTAATATTTACAACCTTTTGAAAATCTAGATCTTTTGTTGTGCGTTTTCTGTTAAGCATTCACCAAAAACGTTAGTTCAATCTTTAACCTCAAATAAACATGCATACCTACATAAAGTCTTGATCATCCATCATGTAGGACACTTTCTTGAGTTTTACACTATTCACCCACATTTTGTCTTTTTTTTTTATTTTGTCTTTTTATTGGAATTAAAAAAAATACGAAAATATTTATTTTCGCTAAGCAAAAAAAATACGTATTATTTTTTTTTTTTTGATTTTACAAGAAACCGTACTATTTTAATCAAAACATCGATATTTTCGACATTGAGTTTTGGCATTATTTTTTTGTTCTGATCGTCATGCTTGTACTATTGTCGTAACTTTTGAACTATTTTGCATAACCTTTTTTTGCAAAACAGGCAATCTGTGAATCAAAAATCGCCAGGAATACCTCAAGTCTAACGTTGCAAACTCTATTCCGTTTTTATCTTACGACTGCAAGACAAGACCGATTATTTGATAAAAAAGTTCTCGGCATTCATTAAGAGAATGATCGAAAAGCAAGGAAAAGGTATCATTCAAATGTCTCTTTGTGTAAAAGCCATAAACGCAAACAACAGGGACTAATTTAGGTAAAAAAAAAACCACTTTTTTTGGCAACGGAAAAAAGCTAATTATAAAGCTTTTTTTAAAATTTGATTTCAAAGTCAGCTTCTATCCATTTTTTTTGCTTGATATGACTGAGTCGTTTGTATTGATTAGCGAACAGATGTTATGAATAGTGTCTTGACTTTTTAGCAAGAAATATTCTTTTTATTACAGGGTGCAAAACTTGTTGCTTCATCTTGGTCTCCAAACTTTTAAAAATGTTTTCAATTTTTGATATTTTAGCTACTTTTGAACAGCATTTTAACCTTTCTTTTGTTTTTAATTTTAGGAAACATTAACAGGTTGTAATAACTCTCTGCTTTTGTACTTTTTTGTAGATTTTACAATAAAACTTCATACAGCTTCACATTTATAAAAAAAATGATTAGTTAGATTACGAATTTTTTTTTTGGAAAAGTTTTGCCCCACTTCAAAGCACCGTTATTTTTTAGACATCAAGAAAATTTCATGGAGAGCAATCAAGTTGCGTAAATTATGCTAAATATTGAAGGCTTTGACCTATTTCACATCTTCAATCTATTCTTGTAAATTAGCTAATAGATCTCTACCATCAAGATCAAAAGAATAAACATACCAGAGCAAAAGAACTATATAAATAAAGAACAACTAGCCGTAACTTGAAGAAACCTTGATCATGTACTATATTCATAAGTCACAGAAGTTAAATTAGCAAATGTAGAGAAAAAAAAAAAAAAAAAGCAAAAAACTTTGAAAACAATCATGAAATTGTCACTGAACGTAGCTTGGATAGCGGTTTTATTTGTGGCAAGCAACCTCTTAAAAAAAGTATTTGCTGACAGCTACTTGTCTGCTTGCAGAGTTCCTTCAAATTATGAGTTGCTAGGCGGTTTCAACTTACAATTCTATAACTATCCTGCATACGGAAGACAAGCTGATAGTTCTGATTTTTATGTGAGCGGGTATACTGAATTTGGCAGATTAGGCCAAGGAACTGGTGTTGAAACATTGAGTTACAACAACAACTACAATGAGAACTTTCAAACAACCCTTCCAAATTACTATCACTACAGTGGAGCTTTTGTTAACAGCGGTTACTATACAATGGTTGCAACAGGTTACTTTTATGCCGCAGTTAGCGGGCAGCACATCTTTTCGGTGCCTTCTGCTGACGATTATTCTTTATTTACTTTTGGTGCTGAAAATGCCTTTCCATGCTGTCAGCAAGAGCAAGGAACCGCATACTACCTATCTGATACAAACAACGCAATTAATGTTGATAGTGGCTACTTTGCTAGTGATGCTTCCGGTTCCGCAGGAAAAGAGATCACGGTGAACCTGTTAGCTGGAAAATACTATCCCATCAGAGTTGTTTACGTAAATGTTGCTGGTCCAGGGTACCTGACCTTTCAATTCAAAGCCCCTGGTGATACTGAATACAGATCAGACTTTACTGGGGTTGTGTTTAGCGGGCCAAATGATCTCGACTATGTTTGTACGGAACCAGTGTATACGCATTTTACAGAATGGGCATCACCTACCGTCTCAACATTAGAAACTTTGGTGTACAGCACTATCACCGAGGCTCAGATTTTAGTTTCAGACTACTTTAAAGAAGAAATTATTTACACTCCAACCCCAACCACTGTGACAAGTACAACAACTGTATTTACTGAAATTCCTGCTCAATCAAGCTCAACGTTCACCGTTTTTACAACTTCAAATGTTCCTAACCGGCAAGTAGTCGTGTCTTCCATAGTCACCCAATACATTCCAGTTACACCATCAACAACAACTTTTACAGCAGCGGCATATTGGGGCTCAACAACACTGACTTATTATACTTCTACATACTACACCACAGATTTTTTTTCAAATTGGTACAAAGTAACAAAGTATTATGTTGAAACACCAGTTGTTATTCAAACAACAACTGTCGAGTCTGCTATTTCTCAAAGCGTGACTTCAACTTCTAGCACGGATTACCAGTACTTGTATGGACCCCATGGAGAGGTCACTTATATAATGATTTACTATGTGGAAAGACCAATCAACTACAAGACTTCCCTAAAGGCTACACCAGATGAGGTGACTTTAACATCCACGTACTCAACTAGCATGCTGACAACAACTGGGGAGAACGGCGAGGAAAGTGTTATAACTGTTTACTTTATTAAGACGCCAATTATACACGCTAACACAACATCTAATACTCCATACTCAGGCTCAGGACACACAACGTACTTGACTAGCTACAGCACTACCACAGGGAGTGACGGGCTTGAAACAGATTTGACTGTATTGTATGTGGCAACCCCAATTGTGTATGAATCAACCACTATTTTGAGACCTGGAAACGTCAATGGTACAGCGACTTATAACTCTTCAGTTTCCGTTGCGACTGGTGTGGATGGTAAAGAAACAGATACATTAATTTTTTTTGTTGAAACGCCAATTATGCACACCAACTCAACCATAAAAATACCTTATTCCGGGTCTACAGATTTGACTTATTTGACAAGTTTTTCTACATACGTGGACAAAAATGGGGTTGAAACGGACACAACCATATACTATGTCAGCACTCCTATTTTATTCAAATCCACAACCGAGTATACCCCTGCAAACGTTGCTGCAACAGTAACGTATTTTACATCAACAAGCACTGTTGTGGGAGATGATGGCAATGAAACAGAAACATTGTATTATCACGTCCAAACTCCAATCATTCATGTGAACACCACTGTAAATTCACCATACACGGGTTCCATAAACACCACTTACTCTACTTCTCACGCAAACATTACAGGGCTAGATGGGAAATTGACTCAAATTAGCACTTATTACGTGAAAACTCCAGCTGTTTACACAAACTCAACACAGTATAGAGCTGTTGATGCAGAAGCATATGCAACGTACTACAGCACCACGACTAGCTTCTTTGCCGACGCAACAGAAACAATTTTGACAATCTACTACGCATATACTCCAATTATTCATGTCAACACAACAATAAATACACCATATACTGGTTCCACTGTCACAACCTACTCAACAAAATTTAATACAACTACACATGCAGATGGGAGACAAACGGCAACCACCACTTATTATGTAAGTACCCCAATTCAGTTCAAGTCTGACACCTCTTTTACCCCCGCCAATGTTGCAGTAACGACGACATACGCAACTTCAACAAACACAACGGTTGGAGGAGACGGCAAAGAAACGGAAACCATAGTGTATTACGTCAAGACGCCCATTATTCATTTGAACACAACATCTAAGCTTCCATACTCAGGGTTGACTGACACCACCTACTCTACAGTTACTACGACAACGACTGGGGGTGACGGAAAAGAAACTGAGGTTACCGTTTACTATGTCAGCACCCCAATCAACTTCAAATCAACAACTGTTTTTACTGCTCAGAGTATTAATGCCACAAACACATACTCAACCTTTGTTGTGACGACTACTGGAGATGACAACAGCGAGACCAAAACAGTCATTTACTTTGTTGCCACGCCTATTGTTTTTGCCACTCAAACAATCAGTTTGCCTTATAATGGATCGTTTGCTAGTATGAGCTCAAACATTTTTACCACTACTGGGTTGGATGAGAAACAAACTGTGTCATCAATTTATTACCTTTTCACTCCTATCATTCATACTCAATCTGTTGTGTGGTCACCATTCAATGGTTCAGAAACCACAACTCAAGCCACCTCGCTATCTATTATGACTGGAACTGACGGAAAAGAAAGTATCGTTACCATTTATTACGTTAAAACTCCAATTGTGTTTGGGTCACAAACAGTTAGCAGAACATACAACGGATCTATTGCTACAACAAGTACAAGCTTGCTAACAACTTTTGGAGCAGATGGAAAGCAAACTGTCGAAAGTGTTTATTACGTCTATAAGCCAGTTGTTACAATAACATCAGAGACTTATATTCCATACAATGACACTTCAACCTTTACCTATTCAACAAGTTTATCAACAGTTACTGGAAATGAGGGAGCAGAAACTGATATTACGATTTATTTTGTCCATACACCTTCTGCAGCAAGCAGCTCCAATGTTGCCTTCAACAGTACAAGCTCAACAAGCACTTTTGCTGCTTCTAATTCCTCTTCTGGATTGAGCTCTATCGCAATGATATCTAGCTTTCCAGTTGTTTCCGAGCTCCCAACAAACTCTACTTTGGCTGCTTCCATTTCAGCAATTAGCTCGACTGCGTTAAATTTTACTGGCACAACAACAGCTTTGTCATCTTTTCTATCTGATAATGATAATAAAACTTCAAGCTTGCACTCAACTACTGAGATTCCAGCACACACAAAAGCAAATTCGACCAACTTTAGTGGCAGTTCATCAATTTCAAGTACCAAAACATCAATCTTTGTTACTCCAACTGGCTCAAACAGTAGCTCCCTGTACTTTTTTTCTGCACCATCGAGCTACTCAAGACCGGTTTACTTTAACGGTAGCACCGCTAGCACGATACCTGTTTTGTCAAGCAGTGCTTTTTCGTTATCCCCAAACACTTTGCCAGAACTTTTTTCTTCTTCAGTTTCTCTACTATTGACTTCAACAATTGAAAAAAGCTCTCTGTTGTCAAGCACCAACATTGGCAAAAACTCTCCAACGTCAGCAAGCTTATATTATGAGACTGACAGAAGCAACATTATTACCAACGTTATTCAATCAAGTACTGCTGAGGAAGCATCTAGTGAGTTCATTATCTCAAGCTTTTCAAACCCTGTTTCGGTTTCAACTGAAAACCAGCAAGAGGCCTCAAGTACTCTAGGAGCAAACGTTGTTTTGAGCTCTCAAAGCTTTAGCAATGAGTTAAGTTCAACGACAACTACTGCCAGCTCCGCAAGTTCGAAGGTTAGTGTCAATTCTGCATCAAACACAAAATTATTTTTGAGCTCCAAGGTTTCATCACCTGAAAAGTCAGAAACGACCTACTCCACCGTATACCCTTTACCAGCGTTGAGCTTGAACACCGGTGTCTCTACGATGTCGCTTGGTTTGTCCACGGTTTCACCGACTTCTTTTGCAACTCTGCAAAGTTCAAGCTTGCAAAACATCCAAACGCAACAGGAAAACAAAGCCGTAAAAGCTGATGTTTGTCATTACTATGGCATGACCCTCATCTCAAGTATTTTTATAGGTTTTATTTTCTTACTATGAGACTGATGACCACAGAACATTATCATATTATATCCCATACTTTATTTTTGCCGTCTTTTTCTTGCGATTTGAATGCAAGATCTTTTCCCGAATACCCATTAATTGATACCCAAATATATATTCATTCTTTATTTATACAACAGAAATAGTTTGTCCAAAATTTTGTGTGTTTCCAAAACGCTGGCTCATAAATAAAGTCTAGTTTTTATAAATTCAATAAGGATTAAAGAAGCGTAGGATCGAAATTTTTGTAACGTTGAGCCAAAAAGCAAAGGAGTAACTTATTTACAGAAACCATGTCAAAAAAATGTCCGCAAGTCTTCAAACTGACCCAATAACGAGTTTATATGTTGTCCGTCACTTGCGTTCTGTGTTGGTACTGTTTGGTTCGTATTTTGTGTGTTAGCATCACCCTGATTATCAGCACGTGGAACTTCGACTTTGTCAGCTTCATCAATAATTTTCAAGAAACTGTCCAATGAAAATGGGTTGTCAGTAGGAAAAAGTTCGTGCTCGTCGTCCAAAAAGTTTGCAAAGTTCAGATCTGGCATGTAGCTCAAGTTGTCTTTCAGCCCGGGAATCATATCCTTCACAATTTGCTCATCACTCAAAAGACTTGGAAATCCAAGATTGTCTTCATCATCGTTCAAAATATTTCTAGGATTATGTTCGGTAACAATAGTGAAGGGTCTTTTAGCATTTTTACTTTTGCTTTTCATGCTTGAGTGTTTATCATTACCAGTTCTAATGTTATGCAATGAAGATGAGCAAAATTCTTCTCTCTCAGGAATTTTCTTTTCCATTTGATGGATTTCATTAGGAGAGGCCGACCCAAAATCGTTCATTGGCGATATCGAGATCCGGTCTCTTCCTATCATGGATTCCCGTCTGCGTTTTTTCGAAGGAGCGGTAGTGGCAGGAGGAGAGCCTGGATTAAATGGTGGCGTGGATGCAGACGAAACAACCGAAGCAGAGTCGTTTTCGTTCAAATTATCAACTGCATAAAATGAAGAGTAAAATTCTGCAATGGAGTCACTTCCTTTGAACTCAAAAAGCTGGTTTTTCAAAGCATTACAATTACGCAATGTTTCGATACATTCTAATACAATATCATCGTCATGTAAGATGTTTGCGTACTTGCTGCTAGTTACTCCTTGTTGGGTTGCCCCCTGTTTGATATTCCAAGTAAGCAAAAGTTCTTGGATGGTGCCATCAAGGGTAATATTTCTTTGAAACTTGTTTAAATTCAATATCTTCACTAGTTTTGAGCTGTTGTAAGGACTGCTTTTTACCTTTTCAAAATTGTTGTAGAATAAAATAAAGTACTGGAAAATAGCCAGTCCTGTATATCTCACCGGATAGTAGTTCAAAACTTTGAAAATAAATCTTAATGTCAACAACGCTTTATAACCTTGATAGTATTTGACCCCAACATTATTGAACAAAATAGACCCCATTTCGTTGAACAAATTCAGGCAAAGCTCAAATAACTGCATATAATGCATTTCCTTCTTTGGTATTGCACCTGGATTTAGCAGAGGCATTGCAAAACAACATCGCAAGGCAATAGAGCTCAAAATCAGACAGCATTTTTCAACAGAAGCTTGTAGTAACCTGTTGATGTGAAAATCAAAAGTGTTGTTGATAAAAACACTGTATCTATGTGACAAATAGTTGTGTGAAATGTCACAGACTTCTGCAATCGTGCTTAGTAGTCTGTTTAAATACAAACGACTTTTATCAAAATCTTCGTGCTTTTTGGATTCAAAATGAATCAATAAAGCATGGTACAAAGACGTTTTAATGATTTTGGCCAATAAACTTAGCTCCAATTTTTTGAAATTTTCCATGCAAATAAGAAGAATCGAGGTATCATCATCATGCTCTTTCTGGAACTCAAAGTTTGAGTCGTCTGAGGCAGCTGGAATTCGTATCAAGTCGCCCAAAGAAAATGCATTTTTTTTCAACAGCTTATCTAGTTTAGATATTTGAAACTCCACTTCTTCGAGTTCAGGTAAGTTGGAAACTTTGTTGACCATTTCGAGCAACTGTGTAAATGCAGCTTCCGCAGAAGCAGATCTTTGCAAAATATCGCACAATTTCAACTCAATGGGATCGTCAACCTCATGATCGGAAGGATTTGGGAATTGCGTGTCACAATAGCTCTCCATGAAAAACGAGTTAAAATTGGACAAAACCCCTGCAAGAGAGCAAAACCTTTTGTCTATGGATACAATGGCCCACCAGACCTTCCTGTGTAAGTACATTTTAGTTTTTGACTGGTTAAGATGCTGATACATTGAAGGATCTCTGTTCAATCCTATGTTTAACGCTAGCTGTGCAATAATGGCGTTGGTGGTAATACCTTGCGACAAATCGTTCCCATCTCCATCTTCCACACTGAAAATTGAATAGTATTTCAAAAGAGCCAAAGCTTGTAAAAGAGCCAATTTCGATTTTCTGTAAACTTTGTAGCTGCTCAGTACATTGTTTGCCAACTGAATGAAATCTATTGTTATTTTGGATTTGATGATCATCTGACGTTCAAGTTCTGAGACTTTAAGCTGGGTGATAATAATCAAGTAAGAAAATCTAATCATGATCAAATAAATCGCCACGTTGGCCAGGTCAAAAGTTTCACTCAAATCCATATCGGCAATCAAATTTGTATCTTTATCATACACAAACACTCTTTCCAAAGTTTGTTTGTAGTCCTGCCGGTCAAAAATTGGGAACACAGGATATATCACTTTCCAGAACCTGTTAAAATAAAAATCTAGCTCTGTTTTTTTATATTTTTTCAGCAATTCAACAATATCGTGTTTTAGAGATTGCTGTTGATGCTCATTATTCAATTTCACACTTTGTATTTCAGCAACCTGTTGCCCAATTCCCGAGTGTTTGTCCACGGGTCCTTGAAGCTTGACAATCTCTTCAGGACTATGCGAGTTGACAAAAGGTGTTGTTCTAATGACTGTGTTATCGTTGTTGCGCGCCTCTTCCGTATTTGGAGAATGGTATGTGGCCGATGGAGTTGACGGTCCATTTAAAGAACCATTTTTGTTGCTTTTGTCTAAGATGGTCTTCGGTGGAGGTATTGGGTCGTTGTTGAATTCCATCAAGTCGATTATACTGTGAGGCACATTTGATTCTTTGACTTTTGAATTTCTTCTTTGTTGATCACTTTTGCCCATTTTTTCGTGTAACTCCCATTCAATTTTTCTGCTTACGGATCTTGCATTGTAGTATTTGAACAAGACACTGATATAAGGATCTTTGCAACAAAGGGCATTGGTGGTCAATGGTTTGAAATCAATGTCTGATGACCTTTTCATTTCCAAAGAGTCATATGATTCGTAGAAATTGATACCGGAGGGTTTGCCAGAGATATGTGTTGTTCCTGATAATGAAGAAAATGATGCAGGTGGATGGGAAGCAATTGATTTTGTGTAAGAAGCATTCGATGAATGGGGCTTTTGCTCGAGTAAATCCACTTTTTTTTGCAACTTGAGAAGCTGATTCAAGATATCTTGAACATTATCAGCAAGCTGACTATTTTGAGTGCTTGGTGCAGATTTCAAACTGTTATCCTTGAGATTTGCTAGATCATTCTGGGTAAGCGAAGGATTTGAAAGTTTCCTCGAAGGAATACTAGGCAAAACAGTGTGCGTGTTGTATAACCGAGGTTTGTTTTTGTCCAAAGCCTGAGAATCAGCATCTGAAACTGAGTTCGTGCTGCTTTGTGTATGTTGTGCATTTATATTCAAAGGACTAGCCACATATGGACTGGCAAGTGGGTTTTGTATTACTGTTGGAGTCTGCGTACTTGACACCAAGGCCGTTTCTGTTGAACCTGTTGAAGGACTTTTGATCAGTCCTTCTCTAGCAGTTGTAATATAGTTGTCAATGGCCCATTCTGGATGCACATAAAAGCAGAAAGCTGCTGCATTGGACTCAACGCAGTTCGAGCATGCAGGTTTTTTTCTATCACACTTGATCTTTCTTTTTTTGCAGTTCAAGCAAACAACTGTCGTTCTTCTTCTTTTTCTTTTAGGCGGTTTCACCGAGTCTTGTGTTTTTGAAGATGTGTCAGCAACGGAAATGGCCTGTAACTGACTAGTATCGTGGAAATCGTCTGACGGAGATTGCTTCATTGCTGATTCGTCCATTTGTCTTTGCTGATTGGATTGCAATTACAATTGCTTGGTTGATCAAATTTTTTTTTTCTTTTTTTTTTTTGATTAATTAGCTTACCAGATATATTGTTTTGTAAAATATGTGCAGTGCAATAATGTTCCTGTAAAAACGATACAGATCAGAACAGATCAATGGCCACATTTTGCAATAAATACGGGTGAAATTTGGTGAACATTTGGTTGAATCAGATTGTTTACAGTGGTAACGTTATTGCGCCAACGGGGAAGGGGAATGTTTAAAGTCCGTTTAGCGTCGGGTAAAGCCGCGTCAAAAACAAATCATGTGATCTACAAAAGTCCGGCTCAAAAAAAAAAAAAAAAAAAAAAAAGATTGTCAAGAAAGTCACGGGACACTAGAGTTTTCTCGGAAAAACAAAAGATATTCCCGTCGGTAATCATATCCGAGAACTTGAGTTTTTCCGAAAAAGTGAAGTGTGGTCTTTTCTTTTTTTAAATTTTTTTGTTCTTCTTCTCGCAATTTAATTCTGTATCGAGTTTTTTTATAGTTCTCCATGAACTGCAGGGCACCGCAATTGAATTCCCAGTAATTTTGAGATTTTGCTTCCAACAATTTGTGAGATATTGAGCGGGTCTTTGAGTATTTTTGAAGAGCTACTTGGATATGATTATAGGTTGTAGAGATGAGCCTGAATTACTCATTCATGTCAATTTTGAGATATTTACATCAATCATTGCTACTACTCTTATCACGTTATATTCCTTATTTTTATATCACCATTGCCCAATGGGAACAAATTTCTTCTAAGACTCATCAAGCTGTAACTGCTTTTTGCTCTGCACATTCACATCCACAGATATATATATATATATATAAATATACACACAACTGTATATATACATGTTTGGCAAAAGATTACTTGCTCTGCTAAATAATCACGCTTCAAGAGTAACGCACAAAAGTTTTTTCTCCACAGCGAAAAGGGCATTGAACAAAACATTAAACAACTCTTCATCGCCAATTCATCACACACTGTCCACGATGTCCACAGATATTTTGACTCAGTTGAACAAACTGAATTTGGAAGATAATTCCGCCAGCAACTTGAAAGTTGCACCAAACTCCTATCCAAAGGAAAATGTTATTGATTTTTACAGAAACTACATTGCCGAGCAACTATCTAAAATCACTGAAATAGATTCTTCCATCATTTTCCCAGCTTTGGAATGGACCAACACCCTAGTGAAAGGTGATTTGTTGATCCCTGTTCCTAGAATCTTGAGAGGTAAAAAAGGGGTCAACCCTCAAGAAATCGCAAAAGAATGGAGTGAAAAATTAAACGCTTTGAAATCTCCATATCTTTTGGAAACCGTGGCCAATGGGACTTTCCTGCAATTCTATTTCAATGCTCAAACCACGTTGTTCCCAACTTTGATTCCACAAATCCTGTCAAATACCTCAAAATACGGTTCTTTGCCTTTAGTTGAAAACAAATCCAAAAAATTGATCATTGAATTTTCTTCTCCAAACATTGCCAAACCTTTCCATGCTGGTCATTTAAGATCTACCATTATTGGTGGGTTTTTAAGTAACTTGTACGAGGCTATGGGCTGGGATGTTGTTAGAATGAACTACTTGGGAGATTGGGGGAAACAATTTGGTTTGTTGGCCATTGGTTTTAACAAGTATGGTGATGAAAAAAAATTGGAAACTGATCCTATCAACCATTTGTTTGAAGTCTATGTGAAAATTAACAAAGACATTGAAGCTGAAAAAGAAACTTTGGAAGAAGGTGATCCAAACTCAACAAACAACCAAGCAAGACTATATTTCAAAAAAATGGAAGATGGTGACAAAGATGCATTGAAAATGTGGGAAACTTTCAGAAACTTGTCCATCAAAAAATACATCAACACCTATGCTAGACTAAATATCAAATACGACGTTTATTCTGGTGAATCTCAAGTTTCCAAAGATGTTATGAACAAAGCTTTGGAAATGTTTGAAGAAAAAAACTTGGTCACTGAAGACAAAGGTGCCAAGTTGATTGATTTGACCAAATTTAACAAAAAACTGGGTAAAACTTTGGTTCAAAAATCAGATGGAACAACTTTGTACTTGACCAGAGACGTTGGTGAAGCCATTCAAAGATATGAAAAATACCATTTTGATAAAATGATCTATGTTATCGCTATGCAACAAGATTTGCACACTGCTCAATTTTTTGAAATCTTGAAACAAATGGGGTTTGACTGGGCTTCAAAATTGCAACACGTCAATTTCGGTATGGTCCAAGGTATGTCTACGAGAAAAGGTACTGTTGTGTTTTTAGATAACATTTTGGAAGAAACCAAAGACAAGATGCATGAAGTCATGAAAAAAAACGAAGCCAAATACGCACAAATCGAAAACCCAGACGAAGTTGCCGATCTGGTTGGGATCAGTGCTGTTATGATCCAAGATATGCAAGCAAAAAGAATCAACAACTACGAATTTAAATGGGAAAGAATGCTTTCTTTTGAAGGGGACACCGGTCCATACCTACAATATGCACACTCCAGATTGAGATCTGTGGAAAGAAAAGCCGGTGATTTGTTCAACTTGGAAGAATTGGCCAACGCAGATTTCTCACTATTAAACAAAGACGAGTGCGCTGTCACATTGGTCAGAGTTTTGGCCCAATACCCAGATGTTTTGAGAAACGCTATGAAAACTCACGAACCATCAACCATCGTCACCTATTTGTTCAAATTGACACACCAAGTTTCCTCTTGTTACGATATCTTGTGGGTTGCAGGCCAAGAAAAAAACGTGGCTCAAGCAAGATTGGCTCTGTACGCTGCCGCCAGACAAACTTTGAACAATGGTATGAGATTGTTGGGTTTGACCCCAGTCGACAGAATGTGATTTGTAAGTTGATTAACTATGAAAAAAAAAAATTGTATATCTGTACTTGTATTTGAGTTATTTTTTTGCTATTGATTGAAAAACCTTTGGGCTCTGAACTGCATTCAGTCCTAAAACAACTTTTAAAAAAAAAAAGAGATACTACATATATCATAAATCTCGCATCTTGAACAATTAATTAAAGATCTTATTTTTTTTATGAAACACATCGGCATTTGACCATACGTGACCCGGTTTTTAATAATGTCTCTATATAATCAACACTATTTTAGTCAACAATTACGGCAACTAAGGGAATCAATTGGGTGTGGTATGAAAACAAATCAAAACCGCTAAAAAAATAGTCCACAGAGAAAAAACACGTATCAGATAGACAAAAGTTAGGTTTTGCTAGTCAATCAGATTGATCGGTTCAAGGAACAATAGGGATCGGATATCATTTTCCAGCATTTCAACCTTGATAAATTTAACAAAACTTATTCAAAGGTGAGGAAATACAGGGACCAAAGAAAATAGCAGCATCACATTCGTTTTACTAGGAGAGCATTTGGTCTTACATTCATTAAAAGGATAACTGCAAAAAAAAAAACAACAAATAACTTTTTATTTTAGCCCTCATACAGCGGCCTCATTCTTCTTTCAATTTTTCCCAGTTTTCCATCTACCTAATGAGTAACATCAACAAGACAAACGGAACAAGCATGCACGGGCCTGGAAACGCAAACAATGGATCAGCACCACAGCAGTTCAAACCGCAAACCATGGCTAGACCGTCAAATAACCATTCTCTACCCTCCAACGCTGCTCCAAGTAAAGTCACACCCCAAGATTTTGTTTTCATCCAGGAGTTGGGTCATGGATCTTATTCAACTGTATACAAAGCAACAATGAAAAACAATCCCCGTCAGTTTTACGCAATAAAAGTCTGTTCGAAAACGCATATCATTAAAGAGCAAAAAATCAAATACGTGACAATAGAGAAGAATGCACTGACTTTGTTGTCCCAGTTTAAACACCCCGGAATTGTCAACTTGCACTACACTTTCCACGATCAGAGTAATTTGTATTTTGTGTTAGACTACATTCCTAATGGAGAAGTTTTCCATTTTTTGTACAGTCAGAAAAATAATGGTGTGCTCCCTGATAATATCTGCAAAAAATTTGTCATCCAATTGATCGACTCGCTAGATTTTTTGCGTAGAAACAAGATTGTGCATAGAGATTTGAAACCAGAAAATTTACTACTTAACGAGCAAGGCAGAGTTTTGATAACGGATTTTGGAGCAGCAAGCACTTTGAATGAGAACAAAGAGGAATGCGTCTCTTTTGTTGGGACTTCTGACTATGTTTCTCCTGAGCTTTTGCTACACAATAAATGTTCCTACCCTGCAGACTTGTGGGCACTTGGATGTATCATCTATCAGTTCAAGCAGGGGGCACCTCCTTTCCGTGGAGCCAATGAGATGGAAACGTTCGAAAACATCATCAACTTGAAATATCAGCATAAAAAGCCAATAAATCCAGACATCCAGGAAATAATCGATGGATTGCTTGTTTTAGATACGACAAAAAGAATGAGTATAGATGATTTGAAGCGTTGCAAATGGCTGCGAGACATTGATTGGAATAACAAGCAGCTAATTTGGCGAGGAATATGGGAAAATGGTGTTGCGCCGTTGACAGTTTCTCCTGCAAAACAGCATGCCATGTTGAACCATCAATTCCACACCACAACGACTGCAGCAGCAGCAGCAGCTTTATCTTCTTCTGCAGCCACACCACTAGCACACTCAACAATGCCATACATGAAAAAAAGGAAACCTATAACCACTCACAGTATTGTTGAGTGGAGAAAACAGTTGGGATTAAATTACGATGGTGGTTCTGGAACATCAGTGAGTTCAAACAGCATTCAGCCCAATGTTTCTAAATTGGTAGAAAATAAGATTCCGGCATTGAACCTCCAACCACAAAATTCTGCACACACTGTGGCATATTCGCAACTGCCCGGTAAACAGCAGGTACCTTTGCAGAGGTCTCCTGTCAGACGTTCATTTCCAGATATCACATCTGGTGCTAAATTCAAGAGAATCGTCAAGCAAGAAAAAGTGCAAATCTATGAGATTCTGTTTGACAGCACGCTCCCACAGGTTAGTTTATCCACCTATGGTGTGTCACCGACTACCGGGAAGGGCTCAGCAGCTTTAATTCGCTTTATGAAACAATATTCCAAGCAAATTGTTGCAAACTCAAAACCCGTTACTATGCAGCTTCTTTCCGATGGTACTGTTGAAACATTACCTTCAGGAGTAAATCCAGGAAACAGCAAGACCAATGTTTTTGGGAACGTTTGCCTTGAGCGAGAATTTCAAGTTTTCCATTATGAAGACGACAATGTGCTTTTCTTGATTATGGAAAAAAACCAAGAGTATCTTTGGTGTGTCAATAAGATGGATTCTCAGTGGATCAGTATTATGCAAAAAGTGCGTTCTGAAAATCAAGCGAGTGAAAACCAGCCGCCCTCTGATGCTGCGCCTGTTGTGAAAAAGAAAGAAGCGACAGTAGCGAAAAAAACCACTGGTGCAAACATGATATACAGTAGTTCGCGGTACGAGGTTTTAAGTAATTTGCAAAACGAGCAGACCCGTGCCGCTGCTAGTTTTGCATTCAAGAAGACTAATGCGAAGAACAATGGCTTGAATGGCAAGGGCCCGAACACTGCGTATAAATGAGGGAGGACATTTACTGGTCACTTGACTGTTGGCTTTTGAGTGCCTAAGAAGCCAAGCTATTTGGTTAACTGAGCAAAAAGCATTGAACCGTTTTTTTTTTTTTCTTTTCTTTGACTTTATTTGTTTCAAAAAAAAAACAAAAAAACATGAAAATAAAATAGGCTTTGTATAATTGTGTATAAATGCACTCAAAATTTTTTTTAGACTTTGGTAATTGGATTTTAGGGCGTTTAACACGCGGTTAGTGTGAGTAGCGGTCTTTTTATCAGATCGCAGATCTAGGTCAAAAATGGTATGATGGAGATGTGAATGCTGCTTTGAGATGTGTTGTTGTTACTGTTGCTTTAAAGAGTTTTCAACATGGTAAAATCCGAATTAGTTCAAGAAATTCTTGATTGTGGAAAGTCCAGTCAAACGAAAAATAGTGCAACTTCTCTATTTTATTTAGGAGAGTTAAAGTCCTTTTAGCTTTATTTCATGAGATTAGTTGCCCAGATGTAGTTTGCGATGTCGAAATTCTTGGCCAGACTTGCGTAGGTGGTGTTGACAATGTCAAGACTCTCAACCCAACTTGTTTCGGCGCGGCCCGGCTGCTTTTGTGTAAAATGAAGGCGAGTTTCTGCAGTGTAGCTCTCAATAAAATCAAATTCTGGCAATAATTTTTCATGCGGAGCTGTTGGTGTAAAGATCTCCATTCACCGAGTAGCGTTTAACTTGGATACTTGGTTGCAATACTCATTATTTGCTTTGCGCAGTTTTTGATATTTTAGGAGGAAGAACTAATCACACTAGTTTATCGGACTGATGCTAGTCTATCAAGAACAATAACACCGGTCCTTGAAGAACAATGGTAACACCAATCACTCGCTTCGCAAGCAATTGGGGAAGGGGGGGGGGGAGTCCGCGCTGTTGCAATTAAGTAATCATTAAGTATATATGTTTTGCACACTTGTACAAGCTGTATGTATTTATAAAATGGTGTGGGTGTGTGGTTCCTATGGGTGGTGGAAACTATCACTCTCGAGGTTTAGAGTTGTTGATTTTTTTGCGTTTGTGTACTTACTCATGGTAGTCATTGATAGCACAGGTCGCTTGTTTCGCTTGTTTCGCTTGCTTCGCTTGTTTCGCTCGCGACTGGTGCTTGTCCGCGGTGAACACCAATCACTTGTTTCGCTTGCAGTTGATGGGCTCACGATTGGTGTTGTTCCTGTGCATCAAAATACAATCCCGGATCCAAAGCACTTATATCACAACACTTGCTCTCGCCCTCGAAAATCAGCTCACTCAATACTTTCCCCGTCACTGGTGCGTTATTAATCCCCCAACACGAATGTCCCGAAGCCACATACAAATTCTCTACATTAGTTTCTCCAATCAATGGACCTGAGCTTGTTGGAACATTTAATACGGGCAAATAGCATGCTTGTCTTTTCAAAACATGGCCCCTTGACAAATGTGTTGATAATTTAGAAACGTATTGGAACAATTCATCACATTTTTCACGAACAACTTGAACATCTGCTGTGGTTTCCGGTAATGAAACCATTGTATCTCCTTCACCACAAACGTAAACTTCGTCTTTTCTCGCGTACATTTCCGGTGAGAAAAAATCATTTTCCGAGGTTTGCAATTCGGTGAAAATAGCGTATGGCGAAACTGTTCCTTGTTCTGGTTTTATTGTGATTGAGTGGGCTCTCAATCCAGAGATTGGGCAGTCTGGAAGAATTTTTGAGGTCCATGGGCCCATGCACAAGACAACTTGTGTGGCGTTCATTTTCACTTCTTCAGGAGCTGCTCCATTGAGTTCTTCCAAAAGGGAGTCGTCGGTCGGTATGTATGAAACCCCTGTTGTTAAAGATGGAGTTGTATCTGTTTTCCCCTGAGAAGGTTTATTAGTTGATGTTTCGTTTGCGTCTGCATAGTGGATTTCACTGATTTTCCCCAAAATGATATCCACTGCACCTGTTTCCATGGCTTTTTTCAGTAAGAAATAGGTGAATTTGTATGGATGAACTTGTGCTGTGGAATCCGTACCTCCTAGAGAAGACCAACCTTTCACGAGACTGTGATTGATCCAGTATAGATCGGAGGGTAGTTTTTTTGGTGAGTTGCTGCTTCCTTCTTCTTTTGTGTCGGGAGTTTTGCTATCTTCACCATTGATACTTCCTGTATCACTAGTTTGTTGTCCCGAGGTCATGCTGACTGCTCCTGGGACAAAATCATGATTATCGAAATCTCCTAGGGAGTCATCATCATCATCATCATCATCTTCGTCACTGGAATCATTATATCTTGAATCACCTCTATCATCATCCACATCTTCTACAGAATCGAAATCCATCATCAAACTCTGATCTTTACTATTTTTCATCAAACAGCATCCAATTTCGTTTTCTTTGAGCCCGGCAAGCTTTTTAGACTTAGTACTACTGGTATTACTGGTATTACTGGTATTACTCTTAGTACTACCATTATCACTATGAACATCTTCTTGGACATTCTTCTCTTCAACTTCATTCTTCTCTTCAACTTCATTCTTCTCTTCAACTTCACTCTTCTCTCTCACATCAGCTTCCAATGAAACAGTAGTCAATCTTCTATAATCCCAATTTTCACCTCCATCATATTCGTCACTCAAATCCTGATGTAATTGGAAACTCAATGGAACAATTTGTTGAGGAAAAGCCCATGTAGCCAACAATCCACCTGCTTTACCCGATGCACCCCCTGCGACTCTTTTACTCTCGAGAATCGTTATATGATGTTTTGCAGGATCAAACATGGGATGTCTTGTCAAATAATAAGCGGTGCAGACCCCAATTATCCCAGCACCCACCACAATTATGTGTTCAGTGGATTTTAAAATCTTGGTGTAATTTGGGGCTTTGGAAAAGGCGATGTCGTCTATGCTGTCTGGCATGTCTTGGTGTTTGTACTTGTATGTACTTGTATATACTTGTTTGTACTTGGTGTATATATTTTGTTAAGAGGAGAATTTCACAAGTGGTGGCGGTGGAAGACAAGTGAAGTGTTGTGCAAGAGAAGTGAAGTGTTGTGCAAAAGAAGTAATACAGATTCAATAACCTCTAAAAAGTAGAAAGAACTAAATCTTGGTAAATTCGAGAACATCAAAATATATCTCGTTTAAATAAACAATGTATACAACAAACAAAAAGAGAAGCAAAAAGCGAAGCAAAGAGTGAAGCAAAAAGCGAAGCAAAGATTACTAAAGATACAACAAACAACAGAGAGTGAGAAAAAGAAGGAGTGAGTGTTGATATTATGCATATATAGCTTGAATTTCTTAGTACAGTATAGTACAGTAGAGTACAGTATAGTATAGTATAGTATAGTAGAGTATAGTATAGTATATATACACTGTACACTGACAATCACCCGCAGTGAAACAGTAAAGTAGTAGCACAACAAAAACTAATACGAAAGAAAAAGGAAAAAAACACACAAACACAAAAAATGGAATTAATATATCTGGTCGTATCAAATGATATAAATAATATAAATGAGAATAATATAAATAATATAAACAATATAAATAATATAAATAGCGAGAAGGAAAAGAAGAAGAAGGGTAAGAAACAATAGGCACATACACACCCAGACACACAAAATAACACCCGTACCATCACCAACACCAAACTTACTTCAGGTAGATGACATTAGTATCAGCAGTGGAAAAGTATAGTCACATGACTGTCTTTTATATATAAAGTAAGTACCACAAGAAGTATAGGAAGTATAGGAAGTATAGGAAGTATAGGAAGTATAGGAAGTATGAGAAGTATGAGAAGTATGAGAAGTATAGGAAGTATAGGAAGTATAAGACATAGTAGAGAACAATAACAACAAGACTCACTCCGATCATCGGTACCTCAACTGTGGTAGTTATCTGTGATAGTCATTGTATGTGTGGGTGGTAGTGTGTATATAATACCAGACAGCTACTGTACCACTTATACACACACACACCCACACACACAGCCCACACACCCCACACAATAGAGAGAGAGAGAGAAAGAGAGAGAGTTAAAACTAAAAAAAATATAATATAAAAATTTCATTGGTTGTTGTTGTTGTTGTTGTATAGACAGTACCTTACTTTACTTCTTACCCTTAATATCTCTCTTTCAATATTTTTATAGGCATAGAGTCTTTTTTTTCTTCTTGTTTAATCTCAGGTTTATTGGGTATTTTACTGTGTACAACCAATACTGTCTATATATTTTATCGGTTCAAGGTTAATTACTGTTTGTAAAATTTAAGTGTCAATGGTGAAGATGATGATGATGGTGATGGTGATGATGTCATTTTATACTCTAAAATGTTAGTTCACTGTATATAAGAAATAGGGTTAAACTTATTGGTTGATTGGTTGATTGATTAATTTGTGCAAGTAATATATGTATCTACTCATTTTTTATGCTTAAAAATAATAATGAAAAAAGAGCTCATAGAAATCAAGCAAAATGTTTAGATCCAACACAGTCAGAAACTTAATCACCAAAAGAACCAAAATCACTCTTCCAGAACTAAAATATGATTTTGGTGCCTTGGAACCATTCATCAGTGGACAAATCAATGAATTGCACTATACAAAACATCACCAAACGTATGTGAACGGATTCAACACAGCCACTGAACAATTTTCTGAATTGAAACAAAAATTGGACACAGACCCAGTCACAATCTCCCGGAAACTAAACCAATTACAACAAAACATCAAGTTCCACTCAGGTGGATACATCAACCACTGCTACTTCTGGGCCAATTTGTCTCCAGTAGAACAACACGGGGGACAACTACCTTCCAAAGATTCTCCATTGGGTAAGAAAATTGAAGAACAGTATGGGGGTGTGGATAAATTGATCAAATTGATCAACAAGAGTTTGAGTGGGGTTCAAGGATCAGGATGGAGTTTCTTGTGTTATAATTCTATAAGCGATGCTTTGGAAATTAGACAGACTTATAATCAAGATACAGTGACCGATGCAGGTGTCAAAGTTTTGATTGCTATTGATGCATGGGAACATGCTTATTATTTGCAATATCAAAATAGAAAAGTTGAATATTTCGATGCTATTTGGAATGTTATCAACTGGAAAGAAGCTGAAAAGAGATTTACTGAGTAAACTACAAGTAAACTACAAGTAACCTATGAGCGATAGCGAGTAGTGTGTATTATTGTTAAAAAGACTAATAAAACATCAATACAAGAAATCTACGCCTATATATGACTATAATATTCAATTCAGTAAGTAAAGCGAGAAAACCACGAGCATAGATTACAAGCAATAGTAAATAGCCTGTGAGTAGCCTGTGAGTAGCCTGTGAGTAGCCTGTGAGTAGCCTGTGAGTAGCCTGTGAGTAGCCTGTGAGTCTTGGTGAAAGTTTCAAAGTGCAAATAACTGCAAAAAATAAGCAGGCGGTCAGCAGCAAGTGAGTGTCTGCGCGACTGCAACTTTTCAACTGCGCTGAGAAAGCATTTGCACGTAATAGCAAATTAAGAACTAAGAGCCATGTGTGTGAACACTCATTATTATGAAAGCTGGTATTCAACTTTTTTTGATTTTTCTTGCTAATCTCGGTATCGCAACTATTTTGAAAAAAAAAAAAAAAAGTACTGTTTAGCAGTCAATTAACGGTTCCCTCTTGGTCCCTGTATTGTAACTTCTTTAGACTTTATCCATACAGGAAGTATCTAATTGACTAGAAATTTGAATGAGTGACAAAAAATCAAATTATTCCAAAAAAAAAAAAGTATTTGCATATCAAAAAGTTTAATCAATTTGCAAAAAACACACACACACACGTGACTTTTCATTAATGTTTGCGTTTCTTTTTCTGCATTCCAGCACTTGAGCCCTTGCGATGCCCCCCCGATGTAAATACACTCTCCAGCACGAGTCCACCAGCAAGATCCCAAACCAAACACCAACATCCACCTCATAATGTCAGATTTCCATCAGTTACTTACTCTTTCACAAAGACCAATCACCAAGGATAACTTGCACAAACCGGTCTTAGAGTACCTACAACAGGGCATTCCAGCTACATACACGTTGGAAGATGCAATTTTGGAACGTTTTGGTGTTGTTTTGGCCTCATCAAAGGGCCGCAACAAGGGTTTGAGCGGGAGTACTACACCTTTGCATATCTTGTGCAGAAGTGTTCACTACTGGAACAAGGGCTACGATTTGCAAGAACAAAGCTGGCTGAAAGACGGACTTGTTGATTTGGATTTGAGTGTCAAGGAAACTGGCCAAGAGAGTCAAGACGGGGAGAGAATGAAGTGCACTGGGGGTCCGTTCACACTGCAAAAAAACCAAACCAAAATTGCTCTTTTGAGCGAACAAGAGTACGATGTAATCTTGCAAGTTATGGACCTGCTGTTTGAATACGGTGCAGGCTGGAATTTTTTAGATTTTGAGGGCCAAACTATTGGGGAACTGCTTTTAGGAGCCGACGGTGAAGAGAATCAACTGGACTTTGCTCAGAATCAAGGCTTGAAAAAAGTTTACCAACGGTGTGTTACCGCAGGTGTTCAAGCAGAGCTTTTACTGAGAAAGTTTGAAGACATCGAGTGGGTCGAGGAACCGGTTGATATTGATACTGCAGAAGAGTCTGAACAAGCTGAACAAGCTGAACAAGCTGAAAAAAATTCAGAACTGGAAACTCAACTCCCAGATTGTCCAGAACCTGAAAAACAAGATCCAGCAGGAAACCAAGAAACGTACTTGGACACCAAACTTGAATACACAAAAGATGGGTCTGCCTTGGTTACCGAAACCAACAGGGATGGGGTCATGATGGACTGGGAAACAGATATCATGGAACTGGCCGCTTCTACTTTGTGCAAAAGATACACCGAAAAAGCTGAAGACTTGGAAGACGAAAGCTATAACGTTCTAAACATCGGGTTCGGGATGGGAATCATTGACGGATTCATAAAGAAAGATTTGGAAACAGCACAGAGTAAAACAGGAAATACATACAAACAGTACATTTGCGAAGCACATCCAGACGTTTTGCAAAAATTGCGCACTGATGGATGGTACGATAACCCAAATGTCGTGATTTTGGAAGGAAGATGGCAAGATTGCTTGAACGACCTTTTGGACAAGGGCACTGTTTTTTTCGATGCAATCTATTACGACACATTTTCCGAACATTACCAGGACATGCTGGACCTATACGACTTGATCATCGGATTGATCAAACCAGCAGGTGTTTTCTCTTTTTTCAATGGACTGGGTGCAGATAACAGATTTTTTTACGACGTTTACAAAGAAATCGTCGTTATTGACATGAACAACTACGGTTTGCAATGCGTGTACGAAACCGTTGATGTTGCAAAGATTATGGAGAAATACGGACAAGTGTGGGACAATGTCAAGCAGTCATATTTCTCTTGCAAGCACTACTACCATCCAACCATTAACTTTCAGTAAGTGCGCATGCATTGACCTGAGAAATTGAGTTTTTCCACGCAATTTATTTTTCTCTTGGCTCAGGCATTAGACTGGGTAGGAGATGAAAACGGACCGCATAGTAAATACTGTAACCGATAAACTCTTTTGATGAAAAATTTTGATTAAAAAACTAGTCTCAATGTCCTAATAACTTAACGAAAACTCCTTTGTAGATTCAACCTTCAAAAATCGTTAAAAAACAAACGAGGATTCTTGCTTATTAATGCAACTTTTGCTTACAGATTTTTTGATCCTGTCCCCCGCCTACTTTTTGTTCTTTTTTTTTGATCTGCCTGTTTTAGCTAAGATGAAGCAGTTACCTAAAACTTTTTGCTCGTACAAAAGCTCATTGTACTTATTGGATTAATTAAACCTTCGTAAATGATGGCTTATAACCGTTATAATGTCATTTCTCCCTTAACGAATCACCTTGCGTCACATGACACTTTGTCGTTTAAAATTTTGTCAGAAATTTATGCAGAGTACCAAATAAACGACAATTGTTTCCTAAACGAGCATGTTGTTTTTCTGGTTTGCTCGTATGATTTTTTTTTTTGTTTCTTTTTGCCCGTTTGAGTTCTCACGTTCTGCAGGCCCTGGCCTATGCGCTACAATTTATACGAGTTGTTACCTGTAAGGCTGAATTTACTTGTAAACACAGTACAGGTTGTATCTTTGGAGAAATTTATTTTTAAGTTCTTAATATTCTGCAATTGCTCAAAGGCTTTTTGTCGGTTTCGATTGCAATTGATCAACTGATTCAGTTTAATTGAATATAAGATGTGATCGTATTTTATCGTTCTTACGAGAGTTCTATTTTGGGCAATCTTGTATTCATAGTATCTCGTTTAGTACATTCGGTTGCCGAATGATGCTATTTTCGAATATATAAATATATAAATATATATATATATATATAGATGAGTTTCTGACAATATCTTTGGCTTGATAGTAGCCTATTTTATCATACCTCCTCTCTCAAAATCGTCTCCAAAAAAAACCAACAACCTCAATACACACACGTCACTATGGGTTCTTTCGTTGAACAAGGTTTCGAACAGGTTAAATTTCTTTTCGAAAATTTTAAAGCATTGAGCACGGGACAACAGATCTCGATTTTGGTGCTAGCACCATTCATCTTGAACATTGTTTCTCAATTGCTATACTCCCTGAGAGCAGACAGACCGCCAATGGTCTTTTACTGGATTCCATGGGTTGGGTCTGCTGTCTCTTACGGTATGGCTCCATACGAATTTTTCAAACATAATCAAGAAAAATACGGGGACGTTTTCAGTTTCGTTTTGCTAGGTAGAGTCATGACTGTTTGCTTAGGTCCAAAGGGTCACGAATTTGTTTTGAATGCCAAATTGGCCGATGTTTCTGCTGAAGAAGCTTACACTCACTTGACCACTCCAGTCTTTGGGAAAGGTGTTATTTACGATTGCCCAAACCACAGATTGATGGACCAAAAAAAATTCGTCAAAGGTGCTTTAACAATTGATGCTTTCAGAAGATACGTTCCTCTGATTGCTGAAGAAGTTTACCAGTATTTTGCTCAAGCTAAAAATTTCAAAATGAACGATAAACCAAAAGGTGTTGCCAACATCATGGAAACTCAATCTGAACTGACCATTTTCACTGCTTCTAGATCCTTGTTGGGTAAAGAAATGAGAGCCAAATTGAACACCGATTTTGCCTACTTGTATTCTGATCTAGATAAAGGTTTCACTCCAATCAACTTTGTTTTCTCTCACTTGCCTTTGCCAAATTACAGAAAAAGAGATGAAGCTCAACAAAAAATCTCAAGTACTTACATGGAATTGATTAATGAAAGAAGAAGAAACAACGATATTCAAGACAGAGATTTGATCGATACTTTGATGAAAGACTCTACTTACAAAGACGGTGTTAAAATGACTGACCAAGAAATTGCCAACTTGTTGATTGGTGTTCTAATGGGTGGCCAACATACTTCTGCTGCTACTTCTGCTTGGATTTTGTTGCATTTGGCTGAAAGACCAGATCTACAACAAGAATTGTACGAAGAACAAATGAGAGTTTTGAAAAACGGTGAACTAGAATTGACTTACGACCTGATCCAAGAAATGCACTTGCTAAACCAAACCATCAAGGAAACTTTGAGATTGCACACCCCTCTACATTCTATCTTCAGAAAAGTCATGAAAGATATGCATTACCCAAACACCTCTTTTGTTATTCCAAAAGGTTACCACGTTTTGATTTCTCCTGGTTACGCTCAAATGCAAGATAAATTTTTCCCAAATGCCATGAAATACGACCCACACAGATGGGACTCTGACTACCAATCTTCTTACGGTACTAACGAAAAAGTCGATTACGGGTTTGGTGCCGTTTCCAAAGGTGTTTCTTCCCCATATTTGCCATTCGGGGGTGGGAGACATAGATGTATTGGTGAACATTTTGCGTACTGTCAATTGGGTACAATCATGTCTATCTTTATTAGAACTTTGAAATGGGATTTCCCAAAAGATATCATGAAGGATGGTGTTCCAAAACCAGATTTCCAATCCATGGTCACTTTGCCAACTGCTCCAGCATTCATCAGATGGGAAAAGAGAAACCCAGAACAAAAAGTTTAGTCATGTTATCAAGCTTTTGAATATTCAAAAAAAAAAAATGCGTCAGAGGACATTTACAAATTGACGATTTCAAAAAGTTTTTTTTAACTCCGTTGTACTTTATTTATTCATTTATTTATCTTAAATTACTTTCATGAAAATTTTACGTCACGCTATTCAATAATAACTTTCTCGAGTTGAAGCTCACCAAACTAGGAGCTACATGATCAGACATGTAAAGCCTCTGGTCAATCACTATTCACAGAATGATCCGGCTGCGCAATTTTCTTTGGACTCTGAATGTTTATTTCTTTGTCAGGATTGCTCTGTGTTGCATTTGAAAGAGACTTTTGAGTTTCATGTTGACTAGGCAAACTATTGTTATCAGGTTTTGTGGTTGTTGGATCAGGGCCAATGCCTGTATGGTCTGCCCCGAGTTTGTGTGATGTCTTAGTTGGGCTAGCCGATGGTTTGGGTTGGTCACTTTCTTTAGATTTTTCAGTTTGAACATCATGACCGCTAAGATTACTAGAGGACTGAAGCTCGTTCGAAACATTAAAATCAACAGTACCCTGCGCGGCGTCATTTTTGCTTTCTTTAATCACAGTCAGCTTAGAAGTGTCGTACAAACAGTCATCAGCAGGCGTTGCCTCCAAAGTTCCGCAAAAATCATCTGCCTCATCACTACTCAAACGTTTTGTGCTCTCACTATTTTTTTGAAATTTACTGTTATCCTTTGTTGCTGCTGAAAACTCACCAATAATTTCAATGTCATAATCCTTCTCAAAATGTTGCGCAGTTTTATCTACCTTTTCAGACATTGGTGAATTTGTATTAGGGACTTCTGAACTATCAGTAGTATTAAAAAGTGCTCCATCTATATTTTCAAGCTTAATTCTCTTTGGTTGAGGTGTGCCAGTGGCATTTTCGTCATTGCCAAGCGTTCTTTTCCCCTTACTACCTAGCTTCCGTCCACTGCCAGGTTTCCGTGGCTTTTTTGGTCCCGGTTTCATTTTTTCTAGCCTTTTTTCGAGTTGGATTTTCTTTTTCAAAAGTTTTTCTTCCTTTTGCATTTGCTCAAGTTGAAAACCCTCCTCATTTGCTTTATGAATATCAATCAATATACTATCCACAACACTTTGTTTGTTGAACAAAAACACCACCAAGTTCAAAAGTTCACCATCTCCGATGTTTGTGACATTTTTATCAGGCACTTCAAATGGAGCTTCGTTCAGTTCTTCTTTAACGGTTTTGTATATTCTCCATCTTCTTTTTCTTTCATTGAAAACTTCCTTTCGAAACATTTCAAATTCGGTTGAGGAGAGTTTGCCTTGAATTCTTTTCATCATGGAGGTATATTTGGCATGGGAATGCCGTTCCGGAATAACAAATTTAAACCTTGTAAACTTTTGTTTGACTATTTCTTCTCTTGCCTCCAACCGCCTTTTAAGTCTCTCTTCTGGTGTCACTTTCGGTTTCGGAAGTTTTTCAATTTTCTTAATTTTTTTCTTCTCAGCAGCACTAATTCGCGCTGATTCAATGTCTTGAAGCTCTGCATCCACAATCACAGGCTTTGCCGTATCAGATATAACATTCTCAACTGCTCCTTGGTTTTCAATTTTTGCAACTCCAGGTTGTGGAGTCTTCACAGCTTTGAAATTGTTATCGCGAATAGGCGAGTTTGACTTTTCAAGCGCCAACCTTTTGGCCTCCTGAGCCAGTTTAGCTTTTTTCTGCTGCTCTATGAAACTCTGAGGAATATCTGGCATGTTAATAACAAGGTCTGGTTTTTTTTTTTTGTAAGTTCTTTTTTTGATTTTGGTTGTTTGTTCTGAAGATGGGCTTTCTTCTTTAACAATTGGAAAAACACCTTCGACGCCTAATGGAGATGCGATTTTGGTAAAAATATCACCCACAAGATGTTTAAGATTAGGATCTGAAGCTGAGCCCGGCGTGTTGCTCAATGCCGCCAAAGATTTATCTTTGTCCACTTCAGTCTTGACTATAATTTTTTGCGGTATCACGTCACTCTGCATTTCTTTCAATACTCCATCTGGCTCTATCTTTGCTTCAATCATTTGAACATTCTTGCTTTCATCATTATTTTTGTCTTTCTCCGCATCACTGTCATCGGAGATAATAGTGATTTCTCTATTCTCCAAACCAGATTTGTTTTCAGTAACATCTGGTTCAATAAGAACAATAGGTTTACTCGAATTGCTTCCTGTTGTAGATGGGCTTTCAGACAAAGCTTTTGTAATGTTAACTCTAGCTTGTTGAATAATGTAGGCCACTTGTTTAGCAACAACTTTTTTGTCATTCTTGGTCTTGGCAATTGCTACAGCAGCTCTTGCAGCAATCAAAGCTTTTAAAGAATTGATGATGGCGATATTTTGAGGTGGGATTTGCGAAAGCAATGGCAGTAAGGAAGAAATGGCATTGGCAGCCGAAGCTGTCATTCTTTTTTGAAGCAATGTGGCTTTGGTTTCCTTCTTCTTTTGTTCTTTTCTATGTTTCTTCTCAAGTCTTTTATACTGTTTACGCAACTTTTTCTTTTCTGCTTCCAGACTGCGTTTCTCGCTCTTTTCTTGTGCCCTCTTTGACTTTTCCCTAGCGTGTGCCACTTTCTTGGCATTCTTTTCAGATTTTAAGTACGCTGGAACCGAAGGCAATGAAAGAGGCGGATGAAGAGGTAACATCCATGGTGGATGAAATGGAATTTTCTCTCTTTGAACAGGTGTCACTATTGAAGAATCATACAAGATATTAACTTTACTGTAGCGAAGCCCTTGCAACCCAAATTTGTGTTGAAATGATTTAAGGCGATCAAGCCGCTCCTTTTTTTCTGGAGCCATAGTGCTGATTCTTTCAGGCGTAGCTTGATAACTATGGTCAATGTGTTTTCCATGTTCGTCTGTGAAATACAGTCTATTCAACTCTTCTTTGCGAGCAATCTCTTCAGCCGTTAGCCTTCTGTAGGGTCTTTTTGGTTCCCCATTTTTCTTTAACCTCAAAAATGAAGGGTACGGTGGACCCCTTTCTACAATTTTTGTCAACTCTTCAATGTCCTTTTGTTTTTCTTCTAAAGCTAACCTTTTAGCTTCTTTTTTCATTAAAGATCTTCTTTTCTTTTCAGCTTTCTGCGATGCAGCCGCAAGTTTTGTTTCCTGTTTCCATTTTTTCACATACTTTTCATGGCATATTTTGGCAACTTGCTTGGCACAGTTGGCATACTTCTTTTTCAGCTTGATTTGCAACTCTTCCAAAGTTTGAGCTTTTTGTGGTCTAGTTTTTGATTTTTTGCTTTCAATTGGGGTTTCTGCACCTAAAGCAGGATCCAAACCAGGAACCGGCTCTTCAGACTCTACGACAATAGGTTCAACTACATCATCCATGAAAGCTTGGTCATCAGGATGATTTTCAATTGCTCTTTCAGTTATGACAGTTTTCTCTGTATCTTTCGCAAGCTTTTCTTTTTCTTTTTGTATTTTTGTCTTACTTTGCTCTGTTTTATTGACAGTGGCTTTGTGAGCAGGTGGTAGAAAACGTTCACTAGAAGGTCTGAAGTACTGAGAAAGCTCAGAAACAGGCTGATAAGATAATTGTACAGATTTGGAAAGCGGTCCTGGAGTATGCGATTTAGTGTTGTCGGTAGAGAGAAGCGCTTTTCTATAAGTTGTTGGAAACCTTGTAGTGAAACTTGACATTGGAAGCATAGGAGCTGTGCTCAACAAACGCTTGTGTGATTTCTTACGCCTTGAGGCCTCTTTCTCCTTTGTTGTCAACGTGCTGTCCAAAATCTCATCAATGTTGACACCTAAATCTATTTCTTGATCCGCTGCTAAGTTCTTTTTGGCTCTTCTCTCCTTTTTACTAAGTTTTTCCTTTGATTTCTTGCTTTTGCTTTTGCTCTTTGCTTTTTTATCCTTTTTCGAAAGCTTTGGAGCAACTTCTGTTATAACTTCATCTGTTGCTGATTTGGAAGCTAGCGCCATAGCGTCTTGCATGACTTTAAACATGTCAATTTCATCTTCAGCATCCCTGCTTGTATGAGGTAATGTTGTACTTTTCTCAATTGATTGGACAGTGGAACGAGCTTTGTCGGTCCTTGACGGCTGTGTTGAGCGAAGAACATTCGGGGAACGTTTTCCGACCATATCTATTTCAATGATATCAGGGCTGCTTGGTTGAGAAGGCTCTGGCTCATGAACCCTGTTTTGATCTTTTTTATTTTCTTCTTCTTCTTCTTCCGTGGAAATTTGTTTGTTGAAATTTTGGAATGTGCTTTCAACCACACTGTTGATGATATCCGCTAACTCTTTGGAAAACATGCTATTGTCATCATTGAGTCTGCTTGTTAACTTCGGTGGTTTTGTTTGTTTCTTATTACCAGTTGTTGCAGGCCGTTTGAAAGTATTCAAAGATTCATTTAAATCAACAGTGCTCATTTTATCAGTTATTTTTCCAGCAGTTGCACTTGCATTTTTTGTGGTAGCTGGCAAAATATTTTTATCACTGACGCCTTCTGTAAGTAAATTGTCAAGTGCCGACTCCACCAAATTCAGATGTTGGGCATCTTGATCTGCAGCACTCTGAGACGTTAAAACGCTTTCATTTTTTGAAGCTTTTGTCTTTCTTGGTTTACGTGCTCTTTTTTGCGAAGCACTGTCCGGTACATTAGCAGGAAAAGTTGATAAGGAATAAGGTTGCGAAAGTGCTGAATTTTGAGCTGGTTTTTTTGATGGTTTCTTTTTGTCTCTGTTGTCAGCTTTGGAACTTGAAAGCGTGCGATCTATTATCTCCACACCATTGTCGTCATCGTCATCGTCTATGATAGCTTGATCATTATTTCCTGTGTCTTGTTCCATGCTTTGCAAAGACATCATTATTGCATTTCGAAAGTGTTCCTCGTCTGCTCTGCCAAAAAGGTTAACGCTTGGCTTACGACTGCCATGCCCTTGATCAGTCTCTGGGAAAACCCCTTGTGTGAGCAGTTGTGCCCAATCCTGGTCTTGTACTAAAGAGCCCCTTCTTGAGAAATTGGTGCCAGTATTATTAGGATCATTGCTATCTGTGCGCTGAAGAGGTTGAGTTCCGCGATTTTGCGATGCGCGACGTTGCTGACTCATCAAATTTTGTAGAGATTGTGTCAAGTAGTCATTATACGCACTGGATCGTCTTCTTCTGGCATTTGTCGTTTGCTGGGGCATCAAGAGGCTGCTTCTGCGGGATCCTGTGTTGGGGACCGAAGCAGCTAAACTTTGAGAGGCGGCTGCTGATGGCAAATTGGATAAAGCACCATCTGCAAGGTCAGATATACTGGGATACTCAGCGTTTTGTCCATCACTACCTTCATGACCATCTTGTCGATTTTTACGCGTTTTAGTTGACTTTTCGGAATTATTTTCGTTTTGCAATGTTTGCTCTGCAGCGTTGTCCTGCTCAGAGTCTAAATTGGACTGTAGAAATAGATTTTCCACAAGCTGAGTAAAATTGATATCTTCGTTTTCCTCCTGTTGTTGTGACATGATTGGAAGCGTTAAATATGCAAAGTTTGGGCAGAAACCTTTCTGTCAAAGTGTAGGTGATATTTGTCTATGTGTTAAATAACTGCTGCAATTAGTGGGAATGTTGATTAAGTATTTGTTGGCTGCTTTTTGGTTTTCTTCGTAATTTTTTGTTTGGTGTACCGGTTCAATTTATCGATTGTTTATTTACTTGCCAGACGCATTTGCCTTTAGTCTTTTTTTTGGTTTTCTTCCGGGCGGATGCATCGTTTCTTTTTTCCGGTGAACAAACACGAAAGACGTCACCAAAAACGCAAGGCACGTGATTTGTTCTACAACTGACGGTTGGAAGTGGCATTAAATCGACCACTGCTAAAAAGCCTTGGCACAAGCAACCTCTTGTAACTGTATACACAGTTGCTGAGCCAGATTAAAGCAATCTTCAAGGTTTGCATGACCAGCTCTGCAAACTTTTTAGGCCTAATGGTAATTTCAGTTGTACAGACTGACGATTTGTCAGCTCGAAGAGTAAAACAAGAAATAAATACTTATTTAACTTTTCAAACGTAATTTATAAATCCTAAATATCACTTAAACAATGTATACATCCCTTCACAATAAACAAAAACATGGTCGCTGGCCCAAGTTTTAACACATCCTAAACTTTTACTTTTCTGTGGCTTGAGGTTCAGGCTTCTGGAATGTAAACTCATAAAACTTCCTGTACTGCTCCGTTTCCCTGACTTGTTGTTGACTCAAAGCTAATTGGTCATTCACTGAAGAAGTCAACGTTTTGCTTATAGGCGCAGTGTTGTAGTTACCATAGGAGTCAGCATTCGAAGTCTGGAACCCTGTATCATATACTGAGTGAGTAGAGTTACCGTATGTTTGACTTTGGTCCAAACTTTGATACTGTTGTTGTTGTTGTTGTTGTTGTTGTTGTTGTTGTTGATGGTGGTTTTGAACAGGTGTGCCGGCAGAAGGAACAGGAGAAACGTATTTGTTCATATGCTGATGCTGTGGCAAGGTGCTGGCAGGTTGGTGATACAAAGAAGAGTATGGAGCAGCAGCTTGTTGTTCCGTGTCTAACGAAGGATAGTCATCTGCGGTGTTTTCATATCCCTTGTTCTGGTAATTACTGCTTGCAGGTGCTCCGGCATTTGGATTATTGTAGAAACTGACAGATGGGATCAAATTTTGGATATGCTGGAAGTTTTCTTTTGTGACAGCCAATTGTTGAGCCAGGTTGTTAACTTGTTGGTTGTTATTCAAACTGGAGCCATGGAATTGAGGCTGAGTGGCCATATGAGAAGTCCCATTGAACGGAATCCCATTGTATTGTTGCTGGTGAGTCACTGGAAGAGGCAATTGTTGCGTGGCATTCAGAAAAGCTCTCAGAGACTCATTAGAAGATTGAGAGGAGTTGGATTTGATAGGTTCTAATCCGGCATCCTCGATTGAGGACTGATCATCGGAACGCGGAGTTATTTGACTGTGAGGACCAGCAACTGTGTTGGTGTTGTGGACAACCATAGGTGGTGAAGTGACGAAACCAGAAAAGTTAGAACCCATACCAGGTTTTCTACCAATCTTGGCATTTTTAGCACCAACTTTGCTCTTTTTGTTGGTATTTGCCAAATTAGAAGCCAGTTTCTTCAAAGCATTCTTCTTCTTACCCTTTTTGTTTTTTATTTCTTTGATACCTTCTATGTTTTCAGAATGAATGACAATTCTGTTGTCACTAAGTTTTTCGATAATAGGAGTGTATGCATGTCCCTGAGACAAAGAAGGGCTGGTGACAGCGCTCAGATTTCCCTGATGACTTGCACTGCCACTGCTATTAGTGCTTCCAGCAGTTGGATGGTTCATTGGTGTCTCTCCAGACGAGGAAGACGAATGAGGTGAAAAGAGAGATTCCTGTGCCAATTCGGCCATAATGTCAACTGCTTCTCTATTTGCAAAAACTTTGGGTTCCACAATACTCTCTTTTGAAGAAATATATCTAGCAACCCCATTTTCAGATTTGATCAATTTCAACGTGTATTGAGTCAATTTATGTTGAGAAGATTTTTGAGGCAGAGATGTAAAACCTTCTGGCAATTTGCAACAAGACCCAGTGGCAATATGTTTTTCACACCATACCTCAGAGTTTTCAAAAGGTTCTCCACACATCCCACAATTCCCTGGTGTTTTCAATCTATCTTTCAGCGATGTTCCCTTTGGAATGATAAAATGTTTGGTTTTCAAATGAGTCTTGTAAGTGTCTCTTCTAGAAAACCCACCAGTTGGATGACATCTGAAACTTGGATCAACATGAACATCAAAAAAGGGACAGTGATAGGCTTTTTCAACAGCATGTTTCTTGATATGTCTGGTCAAATACCCTCTAACAGTAAATTGTGCATCACAATAGTGGCACACATACAACCGAGGTTGGTGTGGTTGTTCTTCTTCCATTTCTTTTCCCTGATCGTTTGAGACTTGTCCATTTGTTGTTGTTGTTGTTGTTTGTTGTTGTTGTTGTTGGTTAAGATTGTTCTTCAACAGCGAATCTGAAGGACTCGAATTTGGAGTATTCAAACTGTTCATGTTCATTGGGATATTCAAGTTGTTCATTTGCATTGGAGTGTTGACTGGCATTTGCATTGGAGGAATCATAAGAACGTTTGAGTGCATATTTGGCATGCTGTTTATATTCTGAGCGGTTTGCATATTCTGCATATGTTGCATGTTTTCCGTGTTATTCATATGGGGTAAAACGGCCATGTTCATATTGTGCATATTCATGTTGAAAGGTTCATTGTTATGTAAAGACATATCCAAGGAACAAGGAACAGCAGTGGCATTGTTGTTCAATGTGTGATCAACAACAATTGAGTTTGGGAATAAAGAACCCGATTGAGCGGGTATGAAATCTTCTTCATCATTTTTGCCCTTTGAAGCTGCGTGGTCAGAGTTTCGAGTAGTTGTGGTTACGTTCTTGTCTTGACTGTTGGTACCAACCTCGTGCTTGGAAGCTAGAGTTTCAGTGTTTTGCACAATTCTTTCACTTGATTTTGTTTTTGGTTCTGTTTTATTCTTAAGAGGAGTGTACCCATCACTGTTATTGCCACCACCAACAACAACAGTATTAACTAGTTTATTAAAAAATCCAAAAAGTTTGGTGGATATTTTTTTCAACATTGAGGAGCTCTCTGTATTTACTTTACTCGAAGCTTCAATTTTTTTCGACATACTTGTTATGATCTTTTTCGCTTGAGATAATGATGTTGAAACTTGTCTTGTTCAATTCGATAAGTAACGGAAGGTTTGGTGTAATGACTTTTCGGTTGCCTTTTGCAGTATATGATTTTTGCTGGTTGTAGTAGTACGTAATTTTATTTGATTGCAGCGATGTGCTTAGTTAACTTGGTTTCTTATTTAATAATTTTGGATAACCATATCAGATGTAACGGCTAAAATCCTAATTAAACAAGCAAACATACTGACAAAATACACGAAAACAAGGCTTAGCTGCAAAATACTTGAAATAGTCATTGCCTAAAAATCAAACTTCGGCAACGACTTCCAACAATGCCCAGGCTGATAATTTTACGACTCCTGAAGGCAATTACACCCGACATGGAGCTAAGTACAAGAACTTCACTTACCAAAAAAAAATACCCGTCAACTATAAGAAAAAACATCAACATCAACAATAAGACTTAAATGTTACAACCTTTCAAGCCTGGAACTTCCTGAATGTCAGTCGAAAAAAAGACTCGAAATGACTGAAATACATCAAAGTTGGAGAAAACTTGGGTCGAGATTAGTCAGGTTCAACAGTTAAAAAAAGGTCGTTTGCGGGAATTTTGAACGACAATTTCAATTTGTCGTTGTTGAACGCAGATAAGAAGAGGAGGAAGAATTACACAGCAAGACAAAAAAAAACAAAAAAAGAAAAGAAAAAAAAAAAAAAAAAAAAAAACTACTTTGAAGCAGAAAACACCGCACAAAAATTTAACAAGTAATGCTGACGCTGAGGGTAACTTGTGTCACGTGAAATTGTGCGTGTGTGACAACGACGGTTTAATTGAAAGGTTTAATCAATTGCTAGAACATCTCAAGGTAGTAGACACCAGAAAGGGACTGATCCTAAGGAAAGGTTTGAACAAATACAAAAGTTCATAAATGCTTTTTAAAACTATAAATGCTATTGGTTAGAAGAACAGGAAAGGTTCCTTTTCTAAAAGTGCTAGTTTTTCGTATTACCACGGTTCAAAATGTCTTGGTGAGAGTCATCCAGCTCGTCATCTTCCTCCTCATCGTCTTCGTCTTCTTCGTCTTCCTCTTGGTCTAAGTCAAAAAGGGTTTGGTAGTCTGGTGGATGAGAGGCGTAAATGGAGCCCGTTGCAGAGTTAACTGCCATTGTGGTTAAATCGTTTGTGCGTTTCTGTTCTTCTTCTTCTTTTTCCTCCCTTTCTATTCTTTGCTTCTCCATGTATCTGTACCAGTTATAGTAGCACACGTCCAACATGATAATGACCATACCAAGCCAATTGATAAAACTTTTAATCCTTTCATGCAATATCAGCATAGACACCCAAATCGTGATAAGCTCTTTGAAAATACCTGCAATACTCAATGTCAACACTTTTGATCTTTGCAATATACCAAATTCACAGATTGTCATAAAAAACACTTGAATACCGGGAAACAAAATGAAGGAAATGCCCATGAAAAAATGTTTGGCATTGAAATCACCTGTATTAAAGGTGAACAATTTGTAAAAAATGATTTCAAAACTTGGTCTTTCAAAAATAAATGAGGCTAGAAGTAAAGTAATTCCCATGATTGGGGCTAACTGATTGATTGTGTGAATAGGGTTCTTCTTCTTTTTCTTTTTCTTTTTTTTCAGCTGACTCTTTTGGGTTATCCCTGTTTCACGGCTAGCTCCAGAAAATTGTGTCCGCAGACCATTTCCCTGTACAGGGCTTGACAAAACATCACTTAGTGGGAAATCTTCTGTGTTTCTGCTTTTGATAGACCCAGGTATACCCTCTTCTGCACCTTCTACAGCTGCTTGAGCAGCAGCATCTTTTTTCTTCAAAACCATCTGGGTGTAAACCCATCTCAAACCACTCAAACACGCACTAAGCACAACACAGATAACACCAAAAATAAAAGTCCAAGCACTCTCATCGTCATCTCCAGAGTCAGAAGCAGAAGAAGGTTTGAACGCCATGCACACAACACCAACAAACATCACTCCAACGACAATCCCCAATTTCCAATGATACTTCTCCAATCTGAACATACATCCAAACAGTAGAACAAACGCAATAGAACTGGATTTGATAACGGTGTAGATCGTCAACGGCACATATTTGAAACTCAAATTTCCAAACCCGATATCTCCTGCACTAGCAACCGCAGTTGGAACAATGAATTTGATGTAATAAACTAACTTCTGCCTTTTATCCGTGGTTATAACTTGTGGGGTGCTTTGCAAATGCATATCACTTAAAGATTCTCCCATTGCACTGCTTGCAGCGAGCCTCTGTGATAAACGACGTTGTTTTTTCAGTTTCTTAGCTTTTGAAACCCGAACGTAGATGAAGGATATGATCCATAAGAAAAATTGATGCACTGAAGTGATGAACAATGGGTACGGAAGTTTTAGGCCGTATTTCGGGTCCAACATCCATTTGTTATACAGCGATAAAGAAATGGAACAGAAATACCAACCGAGAATCAATGAAAGAACGGCATATGAACTTCTCGTTATTGGTATGTAATGTGCAATTTTGGCCAAAATTGACAACGGTGGTGAAGACATGAAAGAGCAAGGGGGTCTGCGTGTATTTTTTTTTTTGCTCTTGGGTGTGTATAACTCGATATTTGGATATAGAACATTAGATGAAACTGCTTGTTCATATCTTGTAAACAACGACAATTTACGCGAACAAAACGACACGGAGATTAGCAACGTGACAAAACAATAGTTCACCAAAGATACAAAGTCATGTGATGTGAGAGGTGGGCAAGGCATTTGCAAGAGAGATGATTGAGGAGCGAGCGAATAACACACGCTCTGAAAACATACAATGATGTGTTTTGTCAGGCACGCTTGAAATAGGTTTCTATTATATACAGGAAAGTTCTTGGAAGTAGTTGCACTTTGTTCCTATGAGCTGCGCGGACTTTCGCTTCGCTCAAGTTGTCTTTGCTCATTTTTTCTTGTGGGTGTTCCCATCCCCTTCCTGGTACTCGTAATACCAAATTTTATTTGGTGGGTACTCTGTAGGAATTCTAAACTCTTTTGGGAATCTATGCTTCATATCCTTTTTGTTAGCGGCCTCGTACAGTTCTGGGCTCAATTGCTGCAACACAGACATCGCTTCGTCCATTGACGCATACTGGGCCTCTAAGCGCTGGTTTCTTTCTGCCCTCACGTCTCTTTGGTATTCGGCCCAACATCTTTGGATTGTTTCGTGCTTGATAAGGTCTTCTGGGCACAATTTCAATCTTTTCGGTTGTTTTCTGTTTGCACTCAAAACAGACATTTGCGTGATAGCTTTTTTCACATTCGATGATAGCTCTTTACCCTTTGTTCTTTTGTATCTAACAAATGTCATTGACAGTGTCTTTGCCGGAAACAAAGTGGATGGGCTGGTGCAATTTTTAGCGGACTTGAAAACGGTGGATTTGAGCATTCTGATCGAAGTTGGAGTTACACCTGACAAATCTAAATGAGTTGTGTTATTGCTGCAGTCTTTATACTTTCTTTTTGGTTTTATCTCTTGCCAAACTTGGGCAATATCAAAACTATCACATCAGTAAATCTGTACGTATGTCCCATGAAGAAGAAAAAAAAAAATTTTCTTCAATTGAAGTTAGAGAGCATATAAAAGGCTAAAAAAAATATGTTGTGTCACGTGGTATATGAAGAATGATTTATGCTCGAATTGCGTAGCAATCAATCTAACAGATTTAGTTTTAGTTTAAGCTTATCCAGCAATGAGCTGGGGCCACAATACAAGGAGGTTTTTTACTCAAAGTATAGTTAATGAAAATTGATATGTATTCAAAAGAATTGTCAGCTTCCAATGTGTTTGTGCTTCGAGCAGTTGTCGTCTTGGACTATGTTTTCTATCAACGCACCATTAGAAAAGGATTACTGAGGCCACTTGTGGATAAAATTGTCTAGTGTGCATCAAAGTTAATCTATAGAAGTTTCTTGCACAGCTTTGCCGTTTTTCTGTGTTTCACTTCAAGAGTTGCTCTTCAAAGTCTTTGTTTTATAGAACTTTTTGGCTAACCATCAAATCAACCATTTTTTCATTTTTTTCAAGGGCGGCTCTTTTTTTTTTTTTTGAAGAGAATGAATTTGGCGCCGAGAATTTAATGTCTAATAATATCCCTACTGGATTGTTGCAATGTGCTAATCAAAAAAACAGGATAACCATTTCTTACTGAAAAAAACGTAATCACATAAGCAAGAAACCACAACGCCAAATGAGTGATCAACAACCTCCGTACAAGAATAATAACACAAGACAAGAAAATCCAAACCCCTCTTACCAAAATGAAAAGAGGGAATACGGTGAAAAGAAAAACACCAATATTACAGGATATTCAAACTCTGGCGATGGTCTTCAGAGCCAAAGCTCTCTCGTGAATAACAACGATGGTTTGCCCACCTATGATGAAAGTATGCAAGCCGCGGGGCAAGTCCCAGAACAAGCAACGCAAAATAACTATAGTGCACAGTACATTCAAACGCGCCTTGAAGCAACGAGACCTCCTACAAACAACATGAATGCTCCGTACGTTCATTTTCCACATCCTAGAAGCAACACAAATTTCCCAGGTGGCCAGACAACGACATATAATAATGTGAGTCGTCGTTAATTTAGGACTCAAGAGACCAATAAAAAGGTGTTTTGCTCTCTTATTTTATTGTCGCTAAGGTAATGAAAAGTGGTGAGGTGTATAATATTTTTATAAATATAGTTTCCAATAATTAGATGTCAAAATTTTATTTTTTCTTCGGTTGCAATGGTTGAAAAGATAAACCCAAAAGATCGTTTTTAGAATCTTGCGTTTCAGATGGCACGTTCAGTGCTTGAAACTCAGAAACCTCGTTGTCTATTTGCCCAGGTTTAGACGATAGGCTTATGTCATCAAAATGGGAAGGTTCAGAGTCAGTGTTTTGTCTATCAACTACTTTAGCAGTTTCTGAAGAGCCTTCCTCCTCAACACTTTTTGCGTGAGAGCTTCGCCTATCAGAGCGAGGTTCTGCATGCTCTGAGCTCTTGTCCAAAGATGCATTTCTAATGGATTGTATAATAGTGTTATCCTCGTCGTTCGTTTTCTTGTTACTAGCTAGTTTATAACTTATTGTGCTCATATCCATCAAATGCATTTCTAAATTTGGTGCATCACTTTCTTGATCGGAAGATAAATTCAGATCTCTACTGTTCCGAGGTTTGCTACTGAGCTTGCTGCCACTATCGCCATCCTGGTGAGCGTCGATAATTGGCTTACTATTGTGGCTTGTGCTGCTTGCTGTTGACCCCCATAACCAACTTGACAGCTTTTTATTCTTGTTTTTGTGTTTCGAACCCTTTTTCTCAGAGAGGTCTCCAGGCTTTGCTTTTATAATAGTTGGCCTAAACTCCAGCAAAGGATCCATTTTGAAATGAGAATGAGAAGGGTCTTTGATAGAAGAAGTGTTAGTTGGATTGAAGCTGATAGCATTGTCTTCAGATGCTGTGTTTTGAGCGTTGTGCAAACTGGCAGATCTTTGTTTCCTGCTGACGTCCAACGCTGTCAAAGTGAGCAAGTGTTTACTAGCCATACTTAACAATTTTTCATTTGTGATGTGCGACTCGATTGAAGATGTTCCTACCACTGCATTTCCAGTTGAATCTGTTTTTGAGTCATGCGCCTCTTCATCGTTTTTTTCTGAAATCATTTCCTCACTGCGCTGAGTTTGCGCTGTGTTATTATCTGTGCTCCATGAAAATAAAATATCACTACCTTGATTGTTCCACTTTGTGTCACTACTTACAGACGACCTAGTGGTAGTTCCTGCAGGCAAATTTCTTGATACAGCCATAGTTTCTGAGCTGTAAATATTATTATCCAGTCCCATACCAGCTTCTTGGTCAGCCCACTTTTGAATCACATTTCCAATGGATCTTTCAAAAACCCTTTTAGCGGCTTCTCGATCATGCGAACTTAAACTTTTGCCTCTCAAATTGCTGTTGACCTTAAAAAAGGTTTTACGAGCGTTAACAGTGGTGTCAAGTAATTCGTAGAGTGTGTGAGTTTTATCAGCCCCTTGCAGACCCTTATCCTGATCAATGGAATTTTTCTGCTCTTCTTTAGCCAAAGATGAAATTGTACTGTCATCTTGCAAAATTTCATTTATTAGGGCTTCTATATAACTCATTGGTATGAATTATTTAGCTTTAGAAAAAAACTATTCAATTTGCTGTCGTTTTGCAGTACAATTTGCTGTGTTGCTGGGTTTAGTCAGTACTTGTACTGAGCACTTCTTTTTCAAAACGGTTTATCCTATACTAACTATAAAATCAAGAATCAGGTCTAGTGGAATTAAATAAAATTCAATCACGAGCGTCGTTGGAAACGACGGATGTGTGCTTTTTTATTTATTTTTTTTGTCTCACGTGATTATGAAAACGATACAGCACGGCATTTGTGGTGTTTTTCATTGTAATATGACACCAATGATAAGAAACAATTCCTAAAACGAATACAACAAGAACCACACATATGAACTGAAAAGGGTAAAGGCTATAGACTTGATGTTTGCTCTAAGAGTAAAGTTTGTGACTGAATTGCTTGTTTTGGGCTTGAAACTGATTTCAGCCCCAAAAGCGGTATTTTTCAAGCTCAAACTCAAATTTTGGATACTTAACAATGCTTTGAATAGCTTGGAAAAGTGTATGAACACTTGAAACTGTTTGAACAAAAAAAAACTTGCAAAAACTTAGAGTTTGATTTGGAAAAGCATCGGATTTTTACGATTCAAACTCGATGCGAATTGAAATCAAAGAGTTGAAGAAAGGGCCTTTTTTCACGGTTGTTTTATTTTTGCATACCAATCCAATATTTGCTATCCGTATTTTAAACACTTGCAAGATTTACTGAAAAGAAAAAAAAAAAAAAAAAAAAAAACGATAGCGGCTTCAAAAATTCAGGTTTTTTTTTTTCATTTATAACAAACTTGAATAGTTGAATATTGGCATCTCTACTATTTTTCAGATCTGAGTCATCGCAATACCGAACAGTTACACAGTGAAAAAATGTGAAGAAAAGAATCTCCGCGAGCGGCATTACAAAATTTATGCACCTTGCATCGATAAGTCTTGATTCAAAGCTCTTTATAATTTATGTATATATACAATGCATCTCAAAATTATCACGGTTTTACAAATTGTAGTGGTTCTTCATGTTACACCCATTTATCTAAATATATGTATGCCAAAGAAAAAAAAAAAAAAAAAAAAAAATATATATCAACACCAACCGGAATGCCCCAATTTGGTCACCATTTCAAAGAAAAGTATTTCCAAGATCTGGAAAAAGACGTTGTGCTAATCAATCATGGATCCTATGGTACGACTCCTTCCATGGTCATTGATGAGCAAATCAAAGCTGCAAGAGAGCATGAAAACTATCCTGACAGATTTCAACTGTTCACCGGTGGTGAAAAGTACATTGAACAAGTGAAAGCTTTGACGGATTACTTGAATTTGCAAGAAGTCTGGAAAAGTGTTGTGCTTGTTACAAATGCGACTATTGGAGTTAACACAGTGTTGAGATCTTATCCATGGAATTTCCAAAAAGACAAAGTGTTGATTCACTCCACCACATATGGGGCTTGCGCAAACACAGTAGAGTTTTTGAGGGATTACTACGGTTTGCAATACGAAATTGTGCAATTGAGTTATCCTATGGAAGATGTTGATGTCGTTGCAAAATTCGAAGAAAAATTGGCTCACGGTGGCTTCACAATGTGCATGTTTGATCTGATTAGTTCTATTCCTGGTGTTACACTCCCATACGAAAATTTGATCAAACTATGCCACAAATACAACGTTTTGAGTTTGGTTGATGGTGCTCATGGAGCGGGGCTTGTTGACTTCCAATTCATCAAAACATGCAAACCAACATTTTTGGTCTCTAATCTACACAAATGGTTGAGCGTTCCAAAATCATGCGCCATGCTATACGTTGACCCAAAGTTCCATTCAACCATCCAATCGTTCCCAATTTCTTGGAATTACCACTTGAAGCCGTCGTCCCCGGACATGCTTTTGCTTGAGAAGTTTGCCAAGACAGGGACAAATTCGTACACAAGTTATATGTGTATTAAAAAAGCTATAGAGTTCAGATCTGAAATCTGTGGTGGTGAAGCTAACATTAACAAGTATCAAATTGAACTGAGACAAAAAGCAGCACCAAAAATCATTGAGATTTGGTCAAAAGGTGCGACCCAAGACAGAGCCACTTTACTGGAAAACTCAACCTCCACTCTGTCTTCTCCTGGAATGTTCTCGATCAGATATCCAATTGATAAAATCAAGTACAGAAAAGTGTACGAAAAGCTTGTTTCCGATCCATCATACTATGTATCTTTTAATGCTAAGTATTTGGACTTGGTTGTGAAAAAGTACAAAACATACTCTATCTTTGGTATCCATAACAACGAGTTATATTTTAGATTTTCTCCTCAAATATTCAATGAAGTTGAAGATTTCGTGATTGGTGCCAAGGTCATTGACAAAGCGGTTTCTGAAATTTTGGACCAGGAATTGTCAAAATTCAATGCAGAAAGCATCAACTCTAAACTTTAGTGCACACTGCGGTGAGCATTTGATTTTGCCTTGTATTTGTTATTAAAATTCTTATATAAAGTATTTTATCGCTGAAAATTATATTCAAAACTTGCAAAAAATAATAATCTATTTTTTGTTTGAAGCACTTAATCTTTGTAAGCATTGCGTTTTTTTCGCGAAAGGTGACGCTGCAAAAAGAAAATCAGAAAACACAAGGCAAGTTTTTCACTATCGAAAGTCAGAATACAGTTGTCCGCGATTAAAGATCCAAACAAACAAAGGCAAATAGAAAAGACAACTACAACCAGGCCTCATCTGCCAAAACACCAAAAACTACACAACCATAACTGCAATGATTATTCCACAGTTTCCAGAACTAGAAGTAACGATCAAACTGTTCAAAGACTGTCCAAAAGAGTCGTTCCCACGTGTTGACTCCAGCTTTGGGATTATTGATGCAGCTAATATATATTCAACCAATGTGTTATACACGGCGATTTATAAAGCCCTTATAGAGTCTAAATACCATAAAATGAGAACTAAAAACTTGAACAGCGAGGTCATACTGTGTCTTTACGCTAGCACAAACATCGGTGAAGCGTTCAGAACAATTGGGCTGAACCAAAACACCACAAAAGACATCATAACGATTTCCATTGCAGATAAAAACAGCACAGCCGATATCAATCAAGACATTCAAGGCGGGGAGTGTGCAGATTTTAATGATGCTAATTTAGCTGAAGTGCGTGATGTTGAAAAGATTAAGTCAATTTACAAGATAAACCAAGAATTGACCAAGGGCAAACATGATTTGGAAGAACTTATCGTTAACTCAATTCAGTTGAGAGGAATTTAAATGTTCTATAAAAGTCTATTAATACCTAGTGTGATCAGGCTACTTCTGTGTTTTGCTTTTCTTCTGATATGTAGCATCCCAAACCTAAAAATGCCTCAGTCAACAGACGGTCATACACAACAGAAGTTTGAAACCCAGAAGCGATAAAATCTTTCCGTTTCTCAAGCTGCACAATGAAGGGGTCATTATATATATCTGTAGTCAACTTGTAACGTTTGCTCAAGTCTCTGTCCCCATTGAATGGAGTAAAAGGTGTCTTTGACACATCTTTTTTTCTCAACTTCCCGTTTTGCAACATTGTGTATGGATTGTTTCTCAAAACTTTGTTCAAATCTTCTAGCTTTCTTCTTGCAGAAGACTTCTTAAGTTTGACTGTTTTCTTCACGTTTTCGATAACTTCATCAGAGGAGTTACCCATTGACAACTGATTGACAATTTCTTTCTTGGCCCACTCGGCGTTGGCCCTTTCTTCTTGCTCTATCTGTCTTTCCAAAGACCGTTTTTTCATCTTCATCTCTTTTTCAAACTTCTGTCTTTGCTCAAAATTCATGATATCCTGTCTGCTTCTCTCAACATTCGCCAAAATCAGCTGCCTGTTCATGTCTTCATACGACTTCAATTTCTCTTCAACATTGACAACATCAATCCCATTATCCAAGTTGTAAATGATGTCCTCGACTTCTTCCAGATACTTATTGAATTCATCCTGATCTCCTTCAAAGTCATCTAGAGTCTTGTTGAAAACATTGAACACTCTTTTTCTGATGTCTACTTCTTTCTCAACACCAACATCTTCAAAAACTTGAGATTTAAACTTGTTTCTTCTTAAAATCTTGTCACAACCGATGTATGGACACTGTGCAGGACCCAAACTAAATATTCTATCAACACAAGATTCACAGATCTTGTGATAGCATTCAGGATTCACCAAAAATCTCATGTTTGGTGACAAATACCGATCTGTTTTACAGATCGGACACATTTCACGTCTTTCTTCTTCATCCATTTTGAGTTGTCGAGTCCCGGTTTACTTGCACCTTGAAAAAAAAAAAAAAAAAAAAGTGGTCTTCTGCTCTTTGCTGTTAATCTTGATTATTCCTTCAAGAAGCTTGGTTTGATCTTGTTTGCTTACTAAATATGTGATGCATAAAACTTTCTTATCGTTAATTTCACAAAGCTGAGTGCAATTTTATAAAATTGAGCTTCGGACTCATTGCCCAAAAAAGAATTTAAACCGAATACCTACTCAAAAAAAAAAAATAGATAACTCGGATGCACGAAAAGCTTCTTTTGCAACCTTTTTTGAAACACCCCATTGTGTCTGATTATGAAACATTACCCAAGGAAGTGCGATGCCCTTAACACATCTTCCACAAGAGCCCCTCTAGTAGAGCTTCCCGCTCAACGAAGCACTCTGAGATACGCTTTTAAACAGGAGTGCGGGCGTTTGCATGAGCACATGACAATATTGAAGAGCGTGTCTGGTCACTCGATGATAAGCACTAACACAAAAACCAGGCTGCGGCATCTGCAGACGATCTTGGTCCCACTTGCGACATTTTCTGTTATGGCGTACGGATCCTGGGCATATGGACATTTGTTTTGTTACAAAGTGATATACCAGCATTTGAAAATGCATAAATCAGTAACTATTGGTTTGATAATAACAGAGGTTGTCCTTTATTGCTACAGCATTTTTCTTTGGTTCAGCATTGTGTATCGCGTGGGGCCGGGATATCAGCCCACTGTATTACCTTATGGACAGATCACTACCGTGGATACTGATGATTTTGTGCCCCAAATATCTTATGACCCAAAAGAGCAGCATAACAACACTACGCAGAACGAAGCACAGCCATCAACACATCAATCAAGCAACTCCCCTAGCTCCGCGTATTGCTCGCGGCCTCCTCAGGTCTATGTTTGTGATGCAAACGGTTACCCACCTTGGTGTACAATGTGTCAGTCGATTAAACAACCCAGAACACACCACTCAACCCATTTAAACAAATGCATATGGAAATTTGATCATTACTGTTTTTGGATTGGCCAGGTCATTGGAGGCGCCAACTATAAGCTTTTTCTGCAGTTCACACTAACTTTGGTCTTGTTGACGACACTAATCAGTATTTCCATTATTGCAGTGTACTTTCCCAACATTAACAGCACTCATCACCAGGTTCTACATGAAAACAAACTGATTGAAGCAAATGTGATTGTGATTTTCATACTGTCCACTGTCGGTGGCATTATGTGCTTCATGTTGCTTACAGAGCATTTTTGGTTTATTGCAAGAAATCAAACATCTATTGAGGTGATTCAGCGGAAACATTCTTCCAAAAGCGCTTACAGGGAGTATATTGCAGTATATTTTTCTGAAAGAGGTGAAAGAAGAGTTATAGAAGCACCTTACAACATTTTACAAAGACGGTATTGGACAAGAACGTCTATTCTCAAAAATTTTAAACAGCAAATAGGTCTTTCGCCATGGCAATGGGTACTCCCCACCAGTGGTAAATACCAAGAACTAGAGTTCACATTAGGAAAAAAATACAGTAGATTTGTCGAGGCAAATCTTGCAAGCACCACAAGAATCCACGTTGAAGGTGATTATTTATAAGTTTCATAGGAAAAAGAGGGAAAATCTTGCATTTTTTATATAGATTAGTCCGTCATAAATACAAGTGCATTCTATTTTTTCGAATCGTAGTAGTAGTGAACCAATTCAAGCTCTGTGTTTAAGGTTTCTTGTCTGTAGTTTATTCTGATGTCAGGGACATTAGTTTTTTCCACATCGTTACCTTCAACACCTTGTTCTTCAAAATGGTGACCGATCCAATGACGTTTGATACTGCCTTCCCAACCACTTTGCAAAACAGAGTTTCTAGCCAATTCACACATGTCAACATTGCTCAATTTGTAAATTTGAGCAGCCACACTGTACTCTTCGATCAATGGCTCTCTGGTGTATGAAAATTGCAATGGGTCATCTGTACTCAAGGAAACATTCAAACCTCTCTTGAAATATGCCGGGAACGGGTTCTTGTCATAAGTCAAAAATAGAGCATTGTTAGACAATGGAGACATGGCCACGCCAACTTGATCCAAGTAGTACAAGTATTGAATGAACGGAACTTTTCTCAACAAGATACCATGCGAAATCCCTTCTGCCAACAAATAAGCAGACACCAAATGCTCTGGATCACCGGCTTCCCCACAATGAGGTCTCAAAACAAAAGTATTGAAGCCTCTTTTGGCTCTCCATTGATTCAAGTAAGCCAAATTAGAGAACAAATAGAAAATGTAATAAGAGTATGGAGGATTGACCATTGAGTCCCACTGACCTGGTGGAGGGTATTTTCTGTGAAATCTTCTATCCGGTTTGCTTTCGTCGTCAACACTATCAAACCCAATAACTCTTTGTAAGAAAACATGAAGTTTAGGATGTGATGATGGATCTCTTGTGACTTCCAACAATGGTTTGAACAAATTGGTCAAAATGTCGCCAAAATTCTCAACCAAGTTTGTTTTTTTGTAAATGTCGTACAATCTTGGAACTTGCACCAACCATCTCAGATTGTGAGAGTACAACTTGTTATCAACAACCCACTCTGCCAATTTGTCCCACTCGTCAATGGATCTACCGTAAATCGAAACTCTGTATTCAACGTTTTGGTATTTTGTTGTTTCCAAATCAGACAGAACTTCTTTTGTCAATTCTGCCAAATATCTCCCCTTGATGTAGTTGTCCGTTTTCAAAAAAATTTCTCTTAATCTCGACTCCCCAATTGGATTATATTTCAAGTTGAATTTGTCAAATCTGTGAAAAGTATCCTTGTGAGCATGCATGTCCAAAGTGTCAATGGACAAGTCATACCCAGTTAGATTCAAAGATTCGAAAACTTCGTTTAGCGTCAAAACTTGGTTATCTCTGAAAATTACTTTTTCATCACCGTGATGTCTCAATTTATGCTTGATAAATCTCAACAAATGTTTTTGGTTCATGCATGCACTGTGATGAACGTGAGTGTCAACTTTTCTGACATTGTAAAAATCTCTGTGAGGATTCTTCTTTGAAACAGACGTTTCTTGATACTCGTTCAATAGCGAGTACATATTCCATCTTGCTTCCAAGTATTGTAATCTTCTGAATGCAAAAGATTTTGCAGGCCCGTCTGATGAAATCGAAATGATTCTTTCCAAATCTATGTAGTAGTCTCTTAAAGTTGGAACTTGGGCAATCAAAGTTTTCTCATTTTTTTGTTCACCATTTTGATTGGTTGCGAAAACAGTGTAAACACCATCGCTGTTCAAATCAAAATCAAACTCTTTGTCTAATCCTGGTATTTCACATTTTGCAAAATCGAAAACAACCATATCAGGTTGGTTATCAACTTTGATAACCGATTTTGTTTGAGCATCGTATGTTGGTTTAGGTGGAGGTGGGTAAATAGTCCACGAATCTTTGTTCTTAGGGTTTTGGTCAATTTTTTGCAAAGAAATGTTTTGATACTTGTCTCTGAACAATCTGCACTCTTGTACCTTGGAATATAAATCGACTAATTCCGGAGATGGCAAATCAGAAAATTGTTCTTCGCCCTGGCCTGGGACTAGCCCCATTTTGAAAGCAGCTTGTGTTTTCCTGTTTTGCAAATCTTCATCATCTTGTTGTTCCAATTTTTCCTGTTTGATCTGATCCAAGTCTTTTGCAGTCTTAAAAGCCCCGTCTTCCGCCAAGCGTGGTTGTGTCAATTTAACAAGAGGTGGTTCAGGCATGCTGCTTTGAGCACTGATACTCAATCTTCTTGAAGAAGTTGGCGTGTTGTAATTAGATGCACCAGAAGAGTTCGATCTTGTTTTGTTCAGCCCAATGGACTTCAAAGCAGACTGTTTGAAATTTTGCTCCAAAAATGACTTTTCATCATGGTACGAAAAACTGGCTCTATCCGAACCAGATGCGTATGCATGGTCGTCTTCGTCATCTTCATCAGTAATCTGATCACTATCCATGGCTTGAGCGTAGTCATTGTGCGCACCACGTAGCTGTGGGCTTGCAGCACTAATATCTTGCGCTTCAGTAGGAGATGTAAAATCTGCCTCTGTTTCTGATTTGATAGGCTGTAAACTCAATTTGTCCAACCTCAATTTCTCTCCTAAACCCATTCTAAGTGTTGTTTTGTGCAGCTCCTTAAGTTTGTTGCTTTGTTTTGAAGTTTTGAGTTAATAGAAAGGCTTGTTCAAAGTAGCCCTCAGTAACACCAAAATAAGATTTTGAAGGCAGAAATTCCCCTCATTTAGTGATTTGTAGACTGTGCAAATGAGCTTTAGCTTCCTTTTTTTTGTTTGGACATTTTCACTGATTTTCCGTCGTGTGAACGTCAACACATTCGGACTCCTGAATCTCGGAATAAAATCAAACGAAAAATGTTCAAAACAAATTCCAAATAATTCGGGCATTCCCAAAATAGTAATTCCGAGAATATTTATTTTTTTCTAATTTGTTTACACCAAATATCCGTTTTAGGAAATGTAATAACAAAAAAAAGCCTTTTTCTGTGATTTCACATGAAAAGCTGAAGGGCGAGATAAATTTGACAGGGGGGGGAGGAGGGAAGACGAAGAGTCTTGAGCATGAAAGTGGAGTAAAGTCGATATTTGTTCCGATGAGATGTTGAATTTTGCTGCTGCTAAGGCTTGTTTTAGTCATTAACATTATGACAAGATCTGAAATTTGTTGAATAATTTTTGAAACTGGTTTTGAACAGTAAAAAAAATTTTTTTTGTTGATATATATAAGGATAAGTGGGTATTAGACTTTGTTTACTTGATACATACCGAAGTATCCAAAATCTCTCGAAGAAACATATCAAGACGTTGAAAATAGAGCGCACTCAAAAAGCACAACAACAATCAACAATCAACTATCTCACTCCTCAACAAAATGAGCCAAAATTATTTGAATGATAATTTTGATCCAAACAAAGTTAGCAAGGCGAATTTGAGAAAAATTCTAGGTAGTAACAACGTGAAGATTTCTTTATCAGCCTCGAAGAAAGATTTGGTTAAAGCGTTTGACGCCAATATCGAAAACATAAGAAGTTCTAAAAACACGAATAATGCTGAACCAAAAAAGACAGTTGTGAAAACTAAAGGAAACTCATCAAGTCCTCCTCCTTCTTCTTCTTCTTCTTCTTCTTCTTCTTCCTCCAAATCCTCAAGCGTGACAACTACAACTAGTGGTCGTACCGGAGACTCTCCTAAAAAGAGAAAATTAAGAAACAAGCAAAGTAAACTGAACAATTTGAGAAAAAAACACGGTAAATCCTCTTCTTCTGTGGCTCAGAATAACATTCCTGCTGAAGTGATTGTTCTGGATGATGATGATGACGACGACGAAGATGACAATATTGACGACGGCAGTGGTTTTGACCAGGATAAAGCAAAAAAGGGCCAACAAACTAAAACGAAGCAAGAAAATTCACACATCACTTTGAACTTCCCATCTGACCCAAGTGTTTTAAGCAAAAAAAGATCCAGACAAAAAACTGAAGAATTAGCTCAAGAAGCTGGAAGTATGGAAACCACTTCTGTTGCCAGCAACTTTGATAACAACGACATTCCATCATTGAAATCGCAGCCTTCAACTAAGAAACAGAAAAAGGAGAAAAGCCCAAACAGCATTGCAGCATCACTTGACTCTGATGTTCATAAAAGTGAAAGTCCAGACGAGGAAGCATTGTCGGATTTTCTGAATAGTATCAAGAGCAACAAGGACACCCCTAACAAAATTGGAAATAAAAATCACAAGCTGGAAGAACATAAATCTTTGGTGATTGATAAATTTGAAGATACGGGATCGTCACTAGAAAACGTCAGTACGCATAGTATCAATAGTGCTTTGAACAGATCTTTTTCTATTGTTGGCGATAAAGCTGCTGCTGCTGCTGCTGCTGCTGAAGCTGAGGCTGAGGAAGAAGAAAAACTTGTGGCAGAAAATGATGCTTACAATGTTGTTCCTGATTCAAACAATTTGATGCCAGTAGATGATGAAAATAATGATGATGCAAAGAATGAGAAAAACATTGAGCTGTTTAAGAAAGATATTGATTTGGAAAAAATGAATGTCAGTGAGGAATTTAAACAAATGCTACAAAAGGCAAAGGACAATGCAGCAAAGGAGAAGCAACCCGCAGAAGCTGTTCAATCTGCTATTCAAATAGAAACTGGACATTTAGTTGCACCACAGGATGTTGATACAGAAATGCAAAAGACAGTTCCTTCGGAAACAAAATCAAGTGAGGCTGAAAAAAGTGAAAATGAAGTAGGCGTGTCTACAGATAAGAATAATTTGCAAGAAGCGTTTGAACCTTTGGCTAAAACAAAGCAAGTTTTGGATGACCAACACAAAACTGACAAAGTGGAACAGGCTGCTGAGGGTGACAACCATAAAACAGTGATACAAACCTTTGAAAAGAAGCTTGCAAATGTTGGCAATGAGGTTAACTCTTTTGTTGATGTCCTTATGGAAGAAGTGCAAGAAACTGTGGAGCAACCAGTGCAGCCTATCAAGCAAAGCGATGACTACGCTGCAGCAGAAAGACTTCCAGCCAAAACAACACTACAAAAAACAATTGCAAAACCTATCAAGAAAGCTGAACAGCTGTTGTCACAAGGTACCACGGCAATGGCCTCACTGGGCGACGTCGTAAAGAAAGAGGTTGAAAAAGCTGTGGAACAGCCTGTTGAACAATCAGAAGACAAACCCTTATCAAACACAACTACGATACAAACCACTTTGCAAGATGCAGCTGCGAAATCTATGAAAAAAGTTGAGCAACTGGTTTCAAAGGGTAGTGAAGCCGTAGGCTCCTTTGCTGACGTTGTAGTGAAAGAAGTTGAAGAAACAGTGGAAGAGCCTGTTGAACAATCAGAAGGAAAACTTTTATCAGAAAAAGATACAGAACAAACCACTTTGCAAGATGCAGCTGCGAAATCTATGAAAAAAGTTGAGCAACTGGTTTCAAAGGGTAGTGAAGCCGTAGGCTCCTTTGCTGACGTTGTAGTGAAAGAAGTTGAAGAAACAGTGGAAGAGCCTGTTGAACAATCAGAAGGAAAACTTTTATCAGAAAAAGATACAGAACAAACCACTTTGCAAGATGCAGCTGCGAAATCTATGAAAAAAGTTGAGCAACTGGTTTCAAAGGGTAGTGAAGCCGTAGGCTCCTTTGCTGACGTTGTAGTGAAAGAAGTTGAAGAAACAGTGGAAGAGCCTGTTGAACAATCAGAAGGAAAACTTTTATCAGAAAAAGATACAGAACAAACCACTTTGCAAGATGCAGCTGCGAAATCTATGAAAAAAGTTGAGCAACTGGTTTCAAAGGGTAGTGAAGCCGTAGGCTCCTTTGCTGACGTTGTAGTGAAAGAAGTTGAAGAAACAGTGGAAGAGCCTGTTGAACAATCAGAAGGAAAACTTTTATCAGAAAAAGATACAGAACAAACCACTTTGCAAGATGCAGCTGCGAAATCTATGAAAAAAGTTGAGCAACTGGTTTCAAAGGGTAGTGAAGCCGTAGGCTCCTTTGCTGACGTTGTAGTGAAAGAAGTTGAAGAAACAGTGGAAGAGCCTGTTGAACAATCAGAAGGAAAACTTTTATCAGAAAAAGATACAGAACAAACCACTTTGCAAGATGCAGCTGCGAAATCTATGAAAAAAGTTGAGCAACTGGTTTCAAAGGGTAGTGAAGCCGTAGGCTCCTTTGCTGACGTTGTAGTGAAAGAAGTTGAAGAAACAGTGGAAGAGCCTGTTGAACAATCAGAAGGAAAACTTTTATCAGAAAAAGATACAGAACAAACCACTTTGCAAGATGCAGCTGCGAAATCTATGAAAAAAGTTGAGCAACTGGTTTCAAAGGGTAGTGAAGCCGTAGGCTCCTTTGCTGACGTTGTAGTGAAAGAAGTTGAAGAAACAGTGGAAGAGCCTGTTGAACAATCAGAAGGAAAACTTTTATCAGAAAAAGATACAGAACAAACCACTTTGCAAGATGCAGCTGCGAAATCTATGAAAAAAGTTGAGCAACTGGTTTCAAAGGGTAGTGAAGCCGTAGGCTCCTTTGCTGACGTTGTAGTCCAAGAAGTGGAGAAAACAGTGGAAGAGCCCGTTGAACACTCCCCAGAACAAGAAATCGAAAATAACTTGATTTCTCCAAACTCACCTGAACAAAATAAGAATGAAAGCACTTTAGCTAAAGACTCTGATATGGAAGCATTTGAAAAAAGTGCTGCTATAAACTCTTTTGTTGACGTTGTCATGGATGAAGTCGAAAAATCTGTAGAAGAACCTGTTAAAGACGAAATTCACAATAAAAATGAAAAATCACTACAAGCCTCAGAGCCACCGAGTGACAAAGCAACCGTCCCAATAGAAGAACACACGGACCCATCAAGCTCTTTGAAAAGTTCAACCTCGTTTGTTAACGACGCTTTGAGCATAATTGGAACTTCGATAGAGCAACCTGTCGAAAACGAATCCCTGCACTCAGAATCTAAGAAAGATTATAAGCCATCTGCAAGTGCAAATGACGATATTGCTGAAGAGAACTTGTCATTCTTTGAAGAGGTCTATCAAGAAGTTCAAAATACCCTTGAAGAACCAGTGAGACCAGTTTTGGAATTGAAGAAAAGAAAAGTGAGCAAACGCAAGTCAGAAAAATTGGCCAAACCTCACAAGTCTCACAGAGTTTCAAAGAAGTCGGATACTAAAAAATCAACAAGAAAAATGGACAAAAAGAAAAACACAACCAAGTCTCCAAATAAAATCAGAAGTTTTAGTATTCATTTGAGACTGAAAAAGTTTATTATTCAATTTGCCAAATTTTTATACACTGTTGTTTTATTTATGGTCTTCCTTGTTCCAATTTTATATGCTTTGTGGTACAGAGAGCAACAAGTTGCTGTTGGTTACTGTGGTCACACCAATAACGCAAAGAGCTCTCAGCTAGAGTTCAAAAACATGTTTGGCAATCCATTTGCTGAAAATGGCTCTTTAAATAACTTGGGACAATATGAATTCAAGTTTATTGACAAATTGGAAAACTGGGTTGATTCCACAAAACCAAAGTGCATTCCATGTCCGAATGACACAGCTTATTGTTTCTCAGATTTAGAAGTGAAATGTAAAACAGATCACATCAAAGAAAAAACTGTTAAAAGTTTGTATGGATTAATTCCTGCGTTTTTCCATGATGAAGGAATTTATCAGTGTGTGAAAAACCATGAAAAAGAACAAATGGTGGAAGAAGCGGTCTCTAAAATTTTGAAAATTCTAGAGTTTAAGAATGCACAAAAAGACTGCGGATTATCCAAAGATGATATTGAAGTTGGAATGGATGTCGAAGAGTTGAAAAAGATATTTTTGGAAGCTAGAAAACCTTGGTTCAAAATCGAAAATTTTGAAGATGTTTGGAACAAAGTTTTGGAACATTTGAAAAATGAACCAGAAATAACGTGGAGGCAAGTATAGTAATTTTTTTTTTTTTTTAGTTTTTGGAAATTTGCTCAAATTTCCATTTTGTTGACTTGCAAAAGACTTTGTTATATGTTTTACTGCTACTCATCAAAATCACAAGCTTCTCGAATGAACTTAATTTACTAACAATATTTTATCAGTGCATAGTTTCAATTTATATGTGTTGTAATCTTTTTTTTTTCTAACAGACTTCCCCAGTCGAAGCAATTTCACGTACCAACAGATCAAAGACCTTGGATCAAAATGAACAAGCCAAAGAAATTGTTCCAAAAGAAAAGATCTTTGTTCGCTCCAGATCTTTGAAATACACAAGTTGGAACTGCAAATATGAGCAATTGATCTTGAGCAAATACAGGGAAAACAAGATCCCAATTTTTTCTGCTTTGATATTATTGTCGATGTCCCAGGTCATAAAATACAAGTATGAAAAACACCAAGCGGAACAAACGATGATCAAAGATTTCACAAGCAAGATTCTTAAATATTTGCAAATCAACAAAAGAAGATCGATGCACGGACAAGTCGTCTATCCTTATTTGAGTTCTGTGCAATTGAGAGATATCCTAAGTAACGACAATGAATCGTTGTCCAACAAAAACAAGATATGGAACAAGATATCAAAGCACTTGGAGAAAAACAACAGCACCATAAAAACAGAGTTGATTGAGTTCAATGGTGAAATCATGAAAGTTTGGGAGTGGGTTGGGCCTTTGGACTTATTGGAGTCTCAGAAATGATGGTCTTTGTGGAGTCTCCTTTCTTTGGACATTAGTTTTTTTTTTTTTCAGTTTAGTCTTGTTTATTCATTTATGTTATATGTATGTATGTACGTACGTACGTGCTTCTTTATTCGTGTGTAGAAAATACCTTGCGGGTGGTAGTTTTCCGTTTTTTGAAATTGATTTGTATAGTTTTGTTTTCTGTAACATTTTATACTGATCGAGCTCATCGCCAGATTACTCCTAGAAGCTCCGCTTTTTGCAGTGAGTTCGTCCCATGGGAAAAAAGCACACAGAATTCCTGTTTCATTTTCAGACATTAAGGGCGAACAGAGATTATTTTCCTTTTTGTGTCAAGGTATAAAAACCGGTGGAACGGGAAAGAAAAAAGGGGAGGAAGGGTTAATTAATCAAACTATACTTACAAAAAGTGAATATCGATATTAATGGATTTAAAAAAGTAAAAGTTTATCGCCAATTTGTTAATAGTAATTAACTTGACTATATTCCTTTGAACCAGAACATCGGAACTTAGCAAGTCGCTAAAGAAATCTTTA